>CM062293.1:374822174-375422174 GCA_031216915.1 Pictodentalium vernedei
CCTCCTCACCTAATCCTATATGAGATGTCGTTTTCATATACATGTACATGTAGGTGCAGTTCTATCATGGCTGATATGGTGAAAATCATTTACAGTCACTGAGGGTCGAAAGAGGCTTGTACCCCAAACCGTCCCTGCGCGCCTTCGGCGCGTGAAACCATTTCGCCCGAGTCTTGTGGTGCAGTTTTATTCAGTGCCCGCAGGTGGTGTGAACGCAATCATAAAATTATCAAAAGACAATTCGAATTAGTTGCCATCACTCGTGACTGTTTGGTTTTAAAACAACTCTTTGTCAACATATTTTATGCAAAATAAATTTAACTCCCTAAGATCTTATTCTCATATTGTTCTAACCAGGTCTGTTGACTTTGATTCCCTGAATTTTATGGAAATCAGCCGGAATTAGGTGGCCATCGGTAATTCCGACCGCCTGGGGGTAAAAGTTAAAAGTCATATCAGAAACATTTTCTCGATTTTTGCTCCGAATTCGTCGAATATTTATTAACAAGTTGGATGAATATGATTATCCAAAGCTTAAATAAGATAAATTATGGGAATTATACTTTTACAGTCAATTACAGTCGACAAATATGTTTCAAACGGCTGGAGTTAACTGGTAGAGTGCTGGAAGCCCATATTTGGGCTTTAAACTGAAGTGCAGGTAGTCCATCTTAAAGACTTTATATTCAGTGGATGCACTTCATATTATCCTTGAAGTGAAATTATTCAGTCTCCAAGGATTTGTCTTGTGACAATTTATGGGAGAGTGCCTGGGCACTCTCCCATAAATTTTAACAAGTCAAAGATATGTCAACAAATTTTGATGACCAAAAATAATTTAGCACTCTACCAGTTAAGCGGTTATCGGTGACGATCGCTTTCACTCACTGGATGGGGAGATGGACTTTGGCCTAGTATATGCTTTTTGCTGAAAAAAGCAATTAATTTGCAAAACTAATTGTTGGAAGCGGTCACCCCGCAATAAATGGAAATTATTTAATTGGAATTATGTTTTAAACGTGATAATTGTGGTTAAATTAGGTGGCCTTCGATAGCCATCAGTGACGCTCGCTTTCACTCACTGGATGGGGAAATGGATTTTTACCTATTATCAGGTTTCGGCTGAAAAAATTCTATTAATTTCCCAAACCAACTGTTGAAGGCGACCACTCCTCACGAAATACAGATAAATTAATGGGAATTATACTTTTACAGTCTGCAACTATGTTTGACACGGCTTGAGTTGAGCGGCCATCGGTGACTCGTTTTCTCGCACTGGATGTGGAGATAGACTTTGAAATATTATAATGCTTTTTGCTGAAAAAAGCAATTAATTTACAAAAATAATTGTTGGAAGCGGTCACCCCACACCAAATAAAGATTATTTAATTGTAATGATGTTTTTAAACGTGAAAATTGTGGTCAAATCGGGCAGCTATCGGTGGCCACTGGTGGCCATCGGTGTTTAGGAGGGCCGTGTCAGATTGACCATCTTGTGTTTCTGGGACTAAATCTCGACGCGTCTTCAACTCGTCGAGATTTGGCCTTAGAAACAAGAACTCGACTCAGGTACAACAATGTTGTACCCGAGTCAAAACGCCACTCATCACAGACACCAATATACAGAGGTGTTGGATCATCACCTGTGAAGCTTAGTGTTGGAAACCCTCTGTAGGTTTGTGGTCTTGAAATTCACGGAGGTTAACTAACTCCCTCCTGTGAAAAGGCTCTGGAGGGTTACTAGTTCTATAGTATAATGATAGGCACCCCACATCTTTACCGCTACAATACCCATCTATTGAAAAATGTTCCAGTTAAAGGTATTTATCCGACTTCAACATACTTCGTGGTCTCAGAATATGTACGTTAACCCTTTACCTAACATGAAAAACAGACGACACTTGCAGAAAAATATTTGAATAAAAAACTTTTTTTCATATTTTGTCTCAAAAACATAGGTTATGACCCCTCGTTGGAACGAGCCCGACGAGGTCGTTCCAGCGAAGGGTCATAACCTATGTTTTTGAGACAAAAAAAATGAAAGTATAATCAAAATTAACTGGCGATTTTCGTGAATAGGGCTGGCCGGGTTTTGTCGTTACGTTGGGTAAAGGGTTAACGTGCTACCAAGATGAAATCCTATAGACGACAGTCAAGTTACACTTGCAGTGGTTTCTAGTGAGGTCTTGTCTGACTCTAGAGGCAGCCAACGCTTGGCTAGAAATCATTGGTATGTAACCAACTCACAAACGGGTATGTAGTAAACATTTAAGGAAACTAACGCCGAGGCTTAACCCTTTACACAACGTAACGGACCAAACCGGCCAGTGCTATTCACAAAAAATCATTCAACTTTCATTATTTTTTTGTCTCAAAAACATAGCTTATGACCCCTCACTGAAACGAGCTCGATGTGCTCGTTCCAATGAAGGGTCAAAAGCTATGTTTCTGACGCACAAAATGAAACAAATTATTTATTGAAGAATTTTATTTGCAATTGTCGTCTGCCTTTCGTGTAAGGTAAAGGGTTGTCAAAATAGCATCGGTATGTTTTCATTAGATTTATGGTGCGTACAAAGATTTGAGATTTTCCTAGTTTCTCAAGAATTTTTAGGATAAGCATTTGCCGCTATCCCTATTTTTACAACAGATAGACAATAGATGGGGACGGCGAGGGCGATCTCTTGCCTTAAAGGACTGACTTTGTTCTGAAGGAATGAATAATAAGCGAGACCTGGTAGTCCTCTAGATACCGTTATTAGTGTTAATAATGCCTGGGGTGAGAGTGCCCCCCCCCCCCCCCCCCATCATCGTGCGTCAAATTTACAATAGTTGGAAATTTGGAGCCTTAAATTGAAAAAAGTTGGAAATTTCAGACGCGTCACTGGTGGAATTATTCCAAATATGTCTAAAATTTGGCCAAAATATAGAGTTTTTAGACTGAAAAGTAGTGAAAGTCCTCAAAGTATTGATTGAAAAGTAGTACCCCCCTTCAAATATTGACCTGTAGCTGGAATTTGTGACTACTGCGATCCTCAGTTGACAATTTACAGGCAAGGTGGTGCCCAAATTGAATTTTGTACCCTAAAATTTGTAGTTGGAAAATTTTGACTCAGGGAGATGGGGTGGGGGCGCTAATGGAATTCACATATGTTGAAAAGTATGTATTGATAGATGGAACTTTGCTCACGGGGGAGTGGGTTGCAGTTGGAAATCTAGAGGTGGACACCCCTTAACCTAATCCGAGATCCATTAGTAGCATCATGTGTCATGAGCTGTTTTTCTCATTTCTGTGAGCCGTTCTCTAGCTAGTTCAAGTCGATATTTTCATCACCGCCAAACAGGGTTAAACAGGATGTAGCAAAGTTGCAACATAACGCCATGCAATTTCTCTGACAAATTTATTAGAAAGTATAGGATACTGAATTGAAAAAAAATAATGTTTTTTAAAACAAGTGGAATGCGCCATGAAAAATTGCTATTTATCACAGAAGATTCGCTATCGCATTATCACACTGAGTCCTATTTCTACCCTATTTCTACCAACGCCATAACACCCAGAGAACTGTTTTTTTCTGATTTCATTTCAAGCCCTCGGGACACCAGTCCAAATCTGTTCGGAATTTCACGCAGTTATGGGTTATTTGTTTACCTACCCTTTTGAAGAGTTCACGCACAGACTACAGTTCATTAAACGCGGTGTCCCTTTACTACGAAAGATACACAGATAGTCTTTCGTGGTCCAGTTTGAATATTCCGGTAAATTAGTATTTAATTCACTTTGAAACAATCAAGGTATTTAAACGACACTTTCGACAGCCAGGGCCACCTCGTGTCGGGCAGTTTTACGGGTGGAGGAAGCCGTAGTACCCGGAGTGAATCACCGAGCAACGACGAGCAACTGTCAGAATCCCTAACATACTAACTCCACACAAACAGGGTTAGCATTGGTTAAAGACAAGTGCACCATCGACGTGCTGTACGTCTCAGTACACAACACCACCGTGTCCCCCCACGTGGGCAATTGGGACGAGTGTCTTGCCAAAGGACATAACGCGGTTGCCGCAGGTGGGATTAACACCGAGGACCTCTCGGCTTGCAGCCTGCATATCTACCTACTGAGCCACCGTGCTCCCAAAACAATCAAGGTACTGACACACTAAATGGAACTCCGCGGCATAATCATTAAACTACAAATATTGGAAATCTTCTCTCACAATGATAATGTCATGAAGACTTCCGTCTAATCAAGTCTCCATTAAGAAACATTTCTTCCGTTGAATCCAAACAAATAAATGTACATGTTATTGTTTAGATTCAATCTTCTGGAATATTTTAATTGGTTCGCTTTTCCGATCAACTGAAATATTCTAGATGATTTAATCTAAACATAGGAGATGATCTATTTAAGGACCAAACTGATCCATACCATACCCATTTCGAAGTTCTCACATAATTTGACTGATGACCAGAGGCCTTGGTTAATTCATACTTGGACTACTAGCAAGGATTGAAACTTGAAGGCAAATGGACTCTCTCATGCAAAAGCTCCCACAGACAGTTGGAAGTACAGTTGTTCACTTCAAGCAGTCTGTGGAATTGATGCCTGGTGTTGAGTTGATACTCCTTTTAATATCGTGATTAGCCATTGAGCAAAAATGTGTGACCTTAAACATCAATAAATGAATAAATAAATTTAAGGTCTCATATTTCTGCACAATGGCTAATCGTGTGCGCAACATCGAGAAAACTCCTGTCTAACCAATCGTTTATACCCATGTTGCCCAATCTAGAGGATTTCCACCCACGCAATGGTTACTGGTCCTATTTTACCAGAAAAGCAGAGCTTGATTACCACGGTGAAGCCTCCCCTTTGCGATCCGTTCAAATACTATGGCCCGCTTTTATTAGACTTGCGTATTTATTGGTGTTTAACCCTTTGCCTAACATGAAAAGAAGACACTTGCAAAAACATTCTTGAATAACGATTTTTTTTCATTTTTTGTCTCAAAAACACAGGTTATACCCCTCGTTGGAATGATCTCGACGAGCTCGTTCCAATGAGGGGCCATAGCCTGTGTTTTTGAGACAAAAAATGAAAAAAAATAATGAAAATTAATTGGCGATATTTGAGAATGCGCTGTCCGGTTGTGGCCATCAGGTTGGGTAAAGGGTTCAGGTGACATATTTCTGCACAATTGCTAATCGTGACCGTGACATCGATAAAATGTCTAGTCCATCCAATCGTTTATATCAATGTTGCCCATTTTAAGAACTTTCACCACAGACATTGGTTACCGGGTCCTAATCCATCAGAAAAAAACAGCTTCTTTACCACAGTACACAAGCACTGCTTCACTACCCGGGGTTCCAAACGGAAGCTTTTGTTTGACAGCTCCGCATACCATTTCAGCTCAATGCAACTGAGAAGCGCTTTCGTTATATTATAACCACATTCCCTATCTTAACTATCACTGTGAGGTCTGGAGGATACAGTAAATATGTACTTTATAGTTGGGCTAGAACACTTTAACCCCGTCTCTATCACGATGGTCGATTCGAACTGTCTTTCTCTCTCTCTTTCTCTCTCTGTGAGATAGAGTCAGAGAGACGGACAGACAGATAGAAAGAGAGAGGGCTTCATGGGGGGGGGGGGGAGACAGAGACGAAGATTTAACCCTTTACCTAACATGAAAAGCAGACGACACTTGCCAAAAAAATTCTTGAATAACTATTTTTTTTCATTTTTTGTCTCAAAAACATAGGTTATGACCCCTCATTGGAACGAGCTCGACGAGCTCGTTCCAATGAGGGGTCATAACCTATGTTTTTGAGACAAAAAGTGAAAAAAATAATTAAAATTAATAGGCGATTTTTGAGAATAGCGCTGGCCGGTTTTGGCCGTTACGTTGGGTAAAGGGTTAATGAGATGGACAGAGACGTAGAAACAGACAGATAGGGTCCGAATTGGCCTTGGTGACAGAGATAGGGTAACATTATGCTTTATAATGTTAGCTCATGGGATCAACCAATCAGGGCGGACAAATTGTGGCGGCCTACGAAGCCTCATTTTGTCAGCTTTTGGGCATTTTGTCAGCTTTTGGGATGAACCAATCAGCGTGGATAAATTGTGGTGGCCTATGAAGCCATATCAGGTCGATGATGAAGTCATCGATGACCCCATATGAAATCAATATCTGTGTGGTCACCATATTGTTTGTTAGAAATAAAATACAACTGCCTCGTCTCAAAAATGGCAATCTTACAGCAAACGTTCTGAATCATCCGCTGAATGCGATTAAAGTTTCGTTAAAGTCACTTGAACAAAAAGAAATAATCTGTTTTTAATATGCGCCCCAAATTGAGAAACTTATTTCGATCGATAACCCCATCCAATCGCTCAATGTAAATCGACACTCACAAGTTAATCATTCTGATCGATAATCACGTCAGCACGAAACGATTGGGCGATAGAGTTACTCCCCTTACATTATAAACTTACGTCTGCTGGTTTACATTTTCAATTCGCCCCACATGACACAATACCCGACCATTGAACATCCCGCAACTTATACGATATATGCCGAACACGTTGGTGTCGCGACCGGGTCTCAAGGATGATGTTAATTCGGGAATTTTCCAAATCTTCTTTCAAGCGATTTCAGGAACCTTGATACAATGTTTGAGACTTAACAATCTAGTTTCATACAGCGTCAAGAAAACTTATAAAAAAGAAACACGAAAAGGACGTTTTTTGTTTATGAATGAAAAATGAACATACAAATTTGCTACACACTTGCACATTTACCAGTCATCTAACATTTCTGATAAAAAACTGCAGACGACTTTATTTGATCAAATACTTCCATTTTAAGTTGGCCTACCCCTGGCTATTATCGTCATTAAAATCAATATTCGATAAAGTTATCGCCCTTGAAATGATTAGACATACCGGGAAGGTCCAATTAAGAAGCAAATAATTGTTGAGAAAACCCCTATGACATCAGCACAAAATAACGAAAATTATCCTTTTGTTACTTTTAATAAACGAAAAGAACAGACTGTTCGCTCTCTCTGAGCTGCCTGTTGTTTTCGTCTATTAAAAGTAACAAAGGGAAACTTGACTTTTTATGGCAAACTAATTAGGAGTAACCAATTCAGAGATAATCCACCATTAAGAATATCTCTCAGTATCAACTCTTATGGCTCTTTGTTTTGCGAATGTGTTTTTGCAGTAATTTGCAAGTTTTCATTCTCCCCACGAATAAATCAGCAACTCTCGGCGCCTTGATTTTTATACTAATGGGATCAACGGTGTCTGTATTATATGTCACGACACGCAAACCGTTGATATGATGAACTGAAAAAAGCTAAAGAAAATCAAAATATTGTGAAAACGCAGTTTTCTTATTTTTACATGGGTTTCAATAGAGAATAATACGTCGTATGAGAACCATAAGGTTCTATCTTCAGCTGGGGTTCCTGTGGGCAGGGGTCTGGAAATCCTCGGGCTGACCATGGTTTGGCCAGATGTGTATAATTTTTGTTTTAATAAGCCCATTGCCGATTAGCCATCTTTGACGTTAATGATATGCAAGGTCTGAGGTAGCTTCGGGTAACACTTCGATCAGACTATCTGTCAAGACTGTCATACATGCGATAGAAACAACCAAAATATTTCGCTTGAAACGAGAAAATGTGCATTTTCGATTTAATACTAATAAAGATAGGAAAAATAACACACTTTCAACACTTCATTTAATGGACAGGGCAAAATAATATCAGTATAGGAAACATTACAACTATAGTTTATACCGGTAGTGGTTATTCTTCAAGTCATTTTGACTTGTACTGTATATGGACAAAACATTATTAGTAGACACGCGACACTGCTACTAGCAGACGATTTTCCTTCACTTTTTAGGGACCACGTCCCCCTCCACCCCAACCTCTTTCAGCTGGAACAGCTGCGTGTTATGCTTGAAAATATTTGTATGGGTTGGTTGTTTGGGTACCCAGGGTTTGCATTTTCACTCACGCAGACATTTTTATGTCACTTTAGTGATATATCTGCAGTTTTGTCACTCGTCAACACAACAAAACCATGATGCCGAGTCTACCTTCGCTTGTGGGAAGGGGTGCATTGTGGCATTCATTTCACTAAAAAGGCAATATTATTTTGCCCTGTCCATTAAATAAAGTGTTGAAAGAGTGCTATTTTTTCCTATCTTTATTAGTTTTAAATGGAAAATGCACATTTCCTCGTTTCAAACGAAACATTTTGGTTGTTTCTATCACATGTATGACAGTCTAGACAGATAGTCTGATCGAATTGTTTACCCGAAGCTACCTCTGACCTTGCATATCATTAACGTCAAATATGGCTAATCGGCAATGGGCTTATGGCGTCGAGTCGCGGGCAAAAAAGTCGAACGGAGAGGGGTTTTTTTATCAAATAAAGAAGCTGTAGTATGATGATTTGATTATTAATTTATGATAAACCTTGTGAATAGCTGTACAAGAAAACTGTGTTGATGAATCTTGGTTGAATGAACGAATTCACAAATGAACTGGGAAGGGGGTATCGGTCAGGGCAAAATAGGCTTCCATTACTTGTCTATATTATATAGACTACTGTATGTGTAACACGGGTCAGGACTGACATTGTGCATTCATAGTTATCGGTGAAAAAAGTGGTTGCAGCTACAACTTCCAGTAACTGTGATGAAAGTAAACAGCGCATTGAATCATTGATACGCGGAAGTGATTTGATCGATAATCGGAACAGACAGCGTCTTGCAATCTGATTCAATCGGCGGGTTTCTAGTCCAAACATGGCCTGAAAGTCCTAATATACGTTTTTGGTTTGGTACGTCCTTTGAGGGGACGTACCGAACCAAAAACTTATATTACAGACTTTCAGGCCATCCTTGGACTAGCGGTTTCATGCATCAATTCAAGGTGAATACGTGTTGAATTATTGCTGGAAATGATCAGTACCCACTCAAAAACACTAGATTTACTTTTGATTATACGTTTTTAGAACAAATTGATCATTTCCAGTGATAATTTAACTCGTATTCACCCTGAAGTGATGCTTTGAAGGCCGCCATTTTGATAGATATCGTGAAAGTGAAAATTTCTATTTCTTCGCAGTGGGGTATACGATTTCTATCTTTCCACAATTTCTTCGATAATCTATCGTTTAGCATATAATAAAGAGATCGACAAAACCTGTTTGAAGTGTTACAGACTTTCCAAGCATGGTTTGTAAAAGACAATCAGTTCGGTTCCCATGCGGGACGCCGCATGTGATGTATGGTATTAAAAGGCCTAGAAATAACCCACGGACGACTGTGTAGGGTACGTGGATATTACATCAATTGTAAAATAAGCGAACGAACTGTAGGTTACGCTGCAATAATACAACATAAATGAAATTCCCAACATCGCTTTTGTCAGTCCGGCTTGAAAATCTTTCTACACTAACTCAACTCAGAGGTTGTGCATTGCATCTGCGTATGCCGTTTACATCTTTATAGAATTTGCACCAAACTAAATAGCCAAAAACTGACGCGCGATCTCGCCAAAGCGAGATCGCATGTTATTTATTGGGATTCATTTTGGTGAAAATTAAATTATGACGTAAGCAGCAGGGCTAGCAAGAAAAGAAAAACAGGGAAATGAGAAAAGCATTACGATATGTTTCTCCTTTAGCTTGTCACCATGGGATATTGCTAACGGGCTATCAGGTCAGCTCTTTATTTCCAGGCCTGGTATTAACGTAGTTCCTGGCCGAAACCATTGTCTTTCTGTAGGTTATTTTGTCCACCCATTCGATGATCTTTTTTCAGATATTTTACTTGAAGAGAGTGGAGAAAATAATTCCAAATCTAAAATATATTGGCAAATTTTCTTGGTATCATTTCTGGAAAAAAATTAGTTGGACTGCTAGATATCTGGTGATAAAAGAAACTCATATCTTCTTCACACAATTAGCTGGAAAGAAACCTTTTTGTCCTTGCAGACTTCCAAACCATCGGTCTTCCGAGACTAAAAAGAAAGAAAAAATTGACGCAAATGATATTCAATGAGTCACAGATTGAATATGTTCATTTTCAGTGGTGGCCCGTCCAACAGGCTGGCGTCACACAGGGCCCTTCTGTCGCTCCCAGGAGAGCTATGAAATTGTCTTAACACTTTAACTAAGACGAGTAAACAAATTCTTGAATAACAAATATATATTTATATTTTGGGGCATCCGAAACATCGCTTATGACCCCTAATTGGAAGGAACACGACGAGCTCGTTGTGGAAGAATAATAACATTTTGGAAACGACATTTTTGTGAATAGAAGGCCGATTTGGGCTGTTTAGCTAGTTGAGGGGTCAAAGCTTCCGGCTCGGAATGAGAGTGCATTTGGTAGGAAAGGAGTGAAAAATGACTACATGTAGGGATCTGCCAATCTCAAATTGGGGTCGAATCGAATCGCAAATCGAATTAGGAAGAGGATTTCGATCGAATCTCGAAACGAAATTTCACGGCTCTTCAATTCGTGAATATTGCACAACTTTACAAGAATATATGTTGCCATTTTGCATTGTATTCAACGGTGACTCGTCAGTGTAGGGCAAGTTAACGCTTTACCTAACATGAAAAGCAGACGACACTTGCAAACAAAATTGTTGAATAACAATTTTTTTCATTTTTTGTCTCAAAAACATGGGTTATGACCCCTCTTTGGAACGAGCTCGACGAGCTCGTTCCAAAGAGGGGTCATAACCTATGTTTTTGAGACAAAAAATGAAAAAAATAATGAAAATTAATTGGCGATTTTTGTGAATAACCAAGGTCGGTTTTGGCCGTTACGTTGGGTAAAGGGTTAATCAAACTAAGAAGTATATTCCTGAACCGAATCAAAGTAGTAATTTCAGAAGCTGAACCTTCTTTCACTTTACTTCTATCATAAGGCCCTCTGTCCAAAAAGTTTGATGACAAAAGAGGAGATCAAGACGACATATTTGAAGGAGTTTGGGAACATCTTGTCGTTTCGAAAATTCACCTAATCAACGTTATGCAAATGGAACTGAATCGAATCATCGAGAGTATTTCGAATCGAATTGAATTTAGGAGTTTCGCTAGCCCCTAACTATAGGTTAACAAAGGTCTTAAATATACGCGTAACGATCTTGAAAATCTTCAAAACATTTTAGTTGTTTGGTTGCCTGTCCTGATGTTGTACCTTTAAAATGCATTAATTCCCATACAACAGTCTTTGCAGGCTTTCAGTTGACAGAGAATTCTACCATGAATAACGGTATAGCTTAATTTTGAGGAGAACACGATAAGAGTATTTTTTCGTATAATTTGACCACCCCCCTACCCTCCCCACCCACAGTCGCGAGAATCGATGATGCTGCGACTTTTGGATTCACATTCCCAGATTTTCAATGTTCCCTGCACCATACAGTGGGTAGTATGCGTCTTGCACACTGATATCTATACAACTGGATTGTTGGAACGTCAGCGAGAAACATCGCAATTCATAATGTCTTTCCCATCCCACTTCCATTCAAAGTGGCGTCAAGACAATCAACACTGTAATTCCTCTCATCGGTGCGTTTGATAACGTGAAAGCCGTTATGCTGTGACTACAGTCACAGCATAACAACTTTCACTTCCTCAAACGTCTTGGTATTTATCAAGCATGGAAGCTAGTAACACTGTATGAACTTTCCAATATCTCCACTTGATTTTTTTGTCTTTAATAACTGGAATATGCTGTAAACCTTCAATTTGCATTACATTTGCACCGATATATCTCATCAAACCTATTCCTCTGCGCCGATATCAAAATAAAATATATTCTTTAAAATGCGCGAACGGCGAGTGTGAGGTGTCGGAAAATTGGAAAGTTCCGAGAAAATTGTTGTTGTTGAACAGTGCTTGTTTACAACCATGGGAACCCCACACTGACCTCTGAATATCATCATTGCACCCCCCCCCCCCGCAAAAAAAAATGTAATGAAAAAAACTGACTAGGCACCCCTAATGTAGAATCCTGACTACGCCCAAGATATGAGTCCTCCTCCATCTTTGAGCTTCGTCTGCTTGTCTGCACACATAGTGGTTCGCCATTTTCCATCTATAAAGTGCGACATTGTTTTTCATATTCTCCTCTGTGTCGCAATGTACCTAACAGTAATTTGGACTAGAAATTATTGTCGTTTCAAACGATTTTCAAAGTAAAAACAGCACTTGCTGTATACTTAATGCACCAAATAGCATGCTTTATTAGGCTTTCCCAAACCCAGTTTGGGAAAGACTATTGTTATTCTTCTTTTTCAAAATTTTTCTTCACTATTTTTTTTTTTTTCTCCTCCCTGAATTTTGTCTGTTGAACTGCTCGAAAACAAGCTGTACGATTTTGACCAAATTTGGCACACTTACGGAATGTTATAAAATCTAGTGAAATGCGGTATCGCCATATCTGTGAAAACGCGTGTTTTCAAAATTTTCTGCCAAAACCTTCAAAATTTCAACATTTTTCGAATGTCACAAAATTGTTTACAGTTATTTAGCTCAAATTTTCCACACATTTACAGCATAATATGATACACCACAATCACCATTCAGATCTTTCAACTTGGCCAAAAATGACATGAATATAGAATTTTTTCTTCAAAATTGACCAAATTCAAGGGCAAATTTCTCTTATAACAAGGTTGTTGTAACAATTATTTTGGTTTGGATAGATGCAACAATGATTGCGGAAGAAAGTTACTGTTTACTTTTTAATCTCAGATTTAACCCTCAAGCACAATGAGGGTGAGATTAAGAGTACCGTTTGAAAATGCCAAAATCATCCAACTTTGGTTGCTTTTTCCATCATTTTGGAAAAGGGTCCATTTCAAACACTTTTCGTGTACGTATTCACAATTGACTACCGAGCATATTTGCTGTTGTAAGTTTGGATGTAAAGTTTAACCCTATCCCATTCTGGTTGCATAAAAGTAGGTACCGTCCAAAATATTTCCAATTTTTTCAGAATTTGGTAAATTTAGGTGTCGATTTACTCCATTTTTAATTGCTTGAGCTCTGAATGTTTTCTATAGCTGCTTGCAGCAGTCAAAGTATGACAAACTGTGTTCTATATGTTATTATTAACAGTGTAACCCTTGGCAGATTTGAGACTTCCCATAAGGGTACAGTCAGAATAATTGTTATTTTCGCCAACGTTTACATGCACTTTCTCAGCATGTCTCAAAACCTTTTCCATGAGAGGATTGGGCCTTCATCCAAGAACAATTTTGCTGTTATTTATTTTATTCAAAGTTTTAACCTTCACCCAATTTTCGGGCTTTGAATTTGAGTGCCCTAAAATTCTTCATAAGATTGGCTAATTTGGAGCTCAAGCTCACTTTTCTTCCATTTTCGAAAGGAATATCGAAAAATGATTTACATGTTCGTATTTACAATTGCCTACCGAGCATGTTTGCTGTTGTAAGTTTGGTTGTAAAGTTTAACCCTATGCTCATTCTGTTTGCATAAAGATAGGTGCAGAACAGAAAAACTCTCGTTTTCAGAATTTGGTAAGTTTAAGTGATGATTTACTCCATTCCTAATTGATTGAGCGCTGAACGTTTTCTATGGCTGTATGCAGCAGTCATAGTGTGACAACTTTTGTTTTATATGTCATTATTAAAAGTTTAACCGTTGGCAGATTCGAGACTGCCCATATGGGTATGGTCGGAATAATTTTAATTTTCATAAAATCACTGAATATTGATAAGCATGCAGTGGTAATTTGGAATCCAAAAATGCTTTCGAAATTCGGATTCACAGTTCAATTCCAAGAATATTTTCTGTTTTAAGGTTGCTGTAAAGTTTAACGCAATCCCTGTCTCAGATGCATAATGGTAGATGCCGTCGAAAAAAACTAATTTTTTCAGAATTTCGTAGGTTTAAGTGACAATTTACTCCATTCCTAATTCATTGAGCGCTGAATGTTTTCTATGCCTGCATGCAGCAAGCATAGCATGACAACTTCTGTTTCATACGTCATTATCAAAAGTTTAACCCTTGGCATATTTAGGAGTTCCCATGTGGGTATAGTGGGAATAATTGTTATTTTCGTAAAATCAATCCCTGAATACATTGGTAACCGTGCAGTGGCCTTTCAGTGGTGCTACATGAAGCTGCAAATAGTTAAGGTTGAAAAGTTCATCAAATAGACAAATATAATACCTAACTCAGCCGGTGACAGGTAAATAATGAATGGAAAAGTCATTGAGTTGAGAACAAAGTAGGGACGCATCGTGCCCTCGGTTTCCACCTGATCCACGGTATTTCCACGCGGTCTCGGCACTTGATAAAGATACTAAACTGTCGGGCAGGGACAGTAGGAAACATTCTGAGAATTTCAAGTTGCCTTGCATGATCGGGACATTATTGGAATATAACCGACATTGTATCTGCCGGGTACATTCCAATTATGTCCCGATCACTTCACCCCGACTGTCCGCATGAGGGCACCATGACGCCGTGTACTAAGGCATACTGCACGTCGATGGTGCACATGTCTTCAACCAATATAACCCTGCCGGTGCTACAGTGCAGAGGCACTTTGTTGGGGAGCTGGCAGCTGCCCGTCATTGCTCGGTGGTTCTCTCTGGGTACTCTGGCTTCCTCCACCAATACAACTGTCACCGACATAATATGACCTTAGCTGTTAATGTGTCGTTAAAACCTAATAAATAAATAAATAAATTCAGTACCAGTTTTGCTCGTACAAATATTAGTACCGTCAGACAAAATTCATTTTCTGATTAATTTCGTACGTTTCTGTACTCACCTTCCCTGAGTAAGATTGGTATACCTTTTCAATCTCAGATTTAACCCTCAAGCACAATGAGAGTGAGAATAAGTGTACTATTTGGAAATACCCAAATTATCCAACTTTGGTTACTCTCTACTATCATTTTGGAATGGGTTAATTTGAGACACTTTGCTTTGCTATACGCAGAGATGTTTAATCAATAAATCCGGCTCTAGTTATGTTCTGGGACTTAATGAAACTTGTGCTTTGGCCACTTAAAAATTGCACTGTCTGCAAAAAATGACTTTGCGTGACTTTGAGTGAATACTCACTTGTCCAAAAACAAAAAGGAAAGAGCTCTTTGAACTTTTCATAACTGCTTTCAAAAATCAATGGGGAAGAAATTTTGTGTTATATGTTTTGGTGTTCCGTGTTATCCAACACCAGTTTGGCCGTACAAATATAAATACCGCCAGGAAAGAAAGCACATTTTCTCAGTGGTAGACTGTTTGACTTCTATGATAGAGGTCCCGAGTTTGATCCCTATCTGTGACGACCCACGTAATGTCCTTGGGCAAGGCACTTTATCCCGGTTGCCAACATGGGGGCACGATGATGCCATGTACTAAGGCGTACTGCATGTTAATGGTGCACATGTCTTCAACCGCTGGTTCCCTGCTTCAGCGGAGCTTCAACATAATTAGAATGTTGAGCTGACAGTTGCTCGCCGATGGTTCTCTCTGGGTCCTCCGACTTCCCCCACCCGTAAAACTGTCACGGTCACGATTAGCCATTGTGGATAAGTATGTGACCGTAAACACCAATAAAGAAATACTGTCAGGGAAACCCTCTGTGAAATCCTTCTGTCAATAAATAGCAAAGTAGTAATGTAATGCAAGAAATATTAACAAGCTGTTCAACATCTCTTTAATCAACTCATTTTGACTTGAACTGTATCCATCACTGTGTATACTAGCTCTCTAGATGGTTTAAACCATATCAAATAAACAACTAATTTGTGTGTGACAATAACTCATATTACATGTATTTTATTGTATCTGAAACAGATATGTTGGAAAAATTGTGAAATCATGGAGTAGGAAGCTTACCCTCGTTTGTTGACAAATCCCACACATTCACAAACAGACAAAATGATAGAGAATAAATTAATTATTGATATTTAAGGTCACTTTCAGCATCTACAGCTATATCATGACCATAATATAGGTATTTATTCAAGTCCAGGTTTTCATTGTATAGACGTGCAGGGCTATTTTTCGGAGGGGGGGGGGGGGGGACCCTTTTAGCCCGAAAAAAAGGTTGAATCTCAGGAGGAAATGCCAAAGTACTTGAAGAGAACCGCCGAGCAATGGCAAGCGACTCAGACTCCCCAACATACTAACTCCACAAAAGCAGGGTTAGCATTGGTTGAAGACAAGTGCACCCTCAAAGTACCTTAGTACACCTCGCCATCATGCCCCCCCCCCCCACCCCCCCCCCCCACCCCACGTGGGAAATTAAATTGGGATGAAGTGTCTTGCTCAAGGACACAATGTGGTTGCCACAGGCGGGATTCGAACCGAGGACTTCTTGAATTGCAACAATCATCTCTACCTTCTGAGGCACCGAGCTCCCGTAATATGCAGTAATAGAGCTCTTTATGTGTACTTGTGTGATTATAAATGAATAATATTAACGTAGATACGGTTCCACTGAATCAACTTGTACAGTATAATGGTCAGTTTACTTGCAACTTCTAAGTAATGAGATAAGAAAACAACATTTTGTGTGGAAAACCAAAATGTTTTGTGGTCATTTCTGGCAACAAAATTGTCCGAAATTTTCTGGCATATTGGCCGAAAAATCGGCTCCTTCCTGACTCAGGGGTGGGTTGGGCACAGTCCTTCATGAAACCCCGTCCCATATGCCCATAATTCATATGTACTAATTTTTTCCAAAGCACAATGGACATCGCTTGTTTTGCTTTCTATGAAAATATTCTGTAATTATTGAAGAGCAAATTTTGTGTTACATGTTTTGGTGTCCTGCTGTATTTCAAATATCTGTTTTGGCTGCATAAAAACTAGTAGCATCACAAAAACTTTGATTTCCACTCAGTTTTCTGTTTTCAAAACTGATCGATAGTTTTGTGTACAATAGAGTTTGCCTTTTCACACTAAAATGCTGGGAAAGGCCGTAATTCGTCCAACAAATTAGAATTCTCTAGTTTATTTATTGGTGTTTAAGGTCACATACTTCTGCGCAATCGATAAGTGGCCGCAACACAGATATAAAGTCAAATTCAGTGAAACACCAGGAGCGAATCCAGGATACGTGATTATGATGTGGGGATTGGGGTGTGTATATCTCTTAATTTGTCAGTTCGTTGAATCTTTACTATCCCTTTCGCATCCGAAAGTCCAAACTGCAGTGCTGCCTATCCTTCCGTCCACAACCAGCATCACAGAGTTTTTTAACTGTCGTCTAAAATATTTCAATTAAACCCCAAGCAGTGTTGTCTCCCCTCGGTATGTTTGATGCATCGGATACAACACTGTCAATGATTGTTCAATCTTGTCCATCGTGCATTATGGGTTGTTCAGTTTACAATGAATACATTTTAAAGTGGTTAGGTTGAAGTGTCAGAGAAAGCGTTTCCAAAAACACTTCTTGAATCAATGAGGTATCGAAAAAACTGGAAGAAATATAGGTCGCGCATGAAGACACCGTAATCACGTGATATTGTGAAAAAAACAAAACATATGCCATTTCTTTCCTAATCAGTACGGTTCGGTCGAGACATTATTAAACTCGTACTTTTGTGGAAAGAAAGACAGGTTGTGGTTGTTTGAAATATTTAAGTAGTGTTCAATGTTGAGAATTTATAAATGAGATTCAGAAAAATAATGAAGTTGTGTTCGGCGTTCTGCATGTAATTTTGGAGAACCGTGTGAACCACTCACCGTTATCAATAAGTTCTATGATGTCTCCTTTACTGATGCTAATTTCATCAGTCTCTTTCGCGACATAAGCGTACAGGCAGCGACACTTTGGTAAAGCTGGGTAGCATTTTATAACTGGAAGCCTTGATTTTTGTTGCTTAGGTTTTACTGACTTTCTGTCTTCTTCTCTGAAAAGAGACAACATATCAAATACCTACACGATAAAATGCAGTGAAACGGGGGAAGGGAACTGTCCCACCCCCTATTCAGTATACAGTATCTCGAAAAGAGTACCGACACAGACAAGAGAATTGTAACTCCTTGTCTCTGACCTCCATCATAGAAATAATAATACGTATACATACAGCACGTGGAGAATGGATTTTAACTAAATCATCAGCAGAGTGAAGTTATCACCCAAATATCACTTTCAAATTCTGTACATATGGATAAAAAACACAAGCAATGTTTCAGCCAATGGACCTCCGGGTATAACCCGGAGGTCCAATGGCTGGAACTTTGCTTGAGCTTGTTACGCTTTGCAACAAATTTGCAATTTTTGCTCGGGTGGAATCTCCACTTTGTGGGTGATTTAATGATAATACAATCTCCATATACTGTATGCCCACTATTTGTGTGTAGGTATAAAAAATATCCCAACAGTGTTGCAAGCACAATGCAAGAGCCGCAGGAATCTTATATTTTGCGGCAGACACAAAGGAGATAATTCTGACCCAAAAAGGTATTTTTTTTTTATTTTTTGCAACTAAACTTCCCAAACACCGCAAACTCTGTTGTATCAATCTAAGCGTTGAACACAACGTGGGTCACTTCCTTGATAAAACTAATGGTATCACAGGACTAATTATTTTTCCAAAGGCGACCATTATAAAATATTATCGTATCACATTAATTTTGACATTCGCATATTTTTCTCGGGCATATCCCTTCAGACACATTTTTTGTATCCAAAAATAGGGGGATCATGCATCAGATAAAAGAGGAAAACTGACAGGAAGGGAAGTACCGGTTACGTGCACATATTTTTCAGGGAATTCACAACAAAAACACACCAACTGTCAAATGTACTTTTTAGGTCCAAAAAGTCATCAAATCACCCTCTTCATTTATCTGAAATATTCAACAATAATGTAAGATGTTAGTTGATCGAAACAATACATTTTCTCAAGATTGCTTAGTTTTTAAGATATTGTCAGTTCGGAGTTCAAATTCTCAATTTCGGTTACTCAAATTCAAATATTTACTACAGTGATACAATAATAATATCATTCTACCACTAAACTCTGAAAGTAGACTGTTAGCTTTTATCCCTTTACCTACCATGAAAAGCAGACTACAGTTGCAAAAAGAATTCTTGAATAACTATTTTTTTTTCATTTTTGGTCTCAAAAACATAGGTTATGGTCCCTCATTGGAACGAGCTCGACGTTCCAATGAGGGGTCATAACCTATGTTTTTGAGACAAAAAATGAAAAAATAATGAAAATTAATTGGCGATTTTTGAGAATAGCGCTGGCCGGTTTTGGCCGTTATGTTGGGTAAAGGGTTAAACGTTCTAATTTCGCAACTTTTGTTGTTCAGTTTGCTAATATAACAATAATTCTATGCAACTTACAAAACATTTCCAAACAGTCACTGGCAATTTCTAATGCTTGTGTTATGTCCGAGGGATAAATAGAGATTATTACCATTATGTGGATGTACAAAATATGTATCCGAGTCGAGCTCCTGGTTCCAAGGACAGATCACGACGAGTCGCAATCCACCCTTAGAAACCGGGACGAGACTCGGTCACATATTTTGTACATCCACATAATGGTAATAATCATTTTATCTTACAATATATTGGGGATAAGGCAATAATGTAGACGAATATATAACGAACTATTTATTCGTACGCATGGACAAAAAGAAAAAAGTGGAACTCACACGAAAGGAACGTGCTTGTATCCGACCACCTGATACAAACATCTGTATCAGGGGGTCGGATACACGGCAGTTGCGGAGTTGAAACAGACAAAATACATGTTGATTGTAAGATAAAAAGATCTATCTGTCGTGCCAGATATCAAAATACAAACTCCAAGCAGTGTTGTCGCCTCTCGAATACACAACTACGAAAAATTACTTCACTATTTCTATCTAACATTAGATTGACAGAATTTCCACCAACAATAAAAAGGGAGGTCGGAAGGAAAACATTTCCACAGTCAGGCTACATAATTACACAATGTATTACAAAACGTGGGTGAATTCAAATGGGTCATGGTGCAAGGATTTTTGTAGAAAAATTTGTGTAAATTTAAATAATTTTTTTTGGCAAAAATGTCTATTCCTTTTAGTCCAACCACCTTGAAAGATGGTTAGACAAAACGAAATAGACCTTTTTGCAAAAGAGGAAAGCCTTCGAGTTAAACAAGAGGATACAAGAGACCTTAATCGCTCACCTGACAAAGTAGTTCTAGTCATGGTTCATCAACACTAAAGAGGAATGAAGTCATGAATTTATTCATAATTCTAGTATCCATTATCATAGGTCTTCCTGACTGCTTCCAATTCTATCAGCTGTAGCCAAGCACTGCCAGACATTCAAGGTTTGTTATGTCGCGGCAGTTTGAAAGGCAAATTTTATGGTAAAACACTGAGGAATGGATTTGAACAACCCTGAACTTAACCTCCATATCACTCCCCCTCGCGGGCCCAAATATTAAGCCTAGGACACGAATTGTACACACGCCAATCTGATACCCCAAGAGGTGTTATATACAAAACATGAAAGGATTCTGATCGCTGGTTCTGAAGAAACTTTTTTTTAAAGAAATCTCCCCATATTGCACTAAGTTAAAATTCGGGTTCCAAAAGAAAGCCCAAATATTATCCTAGGGACCCGAGTTGAAGAAACTTGAATCTCATCCCCATAGAGATGTTGTATACCAAATATGAGAGAATTCTGATTGGTGGATATCAAGAAGAAGATTATCAACGAAGTTTCCTCATATTGCACAAAGTTAAAATTTGGGCTCCCACAGGGACCCCAAATATTAACTCAGGAAACCGATTTTAACAAATTTGAATCTGCACCCCTCCCCCAGATGCATTGCAATACCAAATGTTAAAATATTCTAATTGATCGTTCTGAAGGAGTAGAATTTTAAAGAAATTCCCTCGTATTTCACAAAGCTAAGAATCGGACTCCCACAGGGAGCCCAAATATTAATTCAGGGACTCGATTTGAACAAATTTGAATCTGACTCCCCTAGAGATGTTGTGTACCAGATACCAAAAGATTCTAATTGATGGTTCTGAGGAAGAAGATTTTAATTTTTTTTTTCAAATATTTGGACTCTATCAGTTATGCCCCTTGTGGTGCCCCCTATGGCCGTGGTAACATTATGTGAATAAACTTGAATTGACATACAGTACGTGGAGATGTATTATCATTAAATCACCCACAGAGTGGAGATTCCACCCAAACAATAATTGCAAATTTGTTGCAAAGCATAACCATTACAAGCAAAGTTCCAGCCAATGGACCTCTGGGTTAAACTTGACTCGTATGGGTGACTTTTTGTCCATATCTACAGAATTTGAAAGTGATACTTTGGGTGATAGCTCCACTCCCCGGGTGTTTTAGTTACAATCCACTCTCCACGTACTATATAATGAGGCACATTCACATTAAATTTGGTTCATTCCGGCTAAGTGGTTTATCAGAAGTGGATAATGTAAAGTTAATCCCGCATGACGGACGGAAAGGGATTAGTAAAGCTCCCCATGAGCTTTGTTCAGGTGAGCTAAAAAGTAGAATAAATACACCACACCATGACGAGACCAGAACGTGCACATCAAGGAATAATAGCTATTTGTACATTTGCTCACTTGATATGTGTCGCGGCATTCGGTCTAACTTTACAAGCAAAGCAAAACTTGTTGCTTTTTTCAAAACATATCTGAGAGTTTCTGAATAGAGACGACAATCTTCACTTCTCCAGTGCACATACTATTTATTTATTTATTTATTTATTTATTTATTTATTTATTTATTTATTTATTTATTTATTTATTTATTTATTTATTTATTTATTTATTTATTTATTTATTTATTTATTTATTGGGGCTTAACGGCATTTTCGAAGCCAGGGTCACCTCGTGTCAGACAGTGTTACAGGTGGAGGAGGCCGGAGAACCCGGAGAGAACCACCGAGCAACGGCGAGCAACTATCACACTCCCCAACGTACCAACTCCACACAAGCAGGGTTAGCATAGGTTGAAGACAAGTGCACCATCGATGGGCAGTACGCCTTAGTACACAACGCCACCGTACTACCTTTATCAATTACTAATCTCGGATCCACATTTATTAATTTCTGGAGTTCACATTTAACGTTTATACACTTTTTAGCCGTAACTTTGACATCTTTTCCCAAGATGACCTGAGTGGACGGCGTCTTTAGATACGCGACTTGCACAAAATTTTTCCCCATTCTCCCATTGGCTTATTTTCATCGATGATTTTCTCGGCATAAATAGTAGCCAATGGGATGTCATTGTGCCTCTATGGATGCCGCTAGCTTTTTTAATTCCAAGGGAACGTTAAACAAGAGGCCCCACGGGGCCTGAAGCGCTCATCTTGTACAGAACACAATTTAAACAGAGTCCAAGAATGAGTCTACATTAAGTAAGCCATCTCCATAGGCTACACTGTCAATCCTTGAGTCCCTCAGGAGTGACAAAAATAATCCAGGCATCATGCCTTTTCTTCAGTTGATCATAAGTAAAATGTAGAGCTCCCCTATGAAGCCCCTTGATACAACCTATGTGGATTAATTTTAGTACCTCTAGAGGGTACTGAATACAAAATTTTTAATTCTTCAGCAAAATGGCCAATTCCGGCTCCCATAGAGAGCCCAAATATTAACCCAGGCTCTTGATTTGAACACAGTTAAATATGACTTCCCTAGAGATGTTGTGTACCGAATATGAAAGCATTCTGACCTTTGGATCTGAAGAAGAGAAATTGTTAAGAAATTTCTTCGAATTGCATTAAGTTCAAATTTGGGCTACCATAGCGAGCCCAAATAATGACTTATGGATCCGATTTGAACAAACTTGAATCTGACCCCCCTAGAGATGTTGTATACCAAATGTGAAAGCATTCTGACAAGTGAATCTGAAGAAGAAGATTTTTGAAGCAATTCCCTCATATTGTACTAAGTTAAATTTCATGTTCCCATATGGAGCCCAAATATTAACCTGGGCACTCGAATTGAACAACCTGAAATCTGCCCCCCCCCCCCTAGAGATGTTGTATACCAAATATAAAAGCATTCCGACTGGTGGATCTGAAGAAGAAGATTTTTAAAGAAATTTTCTCATATTGCACTAAGTAAAAATTTGGGCTACCATAGTGAGCCCAAATATATACCCAGGGATCTGATTTGAACCAACTTGAATCTGACCCCCATAGAGATGTTGCATACCAAATATCAAAGCATTCTGACTGATGGATCTGAAGAAGAAGATTTTTTTAAATTACCCTCCATATTGAACAAAGATAAAATTTGGGCTTCCATAGGAAGCCCAAATACTAACCTAGGGACTTGGTTTGAACAATCTAGAATCTGACCCTCATAACAATGATGTATACCAAATATTAAAAGATTCTGAGAGGTTCTGAAGAAGAAGATTTTTAAAGAATATTCCCCATATTACCCTATGTTAAAACTTCGGGCTCCTGTAGAGAGCCCAAATATGAACCAATGAGCTTTATTTCAACAAACTTTTATCTGATCCCCCTATGAATGTTGTATACCAAATATCAAAAGATTCTGATGATTGGTTCTGGAGAAAAGATTTTTTAAATTTTTGCAAATATGCTGACTCAGCATTTTTTCGATGCCCATTACAGAACACCCTAACATAACCGATGGCAATTTTTTTTACCATTCAATTCTACTGGTCATAAGGATACTTCATACCAAATAAAAGCTCTCTGTTCCGTGGGGTTTGGGAAATATGGGCGTTTGAAAATATTTCTATTTTTAGCTCCCAGGGTTCCCATGGGGATGTGGGAATTTTTTTTTTTGCATGGGTCAAGTACTTACATGTATGACCCATTACTACCACAAACCAAATTTGGTTCATACCGGACACTCGGTTCAGAAAATAGAAATTTTGGGCGGGGCCAAAAATCTTACCCCTCCTATTACAAAGCCAAATATTACTTCATGAACTTCGTTTGAACAAACTTGATTCTACACCTCATATGGAAGCTCCATAGCAAATATCAAGTCATTGTACACACTGGTTCTTGAGAAGAAGATTTTTAAAATATTTTGGAGCATTTTCCCCCACTCCCCCCCCCCCCCCTTATGGGGCTGGGCAGGCTAAGTTGAACAAAAATGAAATGCCCCTTTGGGACCATCACTCACACAAACTTTCACTTGAATTGGCCCAGTGGCTTTGGAGGAGAAGACCAAAACATGGTGTTGACGGACGACGGACGACGGACGACAAACGACGGACGACGGACGGCAAGCGATGAGATTAGCTCAGCTTGACTTTGTCAAGATGAGCTAAAAAATGTACAAATGGCAAATGTGAACTCCAGAAATTAATAAATGTGGATCCGAGATTATTAATTGATAAAGGTATACGGTTAATATTTGAATCTGCCCTCCATATACAATGGGACCTCGAATTATTTATAATAAATCGGATAATTGTCGCTCGTAAACCTCATTTCACTGTGCACTTTCTTGTCCGACTAAATGTTTTTCGGCCTTTTCTGCGACTTCTCCCGGTTATCATGAACAACCCAAGAACACCCAACGGTCATGTAATACACCACTGTAAAGCTTATTCATTCCCCTTTCCATTGATACTGGGCATTGTTGGATACGTTGTGTGAATCAAATTGGGGGGGGGGGGGGGGGGGGGGGAGAAACGAAGATGAATGGTATCGTTTTCTAAAAGCGAGTTGTTTACCTTGTTAATATTTATATATCATTACAGGGGCACGTCAGCATAGATTCAAAAATGGTATCAAATATTATTTTTCTTTCGATTTCCCAACTTGTGCCGAGTACCTGTGATGAATACCTGAATCATCTCTCATTCGTACGGAAGCGTATTAGGGGCACTTTTTTGTGGTGCACCTGATAGCCTTATCAGCTGCGATGGTGTTGCGTATTTACTGTTTATGCACGCAATGACGTTTCACTTTGCTTTTGTGGGTTGTTTTCCATTTTGATCTTCATCTATGATGGTTGCTGATGCGCCGGAATTCAAAATGGGGAAACGCTGGGTGTTGTGGAAGTTGAATTAGAGGTGGAAGGCCATTATTTCCATGATTTTTTATTTTCTGCTGTAATTTTGGGGCACTGCACTGGGTGAAAGTCGCATATCTTCGTATGGGTGAGCAACTCCAATGATATTTACCGGGCAGCACTTTTACTTTTCGAGAGGTGTGTGTGGGGAGAGGGTGAGACAACTCCCGCAGCATTGCTCATCAACGGGTGGGAGAAACATGCGTGCACTAATATCATTTGGGTGTATCGCTCTTTTTGTGGGTTTTAATGACGGGATGGGGAAGGCATCCGAAGTTGTGGGACGTCTTCACGGAGCCTCATGTATATTAGAGAAGCGCTTTTTGGACTTTTGTTGCAAGGTGGTTTAACGGTACTTGTTAATTAGTCCAGGCACATTATAGTCCAGGCACATTAGACATAAAAATGAGAAAGTAAGGAAAAAAATCGGAGAAAGCTGATTTTTTTATATGTTTCCGGGACACACATTGCGGATAAAGTGTGAAAAGTCCCCGCGAATCCGAGTTGAGCTTTTTTAGTTATAGCGTTTTTTTGATGAAAAAAAAAAATTAAAAAAAATTCGACCCAGCTCCATATTTCTCATTCTTATTCGCCTTAATAGGGTGAGAATCATAAATATCGTGCTGAATTATATTGAGAATACATCTCCCCAACAGAAAATGCCAACTTTGTACCAATCCTCACACTCAATGGTGAAATATTCACGAAAATGTACAAAATTACGAAAAAAAAATTATTGTTTTCATACACACAACGGTACACAACGTCCATTAAATCAAATCTACAACTACTTTGGGAGTTAAATTATATATCAAAAATTGCAGAAAAACAGTAGCTTTATAATGATATATAACAATAGTCATTTATTCCATAATGAACTGGTGAAACGTGTGAAATATTAACCATACCCCCTAAACTCAAATTCAAACGGCATCGACTTTTCTCATTCAAATACCGTATTATAGCATCATTGTTTCAATTTCCATGTTCGATTAAATCACATAACGTGGTGTTCGCCGACACTCAAGATGCATTGGCATGTAATGTGTGCACGCCCTTGATGTGTATATATCAAAGCAGTGGAGATTGTGTCTTCGTCAGATAAGTTGACAAAAGTTTTCGTTAGACTAGGCGGCTTCCATATGATTATGTCATATTTAGGGGCAATTGGTTCGATCATGGCTGGTGGCGGCTTGGATGAACTTTGGGGGACTGTTTATGCTGGTGGGTCAATCCATCATTTGATCAGTGGTCATGCATATTCAAGAGCAGTTCGTGCCCATTTGCTAACACAAATTGCCATTACAAAACTTGTGTTTGAAGAAAGCCGAACACTAGATAACATAGACTGCACAGAAGTCAATGAAATATTCTGTGGACTTGCCAGAGGTGACTGTACAACACCTGACGCTGTCAATCAAGAAAGTGTCAACCATCTACTGTCAAAATTACACGAACTGCTCCAGAATGCGTCCGTAGGACTCACAGGAAAGCTTTGGGTACAATACTACGAGCAAATAGGTCTTCTCCAGTTGTTCTTGAGAGCAGAGTGCACAGGCGACTGGGAACTCCACACATATTGTGTTCGCAATATGATTTCAGTATTTCACGCAGGTGGTCATTTTGCATACGCAAAAAGTTCTCATCTCTATTTGCAGCAGATGAATGAGCTAACAGAAATAATGCAACAGGATGATTTGAAGTTGTTCACTGAGAAAGGTTACTTTACCATAAGGCGCTCAGATAAATTCTGGGACGGGATATATTCTGATCAGACCATAGAGCAGTGTTTAATGAGAATGTTCAAGCTCCCTGGTGGTCTCACACATGGCAGGGGAATAACCGATAGCACTGTTGCGAAATGGGTACATGGACTACCTCTTTGCCTTCCGATATGTAATGCTCTCGAAAATTTTGTTCATGTTCACACTGGTCATGGCGAACAACATCGGGATCTCCGTCAAAGTTCACAATTGACTGATGCCAATGATATCACCAAATTATTGAACTGGCTCAGAGTGCATTCCCCCTTTCAGAATAGAGATCCACTACAATTAGTCTCTATAGCGACCGGGCTTGTGGCCGACGAAACTGTGAACTGTGACCAAGTTCGCAAAATTGGTGAATGTTGCGTATCGAATGTTGTAAGCAAAACGTTCATCAACATCAAACTACGACGTGTTGACACTGTGAAGTCTTTCGCGTCGATGGCAAATAGCATCAAAGTCCGTGGAAGTAAGGTAGTGATTGACCCCACAATTCTGTTCAACCGCATCACATGTGTTATTCAGTCACAAGCAGAGATGGAAGAATATCTCAAATATGAACTCGCCCCGAAACCACCAGCATTGTTTGATTCTGCTGGAATGAGGAAGACACAGAAAAGCACGCTCGGTAAGATCCTCAAAACATACGGTTCCGAGCAAACTAAAATCCCAGAACATTCTCTGTTTGTTGTAGATGGTGGATTTTTATTGAGGGCAGTTGTATGGCCTAAACAGTCGTCATATAAGGACATATGTACATCATATTCCAATTATCTAGTGAGACATTTTGGGGCGAACGTCGTGGTTGTTTTTGATGGTTATGCTTGTACAATATCGACAAAGGGTATGGAACAAGCCCGTAGATCTAAAGACAGGTATTCCATTGATATCAATATCTCACCCGAGTTACCAGCCACCACACCCCAATCCGATTTCCTTGCAAATGCCAAGAACAAAACCCAACTGATCGATCTTCTAATGCAGGAGCTATCTGCTATCAATATTCAGTCCAAGCAGGCCGAGGCTGATACTGATGTACTGATAGCCGAAACTGCACTTGACATCGCTCAAGATGACAACAATGTTGTCGTTGTGGGAACAGACACAGACTTGTTAGTCATTCTTACCTCTCGAGTTCAACCGGGATGTAATATTCACATGATGTATTCCATTACCCCAAACTTACTAGTTTCAGTTAGTGAAATAGCAACCAAAATGGGTGACCATAGAAGCAACCTCCTTGTAGCACATTCCATAAGTGGTTGTGACACTACTTCTGCACTCTTTCGAGTTGGTAAGAAGAAAGTATTCAGTACAATTGTCTCCGATGTTACTAGCGACTCACAACAGTATGTCAACACAATTTTGGCGGATGACAGTACACCAAGTGCAGTAGCCGCTGCCGGGGAACAACTTCTCCTGATCTTATACGGGAGTAAAACTGTTTCCTCTCTCGACCAATATAGATATGTCACTTACAAGCGTTATGTAGCAAAATCTAAACTGAATAAACCCATCGACCTAGCCTCACTCCCACCAAGCAGCGATGCTGCACAACAACATGTCTACAGATGTTATCTCCAGGTCCAACAATGGCTGGGCACTTCGCTTCCTCCGACGGATTGGGGGTGGTCGCTAGACAATGGACTTCTTGTACCGACTGCAGCCACAAAGCCATGTGCCCCCGATAACCTACTGAATCTGATCAGTTGTGGTTGCAAGAGTGCTTGTACAAAAAGGTGTGGGTGTAAGAAGGCAGGACTCTCTTGCTCAGGTTTGTGTAATTGCAGTTCGGATTCTTGTAACAACCACAGAAACACTGTCCTGTCGGAAATTTCTGAGTTCGATGAATAATATGTATATAGGTCATGTCATTTCTGTATATAGCGTTGATAATAGTCAATGTAACTTAATCCATGTTGATTGATTTGTACATTCTGCAAATATTATTTATTGATTTTTGTACATTCTGTAAATATTATTTATTGATCTAATGCTGCCAGCAACAGACGTGTCTGTTCGGTCCCAAGCCCGAAAATAGTTGAGTTCTCATGCTGACGAATTTTATGCCAAAAGGGGAACTCGGCCAGAAGCAGAGGGGGTCTTCCATAATGTCTATTTTGTAAGCAATGATAAAAGTCTTCAAATGGTGGTGGATTTTTTATCGTCTGTCCAACTAACATCCCATTCTGTACTACGACCCTTTGGGCAAATTCGTTAGGAAAATCGTCATTTTTTGCGTAAATCCGATACTTTTTTGTGAATTTTCAATAATTTTTCGCAGAAATTGTCACAGAATGCACATTTTCCTCTAGGTAAATGTATATTAGACATTATGTAGCTCGAAATACGCGTAAACAAAAAATACAGTTGGGTCAATTCGAGGTTACAAAGTTCGAGCGATTTTTTTTGATTTTTTTCAAACGCGTTTTCGAAAAAAGGCTGTAGAAAAAAAAAGCTCAACTGGGATTTTACGGGACTTTTGTCTAATCGTTCAGTGACATGTACTCGACATTCCCTGAAAAAATCAGCTTTCTCCGATTTTTTTCCCTATAGTGAAACCTAATGTTCTTGGGCTAAATGACGTCTTTTGTTTGGTAGAATGTTTATTGGATGGACATAACTGTGTGTGGAGAGGGTTGGGGCGTGTGTGTGTGTATGTGTGTGGTCGTGTCTGTGTGTATGTGTGTGGGGGAGGGGGGGGAGGGGAGGGGGGTAATTGATAAATTTCACGTGGAACAGCATTTGTCAAGTTGCATCCTTTGTAAATTGTAAATACGGTTTGGAATAGAGGGTCAGTTTATTTGATCATCAACTTTAGAATGCTGGGCGGGATTGGACTAAATTCTTATTTACCGTTAGGATGGCAAGGTAGATGGACAAACTTGTGCATTCATTTTGTGAATGAAAGGGAGGCCTACCTCAAGCTGGCAGAAATGTCAAGGTTTGGGTGGGTGGGGGGGGGGGATTATTATTCGTGTCCGGTCGGTAGGGAGAAAGTTTGTTAGAAATCAGAAACCAGTGTATTGTCGTGCATTCTAATGCATTGAACAATTATTTTATTCGTCTTGGCGATAACATTGTGGTGGTGGCGATGGGGATGGGTTGGGGAGGTGGGCTCACCTGTATTAAATTCTGAATAAGACAGGTATAGGGTAGGTCTAGCCAGAAAACAGATAATTGTTGGTTGTTTCAGCAGAGTTTCGGTCACAATGACTGACAGAGCTGAATGCTGGCCATCACTTGTGTTGGTGGCACCAATACTCTTCCATAGTTTATCTACAATGGCGTCCAACGTTTTAATGAAACTAACGCTAGAATGGTATGTCCCAGGCCTCAAGCTAAAAGGTTGGAGAGAGGGTTGCGTCCGTCCCATGTGCCCATTGCTGAATGCTGGCCATCACTTGTGTTGGTGGCACCAATACTCTTTCATAGTTTATCTACAATGGCGTCCAACGTTTTAATGAAACTAACGCTAGAATGGTATGTCCCAGGCCTCAATCTAAAAGGTTGGAGAGAGGGTTGCGTCCCATGACCCTGTACGTGTCGGAATTTTTTAAGTTGTCTGTCGGAAAAATTGTTGGCCGCCCGCACGACAACGATGAAACAATTTTCATTGTGCAAAATGATCTTTAGGTTTCATATATCCTTTGTGTAAATGCTTGTTCGTTTATTATTATTATTATTTTAAAGAATTACTTTTGTGAGACGAAAGTAATTCTTGAAAATAATAATAATAATAAACGAACGTTCGGGGCCCGCTTCGTTAATTATTGTTTGACGAAAAAAATATTGAGTTAGGATTCAAGTTCGTACAGACGATCCAGGAACACTGTCGGAATATTTACCTCTCGACCCACCTGTCTGGGAGGGGGGGGATCCTATCTCTGTGCCTGATTCTGGGGTGGGAATAACTGCAAGTTTGATTTTTTTTTATTGCGGTTTAACGTTATTTACGGTCAGCCAGGGTCACCTCGTGTCTGACAGTTTTACGGGTGGTGGAAACCGGAAAAAACCACAGAGCAGCGGCGAGCAACTGTCAGACTCCCCAACGTACAAACACTGCATACAGGCATCACTGGTTGAAGGCAAGTGCGCCATTGCCGTATACACAGTGCGCCTTAGTACACAGTGACACCACGTGGGCAATCAGGATAAGTGCCTTACCCAAGGGCACAATGCCATTACCGCTAGTCATGATCAATCCGTGAACCTCTCTGTTTAAAGTTCAAAGCTCCAACCACTGGCAAGCCTGAATGGACCGCTCGGTTCATCCATAAGACGGTCCTTATCAGGACCATCGAAATGTTTGAAAAGAACACTTGATCACTTAACACATTGCCATCAACATTAACGCCATCCATCCCCCACCCTGCACATTAAACCCAGAAAGTTATTTCCACTTTGTACGAGTAAAATTCCTTTTGCCGTGATTTATATAAGTGTGTGCTAAATTTCGAAGAGTAAAAAAATCCATCATCCTAACCCCTTACAACATGTAATATAACAGGCCATCCCGACGCCACCCCCTCCCCGATGAGGAGAGCGGTGACGAAGTGTTTAGAGCATTGGACTTTAAACCTTAAGATCGACAGTTCGATCCTGATCAGAGGTAACTGTGTTGGCTAAAAACACTGAATTCCGTCATGGACACGGAGACGTGCACAAAGGCGTGTACGTCGATGATTCACTTGCTTTCAACCGCAGCTAGCTCTATTTATGCAGAGTTAGTAATTTCGGGAGTCTGGAAGTTGTTCGCCGCTGCACAGTTGTTCTCTCTAGCTTCCGCACACCGTTAAACTGCCCAACTCGATGTCACCCTGGCTGTCGAAAATGTAGCTAAATACAAACAATTTCTCCGGAAAAAAACATCGATAAGCCCGCACCCAGAGGGAAAGACTCATAATTTTGAAAACTGTAACCTCCTAACCAGTATCTACATACGGACACCCTTTCAAGTATGTAAAGTTTTGGCTATATATCTTCCCTATACCTTTCTTGCCCAGAAATGAATACATGTGCGACCCGCCACCCCCCACCCCCCCCCCCCCCCACACACACACACATACACACAAACACGCGCAGCCACTACCACAATGTGTTGATAACGCTAAGAGGGATAGAATAATCCCCCCATATATGAATTTGAGTGTATATAATGATACACCCACTTTCTGATTTTCTAACAATTTCTCACCCTACCGAACGGACACGGATGCCACCCCCCCCCCCCCCCCCACCATTTCCTTGAGATTTCTAACTGAAAAAACACACACAAGCCCGTGCCAGTCTTCGTCTGAGGCCATCCACAGCACTTTCGTCGTACTGTGGCCAGCGCGTTCCACACTTTCATGCTGCTGCCGAAAGGAAGATGAACCAAGTAATCATGAGGACTTCATCTAAAAAGCTAGATTCCAGCCATCGTTTTTTGACGGTGTGCAATGGTCTAGTGGTTTAGACGCTGGACTCCTGGTTGCCAGGCGGTGTTGCCGAGGGTTCGAATCCCGGCGGGGGATCAGAAACCAACATTCAAAATTCCTCTAAAACATGATTGTGTCATTTGAAAAAAAACACACACAAGCCCGTGCCAGTCTTCGTCTGAGGCCATCCACAGCACTTTCGTCGAACTGTAGCCAGCGCGTTCTACACTTTCATGCTGCTGCCGAAAGGAAGATGAACCAAGTAATCATGAGGACTTCATCTAAAAAGCTAGATTCCAGCCATCGTTTTTTGACGGTGTGCAATGGTCTAGTGGTTTAGACGCTGGACTCCTGGTTGCCAGGCGGTGTTGCCGAGGGTTCGAATCCCGGCGGGGGATCAGAAACCAACATTCAAAATTCCTCTAAAACATGATTGTGTCATTTGAAAAAACACACACAAGCCCGTGCCAGTCTTCGTCTGAGGCCATACACAGCACTTTCGTCGTACTGTAGCCAGCGCGTTCCACACTTTCATGCTGCTGCCGAAAGGAAGATGAACCAAGTAATCATGAGGACTTCATCTAAAAAGCTAGATTCCAGCCATCGTTTTTTGACGGTGTGCAATGGTTAGTGGTTTAGACGCTGGACTCCTGGTTGCCAGGCGGTGTTGCCGAGGGTTCGAATCCCGGCGGGGGATCAGAAACCAACATTCAAAATTCCTCTAAAACATGATTGTGTCATTTGAAAATACACACAAACACGCGCAGCCACTACCACAATGTGTTGATAACGCTAAGAGGGGTAGAATAATCCCCCCATATATGAATTTGAGTGTATATAATGATACACCCACTTTCTGATTTTCTAACAATTTCTCACCCTATCGAACGGACACGGATGCCACCCCCCCCCCCCCCCCCCCATTTCCTTGAGATTTCTAACTGGATTTGGGCGGTCATTGCCTCCTTTTTCAATCATTCATGACCCTCCACTCTTTGTTGGAAGTGTCGTTAAACCTCAGTAAAAAAAATAAAGCAATCATGGCCCTCAACGGGGTATATTTTTTCCGGAAGAGTACAACAGTCCACGCCAATAAAATGCCCGGTTTTATTCATCGAATTTTCCAATCTGTTCGTTAAGAGTAAATAAGAATGTAAAACATCCGATTACACAGCTTTCTAAAGTTTACGGCAAAATACATCCAAATGATCTCAGTGCGCACATGCTTCTCCCACCCAAGGAAAGTGCTGCCCAATAAATATCAGTTTTACTCAGTGCGCTGCGTAAACACTTACAGAATAAACTACTGTCAGTGCATCCCCTATAATTTAACTTGTTGTTGGTGGTGGTCGGTGAGGAGTGTGGGAGGGGGGGGGGGGTCGATGGGTGGATCGAAAGGGGGGGGGGGGGCGTATTTGCTGTTTATCCACACAATGACGCTTCAATTGTGTGGCAGGAGCCATTCATCAATGCTTGGGTGGAAGTTCTCTAAAATGGGTATAAATGATTGACTAGACATGACTGTATCTCCATGTTGCGGTCACGATTACCCATTGTGCAGAAATATGTGACCTTAAACGCCAATAAATAAATAAATACTCCAGTGATATTTACTGAGCAGCAGTTTCCGGGATTGGGTGGGGGTGTGGGCTGATGCAGAATTACTTATCAGAGGGTGGGAGACGCACGTGTGCATTGATATTATTTGGATGTATAGCTCTTTTTGTGATGTATAATGGGGATGGGGAAGACATCCAGGGGCATGTCATGTGATAGTCTTCAGTGAACCTCTGTGGTCTATATGTGATAGTCTTCAGTGAACCTTTGTGGTCTATAATGGCGCGATATGGAAGATTTCCAATGGCATGTGGGAAGTCTTCAATGAACCTGAAGTATTGGATTTTATTGAAAAGTGAGTTAACGGTACTCTCAAGGGCCGGATGTGGGATGGGCAGCATTCTGTCGGTTCGGTGAGAATTTGTTAGAAACAGAACCTGGTGTATCGGAATCTATCGCACGCTGCTAATGAACAAAAGACCACATGCATACCAAGCGAGACGAAATCTCGAAATTTCGAGATATCAAGTCGAAATTTCGAGAATTTAAGTCGAAATTTCGAGATAAAAAGTCGAAATTTCGAGATAAAAAGTCGAAATTTCGACTTTCTGGGTCTGAGAATTATTTTTTATCATGTCCCTAATACGCTTCCGTACATTCGTTACTGAAAAGAAATAAGGAATTTTCGCTTGCGGCTTTCAGCTGTTCGTGAAAATTCCGTATTTCTTTCCATTCACTCATGACATAATTCAGGTATCGAAATGAAAACCGAAGGTATCCTCTTTATTTTTCAATGCTGGCCTGAAAATAGCACCGTATATGCAAGCTCTTTTTTGAAGTCAGAACTTTGTCAAATTATGTATTACTTTACTCACCCAGGAACCACTGCAAATTTGATAGATGATATCTCAACAGAAGGATCCTGTTTTTCAGGGGCTATAATCCCTGATGATGGCAGCAGCCTTCTCTGTTCTGGAAGTTTAACCCGGGAGTATGAAATCTAAATTAAATGTTAAAATTTAAACTATGATGTTATTTTTATTATTATTATTATTATTATTATTATTATTATTATTATTATTGGTGTTTAAGGTCACATATTTCTGCACAATGGCTAATCGTGATCCCTACATGGGCATAAATTCAACTCCAGCCAATTATTTTCATGTGATATAAATTTAGAACTGTAAACACCTGATGGGGTGTGCACTCTGTTTACACAAGTAAAATACAAACCAAAACTACCTTCAGAAAAACCGACTCGATTCTTATCAGCCAGTGTACCAATACTACTTTAAGGTGTTGTCCAACCTAACTTTGGTCAAATTTCAAGTTTTTTTTTTCCCAAGTCCAAAAATAGCCTCGACGCGTCACGTCTCGATTGAAAATTAGGTCCGAGCTGCAAACCTCAAACATGTTACAGTTAAAACTAGAAGTCTTGCCACGAAATGCGCACAAATAGCACGTCGATCTATGCGTTAATCTACGCGTTATGACCACAGGAATGCTATCAACTTCTGCACATATGGCCTGTGCACAAGCAATGTTTCAGCCAATGGACCTCCGGGTAACCCGGAGGTCCATTTGCAGAAACATTGCCTGTGTTTGCTATGAGTAACCAGCAGAACCTGCCGTGCTTTGGATGCCATTCGATATGATAATTGCGCGCAATTCCTACGCGCAATTAAGCCTAGATAAGCGCATAGTTCGCGACATGACTTCTAGTTTTAATTGTATCGTCAATTTGTCATAATAACTTATGGAGTGGATGTACTTCAAATTAGCTTTGAAGTTAAATTGTTTTGTCTGTGTAGATTTGTCATTTTGCAATTGACGAGAGAGTGCCTATAGACTCCCTCCCATGAAATGTGACAAGACAAGCACAAAATAGTCTAGCACTACACAAGTTAACCGATAGTTACACGCATTCATTGGGTCACGCACGCACGCACACACGCACGTACACACGCACGCTGTCATTCCTTTCTTTATTCCCATAAACATTTAACAGATGAACTGCTTGTAAGTAGATAATCATGAGCCATGCACATCCGTGTACCCTGAATCCAAATTATGCGTAGTTTGTTCCGGATTAGGAAGCTCAGAAGGGATCCAGTTTGGTTCAGTGGGCTGGGGCCCCGCACGCTGAGCCAGCTTGAATCCCTGATGCGCTTTTTACCTTCGGACAAACCGTAATGTGCATGGGGCGAGATTGTACTCGAACTCCTTCATTTTCAACGTCTAAAAACGTACACCTTCACCAGAAAGGCGACCCGAAGGCTTTGTTTGAAAACACAAGCCAAGTTTCTCTTCACTTCATGGACAACTTGTCCAATTCTAGTGAATATTGTGCAGGCGCTTAATACGCGTTCTGGTTGTATTTCAAATAGGATATTCTAAAAGCTTCCTCTCATGACGTCATTCGTTCACTCAAAAGACATTTTGAGATTTTGTCTAAACCATTTATAGTTTCAGCTACACATCATATTTTAATCCAATGAAGACAATGTTCTGAATTCTCTTTGACAAAAGAAATTAATCAGATAATTTCTTTGGATGTTCTGTCGGTCAGTGTACCTTAGTTTACACAGAAATCCTCAGAAATATGATTGGTCCCATTCTCATTTTGCTAAGGTACGTGATTGTAGATAGATGGATAATAAATAACAAATATTTAGAATCGTCGTTGTAAAGAATATTTCTTCATGATAGGAAATGAAGATGACAACATGAGAAACTGGCATCGTGATTGGTTAAAAAAAAAACACTCGGAGGATCTTAAAATTCTTCATTCGATTAACTCAACAATCGATATGAAATGAATTGATAAAACTGTGCCTTAAAACTTAGCTTATGACCCCTCACATTGGGATGGGTTCAACAAGCTCGTTGATCCCGTTCCAATAAGGGAGCCATAAGCCTTAGTTTCTAAGGTAAAATTGCAGAAAATAACAAACTTGAATGAAGAATTTTTTTGAATACCACAGGTCGTTTTAGCCATTGGGTTAGATAAAGGGAGGTAATATGTTGTTTTGTGATTCTTTGTCGTTGTACTTGGCTTATTCGGTGGCTTCAATCCGAGGAGAGAGAATTAACGTTAACGAAACTGCGTGGTGTATATCCAGCCCAAGCAAAATGTTCCAGTTTCCGTTGAGGAACATGCTCCTGGTTATCTCTTCGCGACGTCTTTTAGAAAACATACGGTTTACACTTCTTATGCCTATTCAATGACATCAATGTGTGAAATTCCCTCTGTGATTCCTGTCGATGTTTTTACTTGGCTGTTTGCATAATGTATACATTAGGATAAGCAGTTTGAGACCGATTTGAATTTTGTACATCCCGTCAAGGTGTTTAGAATGTACGATAAACATTTTCACTGTTTAACCTTTTGAAAACGAACGTCCGCCGTTCAATTTCAAGATCACGATTCGTCTGAATTCTATGAAGTAAATGGTTTCATAGTAATTCAGTTGGTGGATTAGACAATACTTTCAACGTATTATTTGTTTCACACCCAACCAACAAGAATATCCCGTCAGGATTCTAGTGGTTACACATGTATTGACCAAACTGATCTCAAAACAACTGGAGTGCTGGAACTTCAGCAAAAAGGTCCCAATCCACCCACCCCACCCCCCCCCCCCCCCCCAAAAAAAAGAAAGCGTCCTGTCAATTAATGCGATAGCTCCTCCCAATCGATGACGTTTAATGACGTGAAGGCTATTACGTTTTGACTGTTGTCACAGCGTAACAGCTTTCACTTAATCAAACGTCACGGTGTTTACATGGCGCGAAAACTAGTCATACGATATCAATGGTCCAATCTCGGCGCATGTTTTGTTTCCTGACACAAATAACTAAACTATTGTATAATATGCAATTTGACCAGCAACAACATATTCATTTTTCAAAGAATCAAGGGTGTATTCTTAAAAAAGCGATCGGTGTCTGAAAATTGAAAATCTTTGAGTTTTTTTTTTTAGCATTGGCTATTTATAGAAACAGACCCCACTCCGCATAAGATCATGACAGTAGATACATTTTTCAATATGTGACGAATTAGTATTCCAGAAATCAGTTGTTTACACAGATTCAACAGTGTGGTTATGACCGAGATCTTGTAGAATGCAATAAATTGCATTTCAGAGCCTTTTTATTGCCAACCCTTCGGCAGCTTTATGTAGTCGGCCTGGAATTTCCAATCAGCCATCACTCGTCATGTGATAATGTCTCGCTTCTGCATCGTAGTTCCGACAAGTTTCCACAACTTTGTACAGCATTAATCTCATTATTCAGATGAGATCCCAATGCGAGGTAGAGGGAATCCTTTTAAGCTAAAACATTTTGTAATCTGCTACATTGTGCCGTGGCATTAAAACAAAGGTGTTTTTGTACTCATCATTACTATATCTAATACCTCCTCGTCGCTATCCAGGTCAACTTCCCGTTGAACTATCGGCAATGGCTCTTTATTTGGTGTCGATTTCGTATCATCCTGCCAAAAATACATTACAGTCAGTTATCTCAAAATGAATCACGTAACTTGAAAAAGAAAAAAAAAGAGAAAGATGGCTAACGATCCCATTTAATAAGTCATTTTAACTTCGTTGAATGACGTAAGTAGTTTGAATATATTCTTAGAGTGGCTTTTATGAACCCTTTACCTAACATCAAAAGCAGAGGACAATGCCAAAAAAATTCTTGAATAACTAATTTTTTTTTCATGTTTTGTCTCAAAAAACATAGGTTACGGCCCCTCATTGGAACGAGCTCGTTCCAACGAGGGGTCATAACCTATGTTTCTGAGACAAAAAATGAAAAACATAATGAAAATTAATTGGTGATTTTTGAGAATAGCGCTGGCCGGTTTTGGCCGTTGCGTTGGGTAAAGTGTTAATAAATAGTTTGGGATAGTTTCCTTTGAGGCACCACCTACGTCTGTTGAGACTTACTCTCGACACACATTGTGTGGTTCCGTCTGACGGGACACAGGTTTGTGAGTCTCCGGAACATTATCAAAACGCTGACAGTACTATTCGGAGAACCCACCCATGGTGGTAGTGAGAACGGATGATATTGTGATGCCAAAGAGGAAAAAAACTTTCGATCGGATAGCGACACAATTGCGATCCGGTCGAAATTATATTTCGTCATTGCTCACCGCAGCACGAAATAATCTCAACCACCTGACAAAATTGTGCCAACACCGAATACGAGTTTATAGTTTAGTCTTTTTTCAGGAATCGGACTTGATTTCAGAATGTCTATCTATGAAATCTCGGCCAAATGGTATACAAGTTTGACGCAACCCGATTGCGATCTGATCGACAAACATACCAGTTTTGTAATTACAGTACTTTATCACCACCAGAGAGCGTGGTGGCTCGACCAATACTTGGGCAAGGCACTTAATTCCGATTGTCAACATGGGGGCACGGTGGCACTTTGTTGTACTACGGCGTACTACATATCGATGGTGAACTTCCCTTCAACCAATCTAAGTTGGGAGGAGTTGGGAACGTTGTGGAGGCCGACATTACTCGCCGATGCTCGGTGCTTCTCTCCGGGTACTCGGACTTTCTCCACCCGTAAAACTGCCCAACACGAGCTGATCCCAGCTGTCGAAAGTGTCGTTCAACCCCATACTAAATAAATAAATAAATAAATAAATAAATAAATAAATAAATAAATAAATAAATAAATAAATATCACACCCAAAATTGTGGCTGTTATACGGAACAGCCGAGCCCCAATTGGAAAATCAATCGCATCGCACAGGCATATAAGATAGACAATGATTTTGATCACTGAGTTAATGTAACTTGAAAACAGTTCTATATCAAGCTAAAGGGGAGGGAATGAAAACACCCACCACTGACTGCACCCACATCTTTCGTATTCAGATGTGAAATGTGCTAGTTATCAAAATCGATGAGACATTCCTATTCGACTGGTGGAATTTAACCTTGTTGTTGTGAATTCAATTTCGCTGTCATGAAACCCAGGAGTTGAAGTTATACGGAACGGAAAGAAGGTTGCATCTTTCTGAGTAATACTATTGTTAACCATGTAATTGACAAGAACTATTCACGAGAATTGCCTTTAATAATTTATTACTTCTTCATTTTTTACCTGTAAGGCATACCTAAAGCTCCCTCATTTCAAAGAGCTCGTACAGATGTTCATACAAGTGACGCTTGTTAGCCATGTTCGAGGGAGCCGGAAGCAGCCAAGGGCAAGTGACAGGATACCAAAAGGGGCAATCGACGCATGAGTTATGACTTTGAGTTCAGGACGCATTACAAATCTGTAAGGTGGTACTCAGTAGCTTTGTCATTATATATATATCGTCCCTTGAGAGGAAAAAGTGTCCATCAGCAATGCTAAAGCAAGGCAGATGGCACCATGTCCAACGCAAGTGGCGATATAACAACGTTTTAGAAATTACCCCGCCGATTTTAGTTTTGTAGCATTCTTCACAGCTGGTGTGAATGAGCAAACCTGTATTTTAAAATCCAATCATGCAATTCAGTTTAAAAAATGCAACCCAGAAAAATATCGAAGTTTTCTATACACCTAGAACTTAATTAAGCACTCCCTGAAATGTTTCATAACAGTGAAATTGCTGTTACTGATTATTTTGTGTTAATGATTGCTATGCCTTGCAGTACATTTTATCTAGCAAAACATGATGTTTCTGGATGATAACGTACCCCAAACACATTCCCTCGTCCACGTGAAGCAAGGTTCCCACGAATGTCACAAAAATACTACCTGCAACAAGTGGGTATAAAACAAGAAAATGTGTCACTTCTTTTATCAATAAATGTTGACATGGCAAGGACGAGACAGTCAGGGGCACTAAGGTGGCAAATCGTTGGCATGCATGCAACAGGCATGTCATTCAAAGCTTTGGGAAAGCAACTCGTCTATAGTCATTCTGTCATCAGCAGACTTATACGAAAAGATCAACAAACCAAAGATGTTAAGGACCGACCAAGGCCTGGACAACCCCAAAGGACACCTCCTCGGAAGATCGGAGTGTGGCATGCCTCGTTAGGCGTGAACCCTTTGCTTCAAGTGGGTTTGTGAAACGCCATTGGCTCACCAACAGGCGTCTGTGCAACTGTCCAAAACCGCCTCAAAGCACTGGATATGAGGTCGAGAAGGGTCATCAGACGCCCAGCTCTGTTCGATCAGCATCAAAGATGACATTTGGAGTGGTGTATGGCACGACAGCATTGGAATCTCAGGACGTGGAGGAGAGTCCATTGGTCAGACGAAAGTAGGTTTCTGCTTTACGTCACAAATGATCGCATGATAGTGTGGAGGCATAGAAATGCTGCTTACGTGCCCAGGAACATCAGTCCTACTGTTCCTTTTGTGGGGGATCAGTAATGATCTAGGGATGAGCTCTCTTGATTGTAGACTTGATATGGTGACTGTACGTGGTCATCAGTACATTCGGAACATTCTCAATCTGGTTGTCGTGCCTCATTTTGACAACCATCCGTTGGCTACTCATCCTGTATTGATGGACGATAATGCAAGGCCACGTCGCCCCCATGCTGTGAGAGCATTCTTTCAGAACAACGCCATTACAACACTACTCTGGCCTGCAATGAGCCCCGATTTGAATCCCTTAGAACACATCTGGGACTCTCTTGGACTTTCTTGGACGTCGTGTGCAAGCAAGGGATCCGCCTCTATAGACTTTGGCGGATTTGGAAGCTGCACTGTATGAGGCACTAGTGGCAGCAGTTGCATCTGGGCCGTATCAGAAGGGCCCCACTGGTAGCATTAGGATGAGGGTTCAAGCGGTCATCGGGCACGTGGTGGATACACTCGCTACTGACGTCAGACACTGCTATTGTGTTCAGCAGATCACAAGTTACATGTTTTGTCAGTAATTACCGGCATTGTTTCATCATGGACCGTTCCAGCACCCTACATGTCGAGAGAACATTTTTCCATCAAAAGTGTTAGTGACAGATATGTGCAATTAGCGCCATTAAAATACTGCATATTTTCACCATTGTGTTGTCTTTCATTTGTCAATAGACCATTCTGTCCGCAAACAATCACTTTTGGACATCTGAAAAATAGCATGAAAGTAATGGCAGTTTCTATTAACACCACTGCGAAAAAAAAGGGGGTGCTTATTACTGCTTAATTAAGTTCCAGTGTATAGTTGTAAAACCACTGGAAGCTCTTCATTGTAAAAATCGAAATTCACGTGTTCACCGTTTCTGACGGGTTTTTTTCCTGACATTTTTCTAAACACCCAACCTGATGAATTATAAAAACATCCTCTAGATTATTCGTGCACGTGCTGAAGATCTTTCCATAACCTTTACCAACAATGATGATGATTACCCCATTGATGGCGTTATGTGGTTTCTCCAGTATTGGGGACCAAGTTTGCAAAAGTAAAGGAGCCCTGTATTTTGGTTCACAAACCATACAAACTCGTACTGCAATAGATGTACGTATATTTTACAGTACGGCCGCCGTGGTCTGGTCACTTTACAGGGGTGGGCAAACTTTCCACGGACGCAATATTCTTAGATTTCAAACACTACTTAAAGGGATAATTCCCCAAATTTCAATTAAAAAGCACCGGGTTGTACATCACTACCCTCGCGTGGATAACGACCAGTCCACGGCAACTGTACTGCACGCGCTTTGACAATCGGCCAACAATTCATTGAGCGAAGTTGAAGCTCGTCGGTAGCAAAAACGTGATAATAAATAAGAATTCAAAATTTCTCATGCCTTGACATTTTTTAAGTCGTAGACAGGGACGTGGCGACAGGGGTATTTGTGTCTGATTTAATGTTAGGAGAGTGTGAGTTGCTCTATGTTCTAAGCTTGAGCATTTGTTTAGCACATATTCAATTCCCAGAATAATACCAAATAATAGTAACAACAGTTACTATAATCAATTTTATGCCTCCTTTCGTGACTTTTTTTCGCGGTAGTGAGTTTCCAATTGAGGGGGGGGGGTGGGTTCCCCCCCTGGTTCTTCCCCGTAGTTAGAAATTCACTACCCTACACCCCCAATCGGAGACCTCTAGCCTCTTAATCTATTTGAAATAGGAAAGCTGTTGGAAGTATTTCAACTATCAGTACTTTTGCCCGCTGAATATCTGAGGCTGTATCAATTAGAGAGATTTGGAGGAAATTCGCTACAAAATTTATTGGATGTGAAATATCGTTCGAATCAAGACTATTTTCGTGAACTTCACACGCTTCCATTCTTTTCCTCAGTTTAAGGTAAGCTTGGCATTCTATTACTACGCGGCGTAAAAAAATAGTATGCGTTTGTATTGAAAGCAGTACAAATTTCAGCTGAGGGAGGAGTGAGGTACAAGTATCATCCTCCTCATTCTCTTAAACCTTCTCAATCTTCGAATGGAAATGGGTATCTAAGGAAGTGGGAGCACGTTCGCTCAACGGTAGACTGTTGGACTTCTATGCTAGAGGTCCCGAGTCCGATCCACGCCCGGAACCGCCAGCGTTGTGTCTTTGGTGGGCAAAGCACTTTATCCCGGTTGCCTACGAGGGGGCACGATGGCGCCGTGTACTAAGACGTAATATACGACAATGGTGCCCATGTCTTCAACCGTTGTAACCCTGCTTGAGCGGAGCTTGAACAGAGTCAGAATGTTGACTTCATTCTTTTTAGCACAACTAATATGTAAAAATAACAAAACAAAAAAATTAGGGCGTTCAAATTCTCTTTTAATTTTTAAATCTAGAATTGATGATTTACGCATGCATTGGGACCAAATCCGTTAGGCCTCCCCTCTCCCTCTCCCCTCCCCGCTCCACACTAGGCCTAGGCTATTTTTAGGCGCCTCCTCCCCTACCCGCCCCGTATGTAACCTATTTTTAGGCTATCCCTCCCCAAAGCCCATTAGGGATCCAGACTATGTATAGCCCATTTAGGCTTTCCCCACATTGTTTAGGCTTTCCCTGTATGTGGGTCCCCCCTTTCAAAAGCCCAGTCCCTCCCTACCAAAGCCCCGGACTGTTCCTCCCTTCCTAAGTCTAGCCCAAAGCTGGGGGATTTCCAAACTGAGGCGTCCATTGAGTACTAACGAAGAGTTCCCCCTCCCCTGCGCCACGTAAATTTCGAGCTCTGTTTGTGTATCTAAGGTAAATGTTGTCAGACATGTACACGTAAGTACAAAGATTAATTTGAAGACTGCCTGGTTTGTTTAGACATGTCATAAAGGAATTATGATAGAGAAACCTGGTGTTTGTCAAAGCACAGATAATGGTGATTAAGATAGAGAGAAGCTTTGTTTATAAGAAGATATGATAGTGTCACGTTGTATAATTATGCAAATAGATAAGGGACAACTGGTATGTTTGATTATGTCATAGATAAAGGTATTATGATAAAGGTCTCCTTTGTTTATAAGAAGCTTAATATGATAAAGACCATGTGCACTGTTTGATTATGTCATAGATAAGATGGTGTCACGTCGCAGGTGTTTGATAACTCAGTAAGATCGCGGCGGTGTCTGATTGGTCAAACAGTTATCCAATCAGATCATATCACACGGCGGTATGTTCCATGGGACCAATAGATAAGCGTGTGTAAAATTATCCCACCCAGGCGTTCTCTGATTGGTCAAACAACTGTCCAATCAGATCGTGCCATGCGGTATTTGCTGCGTGGTGAATAGATGAGTGATCCGGAATGTGGTAGTAAACTTCTTTCGCATGCTCAACTCATAGGTAAGCTGAAAAGGAATGAACAACTCTAAATTTTCTCTCTATTAAATTTTATTTTCACATAAAATCAGTTTTACAAGTAATTAATTGGTTTTACAATAGACAAAATGGATTTGCAATCAGACTTACAAATTTACAAGTAATTTTTTCAAAGCGAAAATGGGTTCACAATCAATTAAAATGGATTTACAATCAGTCAAACTGGATTTTCAATAAGTTTTTACAAGTAATTTTACAATTTCACCATAAGTAATTTCTACAATAAGTAGTTTTACAATACTTCTTTTACAGGTAAGCATACAATAAACATAATTAAATGTTCAGTAACTGTTTTTTGTCCCCGAAAAGGGATAGTTGTTGTCGTTCTTCTGGACATTCTCTAGTTAAGATCCCAAGCTGTCTGCACATCCAGAAAACGGCTATTTTCTTAATAAGGATCAAACAAGTATTTTCGTTTCTCAATTGCGAATTTGTCAGCTTCGTTCATTCCGTAACCCTCCTCATCTCGAAGTCGCTGAGCAGTTTTTCTAATTTTTCCACAGACCGGATGTTGTCTGAAGTGCCTTACTCGACTCATTGCCTTAAATAATCTTCTACAGAGAGAAGCTCTCACGCTGTCTCTAAGAGCTTCGCTGGCCTCGTCTGTGGGCAAGCCATTTTCTATGTACGACACTTTCAAGCTCTGAAATTTAGCTGTATTATCTTCATATGCTCTTATGATTAAAGTGTCTATTATGTTCGTTTCGCCATCTTCCTCTTCTGAATATTCACTTTCAGTGGTTGTATCACTATCGTCTGACTCTGAATATGTGCTCTCGTCAGAATCGTACAAGTTATAATCTTCGTTTGACTGTATGCCTTCACCCGTCATCCCAAACCTCTTGAGGCAGTAACCATCTTCATGTCTATTGCGTGTAAAGGCTCTTGAGAATGCTTTCCTACAGAATTTACAGTTGTGGCTCGGCATGTCTTCTCTCTTTGAACGCTCTGAGAACAAATGAGAACTGGGTGGACATCACGATTTATAAGACAGTAACGAGTACTTTCAAATACGTGCATGCGTACATCAGTTTTACATATGTGCACATCCATTTTACATATGGGCACATCCGTTTTACATACGGGCACATCGGTTTTAAACATATACACATCGGTTTTAAACATATACACATCGGTTTTAAACATATACACATCAGTTTTACACATGTGCACATCGGTTCTACCCACCCTACCAATTGATGGTTGCTTCAAATTCTCCCACAGTGCATTGTGGGAAATTACAGTGATGCGACTCTGGGGTAAAATACGTTTTTGCTCGACTTCACACTACTTGATGCAGTTTACTTTAAAAAAAAAACAAACAAAACAAGACATAAAAGTCAGATAAATGTCAAGTCGGGAGAATGATACATTTAAACTTCACACGCCAACTTGATAACAAACTTCCGTCCATCAATGTTACAGGAATTTTCTGCTTATTGAACAACATATGTGCCACAAAATGGTCTCAAATGGTCTTAAATATTTCTCAAATGGTCTTAAAGGGTCTCAAATGGTCTTAAATATTTCTCAAATGGTCTTAAATGGTCACTAAATGGTCTTAAATGGTCTCAAATGGTCTTACATGGTCACTAAATTGTCTCAAATGGACTTAAATGGTCTTAAATGGTCAATAAATGTCACTAAATGGTCTTTAATGGTCACTAAATGGTCTTAAATGGTCACTAAATGGTCTTAAATGTCACAAAATGGTCACTAAATGGTCACTAATTTGGTGTATTTACTATATGTAAAACCATGTGCACATATGTAAAACCGATGTGCACATATGTAAAACTGATGTAAAACCGATGTGCACATATGTAAAACCGGTGAAATATTTATGACCATTTGAGATCATTTAAGACCATTTGAGAAATATTTAAGACCATTGGAGGAATATTTAAGACCATTTGAGAGCATTTTGTGGCACATATGTTGCTCAATAAGCAGAAAATTCCTGTAACATTGATGGACGGAAGTTTGTTATCAAGTTGGCATGTGAAGTTTAGATGTATCATTCTCCGACTTGACATTTATCTGACTTTTATGTCTTGTTTTGTTTGTTTTTTTTTTAAAGTAAACTGTGTCAAGTAGTGTGAAGTCGAGCAAAAGCTAATTTTACGCCAGAGTCGCATCACTGTAATTTCCCACAATGCACTGTGGGAGAATTTGAAGCAACCATAAATTGGTAGGGTGGGTAGACCCGATGTGCACATATGTAAAACTGATGTGTATATGTTTAAAACCGATGTGTATATGTTTAAAACCGATGTGTGTATGTTTAAAACGGATGTGCCCGTATGTAAAACGGATGTGCACATATGTAAAACTGATGTACGCGTATTTGAGGGTACTCTTCACTGTCTTATAAATCGTGATGTCCACCCAGTTCTCATTTGTTCTCAGAGCATTTGTTCTCAGAGCGTTCAGAGAGAGAAGACATGCCAAGCCACAACTGTAAATTTTGTAGGAAAGCATTCTGACAAGAGCATATATTCAGGGTCAGACGATAGTGATACAACCACTGAAAGTGAATATTCAGAAGAGGAAGATGCCGAAACGAACATAATAGACACTTTAATCATAAGAGCATATGAAGATAATACAGCTAAATTTCAGAGCTTGAAAGTGTCGTACGTAGAAAATGGCTTGCCCACAGACGAGGCCACCAAAGCGGCCAGCAAAGCTCTTAGAGACAGCGTGAGAGCTTCTCACTGTAGAAGATTATTTAAGGCAATGAGTCGAGTAAGGCACTTCAGACAACATCCGGTCTATGGAAAAATTAGAAAAACTGCTCAGCGACTTCGAGATGAGGAGGGTTACGGAATGAACAAGCTGAAAAATTCGCAATTGAGAAATGAAAATACTTGTTTGATCCATTATTAAGAAAATACACGTTTTCTGGATGAGCAGACAGCTTGGGATCATAACTAGAGAAAGTCCAGAAGAACGACAACAACAAAAACTATCCCTTTTCAGGGACAAAAAACAGTTACTGAACATTTAATTATGTTTATTGTATGCTTACCTGTAAAAGAAGTATTGTAAAACTACTTATTGTAGAAATTACTTATGGTGAAATTGTAAAATTACTTATAAAAACTTATTGAAAATCCATTTTGTAAATCGATTTTAATTGATTGTGAAACCATTTGCGCTTTGAAAAAATTACTTGTAAATTTGTAAGTCTGATTGCAAATCCATTTTGTCTATTGTAAAACCAATTAATTACTTGTAAAACTGATTTATGTGAAAATAAAATTCAATAGAGAGAAAATTTAGAGTTGTTCATTCCTTTTCAGCTTACCTATGAGTTGAGCATGCGAAAGTAGTTTACTACCACATTCCGGATCACACATCTATTCACCACGCAGCAAATACCGCATGGCACGATCTGAATGGACAGTTGTTTGACCAATCAGAGAATGCCTGCGTGGGATAATTTTACAACACACTTATCTATTGGTCCCATGGAACATACCGCCGTGTGGTATGATTGGACAACTGCTTGACCAATCAGATACCGCCGCGATCTTACAGAGTTATCAAAAACACCTGCGACGTGACACCATCTTATCTATGACATAATCAAACAGTGTACATGGTCTTTATCATATTAAGCTTCTTATAAACAAAACAGCCCTTTATCATAATACCTTTATCTTTGACATAATCAAACATACCAGTTGTCCCTTATCTATTTGCATAATTATACAACGTGACACCATCATATCTTCTTATAAACAAAGATTCTCTCTTTCTTAATCACCATTATCTATGCATTGACAAAGACCAGGTGTTCTCTATCATAATTCCTTTATGACATGTCTAAACAAACCAGGTAGTCTTCAAATTAATCTTTGTACTTACGTGTACATGTCCTTGACAACATTTACCTTAGATACACCAACAGAGCTCGAAATTTACGTGGGGCAGGGGAGGGGGAAGACTTTGTTAGTACTCAATGGACACCTCAGTTTGGAAATCCCCCCCCCCCCAGCTTTGGGCTAGACTTAGGGAGGGGAGGAACAGTCCGGGGCTTTGGGAGGGAGGGACTGGTCTTTTGGAAGGGGGAGCCCACATACAGGGAAAGCCTAAACAATGTGTGGAAATCCTAAATGGGCTATACATTGTCTGGATCCCTAATGGGCTTTGGGGAGGGATAGCCTAAAACATAGGGTACATATGGGGCGGGTAGGGGAGGAGGCACCTAAAAATAGCCTAGGCCTAGTGTGGAGCGGGGAGGGGAGAGGGGAGGCCTAACGGATTTGGGCGCCGGGGTCAATTACCCCGGTCATGGTCTGACCTCGAGATCCTGGTAAAGAGGGCAGAACTCAACCTTACATACTACTCCCAGGCACAACTTTGATACTTTTGATAGCCTCGGTTGAAACAGAGTATGAAAGTGCTTAGGTGTTTCATACAAACTAGTTGTATGGTCCTGATGTTGCAGGACCTATGAGGTACACCGAGCTCATCACAGTTTACTTACTGTCAGAATGATATATTAACAGCCTGCGGCAAAGTTCCAGATAGTACGATCTTTCGGGGTAAGTTGTTTTAAAACATAAATTGATTTCGTTTGCATGCAGTTCTTGTTAAACGCACTACTTTGATACTTTCCTTATAGCCTCGGTTATAAAAAGTAACAAAGTGCCAAGGCATTTCACAGAAACCTGGTTCTGTTGTTGTAGGCCGGATATGCTACTCGGATCATGTCCTTGTTTATTTTCTACCAGAACCACATTTTAACAGAATTATATATATATAGGTATAACATATATCTGAAAAATAAAAGCCTCTCAACTTTATCGATGTAAATAATGCAAACATTTTTATTTTAGGCAGTGGCTATTTCACGGGCGCCCGTGAAATAGCCAAAGCAGTATATATTGACTATTTCACGGGCGCCCGTGAAATAGTCAACAGGCTATTTCACGGGCGCCCGTGAAATAGTCAATGTATACTGTTTTGGCTATTTCACGGGCTCTCTCTCTTGGATTATGGATATATTGTGACTGGTATTATTTGAATAAAAAAAAAACTCCTCTAATAATTTAATGATTTTATTATTAAAAATATGAAATATGAAATAAAATTTACATCCGATATTTAGGACTACAGTAAGCAAAATACACGACAATAAATAATGGAAACAGACCGGCATTGTAAATAAGTAGAATGAGGCTAGAAATGTATTTAATCCACGTACGGGACATGACTTAGGGCTGTCAGGACACTTTCCTGGACAATTTTTATTTCTGTGCAGTCTTTCGGGCATAATGTGGAAATTTCCCCCCTATTTTTATACATTTACAATACCTGTTTCCGACTTCGATAATTTAACGCAGTCCAAGCATCATCATCAAAGAAAGTACGTATCTGATTGAGATCAATGTTTGCATCTAGGCAACAAGATGGAAGAGTTTCAGGCATTGTCTCAACAAATTGTTCTGAAATTTTACAGCCACTCAATGCTTGTTCAACAATATCATCATTTAAGAACCATTTGAGCATGATTTTCTGTCTCATTTTAGTGTCTTTTCTGTGAAAAGGTAGTTTTTTGTCTGATTCAGCCTTTTGAAGCTTGCGGGGCAAACCTATGGCTGATGTGACACTTCCTTTGGGTCTACCACATTTCTTTGCTTGGGGAGCAAATGATGCGGTAGCTAAAGGATTTTCCTCAGCTAAAGGATTATCCTCCGGTTGTAAGCCATTGTCTATTTGTTGCTGTTCCTCACCAGAATTAGTAAGATCAGGTAAGGTTTTGTCTGATTGTTCACATATTGTTGGCAATGCAGGAAATAAATTGTCTGGGTGTTGTTGCCCGAGGCGTCGATGAAAGATCAGATTCATTAGACTCAGTGTCCCTAATATGTTCAACAAGTAAGAAATCTTTCCCTTCAATGAGTAGTTCCTTCATCTCACTAATTTTGCTCATGTAGAAGTTGAATCTGTCCATGCCCATATCGGAAATACAACTTGCAGTTTTTGTGTCTCAAACAATGCCTTCCTGTATTTTGCATTTCAACCTAATATTTTCCTTTGGGGTGTTTTCACAATCAGATCTTTGGCCATTTTTAAGTCTTTGTTTGTACTTTCCATTGTGACAGCATGCAAACACAACCTCAGAATATACCAGGTCGACATTAAAGTTCTTGTTGGGTGCCTTCCGTCTCCCAGCTTCTATAGTTCTTGCTTCTTTTTTCCAAAGATTTACAAAATTCTCATCTTGGTCACGCTTAATTTCAGTTTGCAATTCCGAAAAATTTGCAAACAATTCTCCCACTTTTAAACGACTCATCTTGTAATGTAAATTGATGACGACTTACCTGAAGATTCGGGGTTTTATAGAAAAAAATGTTAGTAAAAACAATTTGTGATCAATATAAAGTTGAGTTGACTTCAATAAGTAACTAAACAACTAACTGATTCCATATCAACAAAAAAGGCACCGAAAATCTGATACATAATGCGCTGCCATTTTGTAATTAAAGTTTCGTCAAAACAACGTGATGATATTTCAATCAAACAGTCAGATGTTTGACGATAATGATGGAACATGAGTGGTTAAAATAACATCAACTAACTGATGCATAATTTTTCTTTATTACAAATCTATTTACTGTGAGAAGAGAGTAGTAACTGTAATTAATCAAATCAAAACAATGAAATCACTGGAATTGAAACTGACTCAATAACGACGTGATCACACGATCAAACATTCACTTTTTTTTTTTAACGTAATCGTGGGTATTCAATCTCAGAGCTCGCTCTCATGTAACAATGTGTGTGCTTATTCCTAAACCAGTCTGCTTATTCCTAAACCAGTCTGTGTCTGAAGCAGGACATTACGGATAACATCTGGTCCCCTCGTCAAGTCACCATTCCAAATACCACCACGTCGGAAAGCTCCAATGATATAATAAATAATATCATCTCAATCTCACTCACAAAAAACTTCGGTGGGAGACGTCTTCGGCGGCGTAGACTTTGTGCTGGTTTGCATTACGGGGGACTTCAGGAAGACAGCCAATCTGACTGTGTAGTCTCCCGACGATATGAGCAAAAACAAAAATGCTTGAACATTATTTGAAGACTGTGCTCTCTGTATTTGTATTAATTGTTTATATCGTCAAATAAAATATCTATCTATCTATCTATCTATCTATCTTGATAATGACAACCTGACAGCTTCTCGTCCAACCAGCACATATGGGTGTGTTTATGGGAGAGCGACTGACAGTCTGTTTTGTATTGAATTCAATTAAAAATATTAATTTATCAGGGCCCGTGAAATAGCCAAACCAGTATGTATTGACTATTCCGCGGGCGCCCGTGAAATAGCCTGTAGACTATTTCACGGGCGCCCGTGAAATGGCCACTTCGTTTATTTTATTATTATTATTAACAAATGCCACTTTTAAAAGATCCATTCCTTAAATACAACCTTTTTTAATGTATTCACGCCCCACAGATTTTTTACAAATTGTTTACAACGTCCCATAAAAACATTTCAGTGGAGTCCAGGGTTTATGGGGTATCGGTATATTCTTTCACCTGGTGTAACTGTAAGTTGGGAAACGTCATTGTGGTAATCAATGCATACCGTAGGTTATAAATTGTTATCTGTTGGATGTTAAGCAGTATAAATGCTTTGTCACAACTCCTTCTGCCAGTAAAATTATCCAGGACATAATATAATGTTGGTTTCGTAGCTTTATTGGTTCAAATTCAGTCATCTTTATTTTAACATGTGAGCGTAAATTCTGTATTACAAGAAGTCAAGGACGTCACTGTCGAAATGCCTACTGGGAAATCTTGACCTATAACAGCTGACTTGGCATTTCTGAGTTCACCTGAGTATACTGTGATGTAATTTTCTCATTTATGGGTTAATTGAAGTTTTAATCATGGGTAATATGTTTGATTTGGGGAAAATACGGCTTCTGGATTATGCCAGCACCTGTGTTTGCCTCATCCAAGCATATTTTTTTGTGTTAACGTTCTGGCAGGCGTTTGGCTTTCGGCAGAATTCTGCAGGGTTCAAAGTATCACCTTTGCGGAATTCTGGCAGAAGTCATGTGACTTGGCAGAATTTTAACACTATAAAAGCAGCCGACCCCCGTTGCCCGTTTGCTAGAGTCTGAAGGGAACAAGCCATTTTAATTGAAGCCGTAACACTGCAAGTGTTAGCCCAGCATTTTATTTTATTTTATTATTTTCTTTTGTTTCTTTTATTATGGAGCCTGAAGTGGCAGAAATAATAACACTTTATTTTTATTTGACCCAGTTAGGGTAGGATCCAGAGTCAGTGCCTGAAAGGGCAAAAGGCTCAAAAGTTTTATTTTAGTTGAAACTTTTGGCAGACTTTTCTTTAGTTTAGGCCTGAAAGAGCCACCGATTATATTTATTTTTCTAAAATGTTTTCACTGTTGTTTCACACATTTATTTAATCTCTCAGTATCACACAGAAGGCTTGAAAGAGCCAATGTGAATTTGTAATAGACCCTATCCCAGTTGAGGCTATATACATTATTTTGTTATTTATAAACTTTTATACACTAAAGCGTGAAATAGCTGTATTTTACAGAATCTACCACACCCCACTCAAATGTCAGTTTATTGAGCAAAGGATTGTTCAAGTCTTTTGGATTATGATCCATCTTCATGATAAGATTACAGAGCCTGAAGTGGACAGAGTTTTATTTAGTGAGATGGTGCTGTATTCCATCTACAGGAAAGTAAATTATGTCACTCTCCATTTCTCATGACCCTACCGCACTCCACCCTCTCCTTTATTTCAGACGAAAATCTTAAAGTTTACATAAATTACCCTAAAAGTGTACTGTTGTTAAACCTACAAAAATGAGATACCTTCAACAGATCATGATTAGCCACACAGGGCTTTTTGGAATGATTCTAACATGGCTCATTTCAGAGAATTACAGTGTTGCAGATTTTGAATGGTTGAGCGTTCACTAATGTCTTTGTAAATAAATCTGTCATAAAGAGATAGCAACCTATAACCAGTTATAACCTTTGCCCATAAAATTATTGTACCGTTTCCTTTCTGGTGTTAGTAAAGAATAGTACCTTCAAGTATTATTCATGGTGAGGGCGGTAGGAAAGAGCTCGCATATCTAGCTCTTTCCAACTGGCTCCACCATGAATAACCCATGGGGTAATATTCCAAATTGTGTTTTTGCAATATAGGTTATCCTGTAAAATAATATGGAATCATCCTCATAAGTTAAATGTTAAATTTCTCCGTAGACCCCTTCTAGCCTAAAGCCCATCTCTGGTAAATAACTCAGTTGCTCAATACTCTGTCATAACCCCATCCCTAGGCACTACTAAATAAGCACCCCTGCGCCCCTTTCTTTATTCCAAAGGTTTAATGACATATCAGAGTAACATCAAAGCCTGAAAGGGCTAGAATATGTCAGATACTCTTTGAACATCAGAACCCGAAAGGGCTAGAATGTTATTGTGATATCAAGGCCTGAAGGGGCCAGAATATCTTATTGTGTTAAAAAACAAAGGGTTCTCACACTTGTGTGATGAAAAGTATCGGTATAAAATGTGTGTAATTGCCTTTTGAGCCAAGGTGGCTTGAAATTCAATATATCCCCATCTGTGAATGTGTATGGATTTCCCCAGTATATATAAAGCAACTGTCAATTAGTAAGTGCTTGGGAAACGTAGTCAGCGGTGTTTTTTGTTTTGTATTGTGTGCCGTTCCTGAGTACCGTACTTTGTCCCTCATGAAAGTGAACCTGGGATCATTGTTCATATTTAGAAATCTCCCCGACCACCTAAACGCTTAAATTATAAGTTTTAGTATTTATCCTAGTTTGATGTGTTGGATGTTGTTGGAGGGATCTCATGCTATGTCTCCTTTCACCTGTGTACAACACCTCAAATTCCACTTCACCCGTATGTTTGTAAAACATGCACCTGTAAACGGCATATGCCCTGGTTTGAAGTGCTGGGTGTTGTTGGAGAGACCTTATGCTATGGCTCTTTCCAGCTACATACAGCACCTCAAGCGACCTTTGGCCCATGTGTTTGTAAAACACATACCTATAATTAAACCGTGTTTTACTATATGTGTAATTCACATATTTTCTTTTGCGTAACCCCAACCCTCCACATCCTTTCCATCCATAGTCCAGCAGTCTAATCATACCCTACTTAATTAAATTACTGTAAATGGTAGAGTAATTATTTAACCTGGTGTCCATTTGTACACCTCCTTTTGTCATCCTGTGCAGTTGTGGTGAGAGCATGAAAAGGGCTCTTCACAGCACCGTACAGGGTGATGGTAAAGTGGTATTGTTGTTGGAACATGTTGTCCAACTAGTTAGTATGTCACACTGAACTAGGAACTAGGAACGGGATTCACGCCGCTGCCACCATATCAGCAATAATACAGAAACACTACTTTTGATTGAAAGGGTGGGGTGGGGGGGGGGGCAGAAACGAAGGTATGCATACAGGCAGTTGCGGGAGTCCCTTGCATGACTTCTTGTAAAGAGAGTTAGGATGTCTCAAAAGCTAGTCTTGTGACTGCATGTTTACCACTGCTCGTACAGTGCGAGACAAACGGTGGGTCCAGTACCGTCTGACTTGATGGAAAGGGTGTGCCTCCCCACTACATATATAGTATAATGCCATAACTCCATGTACTATGAGTTGTCTCAGATTTCGGTACCCATATAGGGCAGGTATATGGGTGGATTTACACTCCATAGGGTACAATACCTGTTCAGTGCAGCTGGGAATAGATCAGGTTGTTGATGTGTGCACTATGCCAAACTAGATAGAAATGAAGCATTGGAGACGTCGCTCGTAGTGAATATTGTACGGTATTTAGTTCATTCGTAAATGTGGGTGTTGTAGCTCTATACACTGCTTGTATTAGTCGAGGACGTATTCAGTGTTGTCTATTATTTTTTCATTCGCTTGATTGACGGTTGTGTTTGTTTATCATTGAAGTGAAGTGGTGTGTTTAATTGGAAGAGATATGTTTGCGCAATGCTCTTATTTGTAAACAATCCTTTGTGAATGTTGTTTAAGTAAGATGTTGATATTGTATAAACAATCGTTTGTATGGTTATGTCTGTCACTCCGATGTTTTGTTAGAATTACGGAGGGGTCGCTTCATACCTTCATTTATGGATCGACGCAGTGGTACTGCCAAATTGTCCTTTTATGTGTTTCGATTTGACTTATTTCCCACTTAGGATGGGATAAGCCGTCCCAGTGTTGTTTTTTTTCCCAGTGGAATTCTCGATTAATGGGAGAGAAAGCGACTTAATAAGGGTAGCTATTTCGTAATTTGGTGGCGATTTTATGCATACTACGGGTTCAGTGTGTATTCGCACCCTCAAAGAAGTTAGACGTAGCCTTCTTCTATAATGCATTGACCGTTATACTAGGGATATAGACGATAGGGTACAATAGTTAACCCTTGAAGTGCGGTGGTAGGAAAATCATTTCAATATGCCGTTATGTTCATTTGTCATATGTAAGACGATTTCGAGCATGAGCAATAAAACTTGTGTGATAAGATATTCTTTTGGAGATTTTGATGGCCCTGAAAAGGGCCGTTTTCGGTCAGGGGTGGACCTTTGAACTGCTGTACTGCTAGTAGATGCTTTAGGCTTCTGAGTAGTGTTGCGAGAAAATTTGAAGAGTGTTCAATTAGAAAAGTTATAGGTAGAGAGAGAGATAGGAATCTGCTATTGTATATTGTAACTGTTGTGTGATTGTTGCTATGGATGGGTGGGGGGTGGGCTTCTTCGGAGATGACCCCCACACGCAGAGTTGCGAGGCAGTCCCCACAGACTCGACCCTAGAATTCTTGATGAGTAGCGAGGCAGTCCTCACAGACTACACTCATCCATATCATTATTAGAGAAAGACAGAACAGCGCTATTGTATATTGTGACTGTTGTGTGATTGTTGCTATGGGTGGGGTGAGGGGTGGGTTTCTTCGGAGTCCACTCTCCACACGTAGAGTTGCAAGACAATCCTCACAAACTCAATCCTTAAGTTGTCAACCAGTAACGAAGCAATCCTCACTGACTCCACGCAATTTAATTCTATTGAGTAATTTTAATTTTCTGTGACTTGTTTTTTTCTGTTATGGGTTCGGTGTTCGTTCAGCTCTATCATTGATTCATTATCGTGGAGTCTGTTGAGGGTTTTGTTTGTTATATAGGTCTTTTAAACGCGTTTCAATTTCGCTTCTTCAGAGTTGCGAGAGAGTCCTCACAGACTCATTTCCTAAAGTTTTCAATAAGTAGCGAGGCAACCATCACTGACCCCAAGCAATTTAATTCTATTGTACAATTTTTATTTTCGGAAAACTTATTTTGGTTTTCTGTTAAGTGTTCACTGTTCGTTCAACTCAACCATTAATTCACTATCTTGGAGTCTGTTGAGGATTTTATTTTATTTTATAGGTCTTTTAATCGCGTATCAATAGTTCCTGTTTTTGCTAGCTCACGAAGTTCTTTTATCGGTGTCCATTTAGGTTTGCATAGTGCCACACACAGAACATGATTTTGAACCCATAGGGCACATCAGCTCTCAAGATCGTGAATGGCATCCTGTATACGATTTTTAATTATGTTTCGGGATTTGCTGGCCATCCTCATGCCTTTATCGTCTGAGAATTGCGATAGTTCAACACAGTTTTCCCTACTTTTTCTCTGTCATTCACATATATTACGAAAAGAAGCGGGCTTAGACCCGATCCATGTGGCATGCCCGCTTCGAGTATTACTTCCTCTGACACATCGCGGTTAACCCTCACCTTGATTTTTCGGTCAGTTAGAAATGATGATATGATCCTCAGAGTTTTCGTGGGTAATTCCATTTTCGCTAGTTTATATCTCATGCTATTGTGTCATGCCGAATCGAATGCCTTTGTTACATCCACGAAAAGCGCTGTTCCGATTCCGTTTTGACTAAATGCTGTTTTTATATTATCAACCAGTCTATATACGTGTTCGATTCCCTCTTTCATACTACTATACGCTCTTTGCCATTTGTTGGAAAAAGTTGATTGATTCGAGATAGCTGTGGAGTCTCATGGTAAGAATTCGCTCAAATATTTTCAAACAAAATTAAGCAAGCTAATTGGGCGGTAGATGGAAGGGTTGGTAAGGTCGTTGTCGGGTTTAGCTATCATGACTCCTGTAAATCTACGGTAGAAGATTTTGGGGCACTGTTTCAGTATTTTGTAAGAGACTTCGTCTCCTCCTGTGGACGAAGATGACTTTCATTTTCTGATTATACTCATGACCTCTTCTTCGCTTATTGGTTCGTTTAACTCATGGTCGACCCCATCTTCATGCTGTTGGTTGTAGCTCGGTTAATTGAATATTGAGTTGTTATCTTAGACAAATTTATTTATTTTTACCTTAAAATCGTTGTCATATCTGTTCCCTTGTTGTGGACGCTGCGCTTTCTTTAGAAGTTCGGCAAAAGCGCTGGCTTTTGCCTTGTTGTCCATGGCCATTGTTTCGTCGCTAGTCTTCAGCGCATTTTTATTGGCATTTTTGCTCTTTTGGCCAGTAAGAGTTTTAAATGTATCCCAGAACCTCTTAGGTTCTCTCAGCCCATTTAGCCTTTCTGTTGCTTTTTCCCATCTCACGAGATTGTCGTTAGCTATGGTCTTTTTTACGTCTCCATGTAGGCGATTATATGCGGTTTTAAGTTCTGATTTTTTGATTTCATCATTCTCTGATTGGTAAGCCCGGAAGGCTTTTCTTTTTTGTTTAATTATTTGAAGCGTTGTTTGGGTTATTCTGTTTATCCGCCTCTTTACTGTTTGTTTTGGAAAGATTTCATCTGGTGCACTGTTGACAACCTCGTTAAGGTAGGGGCAGGCATCTTCTAGTTCACGAGCATTTAAGGGGTCATTTGCATTTATTTGTCCTTCGATAATGATCATGAAGAGGTTCCAGTCAATTTTTGACAGGTTTCTCCTGCTCACGGGAGGATACCTTGTTAGTTCTGACCCTATTCCAAGTACTCTTGTTGTTTCATATATCTAACTAACCAATCAGATTGCTTGATTTCCCATAATGCAGTTATCTCCCTTGTGTATAATAAAAGCCTATATCCAATGGCACCCCAATTTTAGCACCCCTTTTTTGAAAAACATATGACCTTCGGCACCCCTTTTTTGTCATATGTGCTTATGTGAAAAGGCACAATGTGACACAATGTGCCCTATCACATAGGCACATGCTTTATGTGCCGATATGTGCTTATGTGAAAAGGCACAATGTGACACAATATGCCCTATCACATAGGCACATACGGGTATTTGAGGATACCTATGGCTTGGTATTGTATTATTCGAGGATACCTACTGGAGAATCCCTTTTTTTTGTCATATGTGCTTATGTGAAAAGGCACAATGTGACACAATATGCCCTATCACATAGGCACATACGGGTATTTAAGGATACCTATAGCCTAGTATTGTATTATTTGAGGATACCTATCTAGGATACCTTCTGGAGAATCCCTTTTTGTCATATGTGCTTATGTGAAAAAGCACAATGTGACACAATGTGACACAATGTGACCTAGCACATAAGCACATGCTTTATGTGCCGATATGTGCTTATGTGAAAAAGCACAATGTGACACAATGTGCCCTATCACATAGGCACATACGACCAAAATGGGATTCCATAGCCACAGGCGTTTTCGAAAAAGGGATTCCACAAATGGGATTCCAAAAAAGGGATTCCACAAACGGGATTCCGTTTCCATCTTGTCGCCAAAGCTCCAAGGCCACTACTGGTCTATGGTCTATCTGTCCTATCATTAGCTTCAACAACAGTCTTGTTCCATCACGGCCTTGTACCAGTACTGTTGGCTAAACTACCATCAATTCCTAGCTATATCCGGCAACCTGTACCTGTAGGGGAACATACACTACTACTATCCTTGCATCCGATTCATTTAAGTATAAATTGGTGGCCCATTGCTACTAGTTTTTTCTCCCACACATGGGCCGTTAGGTGTGCTATTTCAGGGTTGGAAATGCTTCCCATAGCGGCTCCAAGAGTTTGGATAGAGACGCACATTAAAGAGGAACGAGTTAGCTTTAAGTATAATGGCGAGTAAGTTAATGAGTGATTGCGTTGAAGGGCGAAGCAAAGGGTATGAAATAGATTTTTGTGCTTCTAGCGTCTCTTCCACGGCTGGTATGGCTTCTTCGTGTGACATATTTGTGTACATATTAGCAATGTCAGCAGATACAAGAAGAGCGTTTCGTAGTACCGATTCGTTTTCAATGCTATGTATAAAGCACTCTGTGTCTCATGTACGTTGCCTGTTTTTGTACAGTGGGGACTAGGAAGTAGTCCAATAGACTTGATATTGTTCTTGTGGGGTTATTGCAAGCAGCTATAATAGGTCTGCCAGTGGTAGGCAGCTGTTTGTGAATTTTAGGCAATAATTAGAGGTCCGAAACGCGTAAGAGCGCACGTCGGGGTTAAGGATGCCAGCATTTTGACGTTAATTTCGTTTCGATTGTGCATTTCATTAAGGGCTATTTTGAGTCTTTCTTGTGTGTTGAAGGGTATCTTTGAAGGTATTTCTGCGTAATGTTGGGCAGAATTCAACTGACGTGTGCCCTCTGCAATATGAGCCTGGCGGGTAAGCAGAGTTATATATTTGCCTTTAGTTTTGGTGACGATATTTGGGTTCCTTTTTACTGCGACTAGTGCTCTACGTTCACATGGACACATATTGTTGCGGCTGAATCGAAGGCGCTTCTTTTGAAGGAGTTGCTGAAGCCCGATCCTAATTTTGGATAAGTACGTTTCTATTGGTATGTTGTTGGAAGTTGTTGGAGACGTGTTTGTTTTTTTGTGAAATGGGTCAATAAATTTAGTCGCCTCATCTTGGCGGGTGACCTTTAATCGCATTCGATTGTAGAGAAGTAGTATATCGTTGTTAAAATGATTTGGTGAAGGTTTCTTTGGCATAGGTATGAATTCCATACCCTTTCCGAGTTCCGTTTTCTCAAAATCACTCAGTCGGTGATTGGAGAGGTTAGTGATAGACCTTTGTGCAACCGACGCTAAATTGGCTATGCGTATTTTGCATTTTCTGCCATTCCGTGCGTGGCGTTGGGATGTTATGAATCTTTTATATTTGTGTTCGAAGTTTTGTGTCTTTCGAGCATTTCTGCATTTGTCACACTTTATCAGCTGACCCGCTGATGTGGTTAGTTCCACTGTTTTGCGGTCAGCCTCGTTCAGATCAATCATTTCTAATATTGGCCAATAAAATACTCTTGTTTTCCTCAAATGCAGTGGGGGTGGGATGAGATGGGGTGGGGAAATTTCACCCGAGAGGAAACATATTTGACGTAGACACTAGGCTTGCTGGGGGTTATTCCCCTATCACACCCCACATGAGGTCACTGAAATCAAAATACTGCTCATACAGTGGAACGTTCCTGTCCTGCCGATTGGTGGCAGAGAATAGTGAACTTCCAATGCTGAGAAAAGCATCGAAAACTGCGTTCCATACATACCAAGGTAAAGCTCATGACAGCTATGGGCCAACATATTTAAGCGAGTTGAAACAGCTGACATTCCAGTGACGTCACTTTTGAAATTATTGATTTCTATAACGTCATGTGCGGTACAGAACAGTCGCCTGGACGTAATCCAAACGTGGGCTGTGATGTCCACGCATGCGTTTACCAGATAATAAAAATCCCCATCAAGTTTAGCCTCGTTCTTAGTTTGAATATAATTTAGAAAAAAGGATAGATTTTACTGAGTTGTGACAGCTGACAAAACGTTTGGACAATTTTGTCTTTGAAAGATTTTCCTGATCCGAGCTATGACTGCTTATAAACTTTGCAAAATGTGTACTTTGAAAGTGATTGGGGCGTATAAAAACTTGTTTGATGAAAATAAAAGAATACAGTAGAGTCGATAGTTATTGGCTTCAGTGGACGACACAAACAATCTCTAGAAGATAAACGAGCGATACTAACTAAATGTACGTCTTTTGTCTGCGTCGTGTTCAAGCTGCTTCTCAGTGACTCTTCCTGTAGTTTAGCCAACTCTTGTATGTCCGTAATGTCTTTTAGTCTTCTATATCCACCTTCGGAATCAGTGGAAGCATTGCCCTGTAATTACAAATTTGGTTCACATTATTGCTGTTTAGAGTTTTGAATATATGAATGGTCCCTTGCTAGTGGCCAGCTCTGTGGAGGGCATCAAAATCGCTTCAGAAATATAGAAGTTGAGCGCATAGGATTCACATACAAATTATATTAAACTCTAAGTTTAAAAGGGACATAACTTTCATGAAAATTGTCGCAACCTGAAAGCTATAAAGTTGGGCCTATACGCATTTTCACTGACTGGTTGTCGTGAGTGACAAGTTCCATCACGATCGAATCATAAATGACGGAGGAGTTGGCACACTAGCATTTCATATACCGATCTGTATCTAGGTGTATGTTCAATGGGAGATAAAATTATCGCAGCTTAAAAAAATGTGATTATGATCGTGTTGATCATCGAGCTCGTTCCAATGAGGGGTCATATGATATGGTTTTGTTGAATGTTTTTGAAAAATGTAAAAAAATAGTATTTAAAATAATAAATTTTGATATCGTCTGCGTTGGGTAATAGGTTAACCCAAAAAGAAAAATCTCATTTTATTAAGGATTATGTTACCCCAAATTTGTCTGAAAGAGGAAGGCCCACTGAAAGCGAAGGAAGTAATTGCGATGAAATTAAACCCCTGTGATGAGCATAAAGTAACATTTTGTATATATTTGCTGAAAATGTTTCATTAAACTAATAGTTTTCAACAAGAAATTCGACTGGAAAATTGGTGCCCTCGCAAACAAATTACAGCAACACCCAATTACAAAATCCTGAAAACAAATCAACCAAACTTATTATAATGCATCTATCTAAGGCACTTTACAGAAAAATGGATCTAAAAATCCCTGAATTATGTTTTAAAATGGACAATGAAAACAGTAAATTACCTACATGCCGTTTTACAAAAGCTACAGAAGGTTTTCCATATAATATCAAGATTGTTAACCAATTTATTTATTATTTATTTATTGATGTTTAAGATTACACATTTCTGGACAATGGCTAATCATGGCCACGACAGGTTTTCGGGTGGAGGAAACCGGAGTACCCGTAGAAAACCACCAAGCAACTGTCAGCTACCCAACATACTAACTCTACACAAGCAGGATAACATTGGTTGAAGACAGGTGCACAATCGACATGCAGTACGCCTTAGTACACAGCGCCTCTGTGCCCGCACGTGGGCAGTTGGGGTGAAGTGTCTTGCCCAAGGACACAACAGGGTTGCCGTAGGTGGGATTCGAACTGAGGACCTCTCGGCTTGCAGCCTGCATTTCTACCTACTGAGCCACCGCGTCCCCACTGTTAACAAATACACATTGTAGGGAGTCGGTGATAATGGTCGGTTTGGCCAAAAAATAAATAAAAACAGTCATCATTACAGCAGTGCTGATTACCATTCCCTGCCCAGTTGTGGAAGGGAAGTTTACCTTCCAAACGCGAGAAAACAAATAATCTAATTATTTAAAAGAGGTTGAATGTTTTTCCATCTTTCACTCTGTACCACTCAGACAAAATTGGTTAACCTTCGTGTTTTGTGTTTTTTTGTTTTTTTTTTGGGGGGGGGGGGGGGTGGGGAGGGGGGGTTGTGTTTTTTGTTTTTTTTCAGTTTTCCCTAGGTAAGTGATTTAGAACTAACAAGTGAAGTTTATTTCAACAATTACTTCCAGGGCAGGTTTTTTCTCTTTCCTTGCTTAATGTCCTCTCTATCCCTACTATCTACATGTCAGAATTAAAACAAAATATTCTCAAAAACCTGGGCATATTTATCACCACTGTACTGCTTATTTGCATTTTGAATAAATGACGCCACGAACAACAATAATTGTATTGCATTGCTTTAGCAAAAAAATGTCATTTTTAGTTAAAATACTTCGTATTATTTCAAATAAATGGCAGTAACGTATCCAATAAATACATATTATCACTACGGTGAAGTGATCTAGGTCGTCGTGTCACGTGGAGTTGAGGTCACAGGCAGCTCGTTTAACATGGCGATGTGACCTCCTCAACTGGACGTGATGCGACTACCCTGATCACGTCACTGTAGCGATAAAAGGTTTATTGTATGACTTATAGTTCAACATCGCATGCCAACGCTAGTGTTAACAATTCCCCCAAACCATTTTTGGTAAATTGGATTGAAGTAAAAACGAACTATTTTTGTAACAGGTGCACACTTCCAGGGAATCCACCGATGCGCATTCAATACGATACAAATATATCATGAATACGATAAAAAAAGCCGGACCGTCATTCGAGCGCACCTATTCCAGCTCGGAGTAAAGTACTCTCTGTGGCTGGAACAGCTAATTATGCGAATTCGAACGCACCTGTAAATAATCCGTCATTCGATAGTGATACGGAATCGGATTCCACACTGTGGATTTTCCGAGGACCAGGAAAAGATCGTCAAACAGTAGTGATATTTAGTGGTTCAATTACATAGTCATATAATAAAAACCAGGGGCACGTTTATCGACAACGAAAATCTTAAGTAGGTGTTATTGACGTGTACGCAAAAGGTGGCCCCGCGTGAATTCAAACTTTACCTTTGTCGTTCTAAGAAAGCTAATTTCGACGAGAATTGAAAATGGCATTGCACGGATGTTTTTGTCAGTTTTCGGCGAACCATTTCAGGTTGAAAAACTACCACATTTCGTTTTCAAATATCCAATAAATTTTACAGTCCATGTTAATTTATTTGATCGAATCGAACGCTTTCATACGAATGATCTATAAAAAACATAAGGGTACTTTTGAATAACGGAAACTCACAAAACTGTGGTTTTGTTAAATGGTCAACTTGGTTTTAAAAAATCTCGGCGTATCGTCCCTTTAATTGCCTGTATTGCGTTACTGAGTCCAAACAGATCGATAAGAAAGGGGAAATTTGGTTGGTGATTCTCAGGATAATTTCCCAACACATTGCAATATGTTTTATTAAATTAACAGGAGTTTGTTGTATAACCTATATGCAATTAACAGGTCAGACTGACCCCTAAAACGTTGTAGTGCAAGAGAATCTTCTCCAATCACTCTGTTTTTCTCTTGCTTATCTTTGAATTTAACCAATTATATCTTGTTTGACAGAGCTCACTGAGCTCTGTCAAACAAGGTATGTTTGGTTAAATATCAATCTGCAGTATGGGAAATATTTGCTATTGAAAACTTTACCATTTTGACATCAGAGTGCGGCGCGTTAATGGGAAATGGTTTTGCCTTATATTCCATTAACAAGTTCGTGCAATTAGAAGATATCCAATTAAGTGGGACCCACTGTATTGGTAATATGTGGGATATTTTTGTTTACTGATAAAACAGTCATCCAAGGATAGAAACTTCAAAAAACTTTGTGTATGTATCACCAAACCTGAATATTTTTTTTCGAGTGCCTGTCGTGGCAACATGTTCCAACTGTTTTGTTACTGACATTCTGTACTCTGCACTTATTCCTGGCACAAGAATTACAATCCAATAGTATGGAGTACAATTACTTAACCCTTTGAACCCCGGTGGTATCTTCCATGTCAGTTCAATGGTAGCAAAGGGAGGAGCCCATGTTCATTATTTAGGAATAGACCAATGAATATTTTCGTTGGAAAATATTGATTGGTTAACTCAACACATTCACCAAGTAGCCAACCTACGTCATGCAATTATGACGTATCATATTCCTGACCCAGAAAAGCGGCCCTCGTGTTCAAAGAGTTAAGATAAACAGTCTATATTTTTGTGTATAGACCAGTTTATGTTCATTGTAACAGGTGCGTGTTAATTGTACATAATCGACATGTTCATTCAATCTGTAGAGCTTACCAGAATCTCGTCTTGTTCGCGTTTAATGGAAAGCTCTCTATAAGAGACCGTTCCGATAAATGATAAGTCAAGAAGTTGGTGAATTTGGTGATTGCATTTCCAATTAACAGGGCTTTTCAATCGAGATATATTCAACTAAATGTTCTCTATTGTGTATCTTCCAAAAGTTTCCGAGAAGTAAAATATGTATAGGAAGTGGAGTGCTCAGCGCTCATTATACAAGAATCATATACAGGGTTCTCGATCACGTCAAACGTTAAAGTCGATTTGGAAAGCTACCGCTGAATGCAAATTTTGAACATATTTCGTTATTTTAAACGAATGTTCGTAATGGAATCAAGCTGATTAAATGAAAATAAAGCCACCATATTAGCAAATAATATGGAAACAGTATTTACAGCCTCGTTCCAATAAATGATTCTTAATATTGACCACTATAATACTCATCCAGTAGTGTGGGTGTGAGATGGGGAAGTCTCATCTGATGGGTAAGTTACTTGATTCATGTTTAGGCTTATTTGGTGGCTGGATCTGATCTGTTTTCCCCAGGGTTTTCTCCCATCACACCGCACATGATATCATCAAAATCAAAAAAATGAATACGTGGTGAAATTTCCCCGTTTTGCAGATCGGTGATGGAGAAAAATGAACATACGACATTTTTGTAATTATTGATTTCGGTAAAGTCATGTAGAGGTGCGGTGGTAGAAAGATCACGGTCGAGTGGTTTAAGGTGGGGTGAGTAGTTCTATCAACTGAAGCGAAGTGGGACACCATCTTTGTTTATAAAATATCGAGGTAGAGTCCTGCGAATCACACATTTTCGATTCGAATCGAATCTCGAATCGAATCATGTCTATTATTCGAAATCTAATCGAACTTCGAATGGAATCAGTGACGTCTTGAAGATGACCGATGGGGGTTGGGGTGCTGTAAACTTGTTTTGTTCCGACTCACTGTGATGGCTCAAGTCCCGATTTATAAAATAATCCAAGTACATCATCAAGGCATGCCTACATCGAAGGCATGTCTTGATGATGTACTTGAAATATTCCCTGTAAGGATTGTATTTTATCTTCGACATTGCTTTGAAACCTTAAATGTGTATTTAACAGTGGTAGGGACTTGTGATATTGGAGTTAGCATGGCCGGTGGCGTAAGTGCAAATGCTCAAATGAAATATTCAAATGCGAATGATCAGGTGGGAAGTACACACTAGATCCGACTTACAGAAATATCTTGCCGGGACACGCCTATCTCAACTGGCAGGTGGTGGGAGAAAAATTTCCTGATATCCACGGTGTCTGGTCCAGGACCTACTCATCGGAGACAAATAGAATGCAATGTGAGTAAATATTTGCTGGAGGTAAAAGACCTAAGACCAACGGCGAAGTTCCACACTAAAGGAGGGTGCTTACAAGATAGAGCTTAACAAGGTTATTACTTTGTATTAATGAATGCATTTCTAGGAATGTTTTAATAACATTTGAAGGATGGCTGCCTCACGCCGTGGAAACCATGATGAGTTATAATATAGCCTCATTCTAAGAGTAAATAAAAGTTCGAAAAAGAATAGATTTTACCGAGCTTTGACTGTTCACAAAGCGTTTTCACAATTTCGTCTTTGAGAGATTTCCCCACGCCGGGCTTGACTATTCAAGTTTTGGTCAAAATTTGACTTTGAAAACGAACGGGGAGAGAGTTTTGGTCATGTAAAGAAGAAAAAGAAACAAAATAGGCCCACGACCTCAATAAGTCCACTTCATTGGATGGCTTAATTATGCAAAGTAAAACATGGAATGAACATTCACACACTCTAAGCCAAATCAGTTGGCTATTCAATTGTTTGGCCAAAATTTGACTTTGAAAGCGAACGGGGAGTGAGTTTTGGTCATGTAAAGAAGAAGAAACAAAATAGGCTCACGACCTCAATAAGTCCACTTCATTGGATGGCTTAATTATGCAAAGTAAAACATGGAATAAACATTCACACACTCTAAGCCAACTCAGTTGGCTGATATAAATTTTCTTAATGTGGGACTGTAAATTTTGATATTTTTTCCATTTTTAGTTTGTTGCCATAGTTCACATTAGTTGAGTATTCAAATGACAATTGTCATATCTAAAAAACAGAAATGAACCACATGATACTAAATAAATAAACTAGTTTTTTACCTTAGTTTATCAATGAAATCATTGGTGTGGATTTGAAAAAAAGACTTTTAATTCTCTGATTTAAAAGCACGATGCAGCTGAACACGGAAGTTTCTCTGAAATAGTTAATCCAAAATATTCAGTGAACATCCACCTAGGGGCAATTACCAACCAAATAATTTTTAAAAATATCTAAACAGTTTTAAAAATGAAAAGATCACATTGTATGTCTCGTTTCACAGCGAATGGAAGTAGGGGGAAAAGTGCGGATACCAGGACACGTGTACAAAAAACTATACACGTACATGTACGTGTACCCCCATAGGGATTCAGTGTTAAATCGTGTACAGAGTGTAAAAAACGTTGTTTTTACATGGTGTCCCAGAAGTCACAAACGCAGTTATCGCATTTTAGACCGTTCAAACAGCAGTTGGCGAAGGAGTGCGAATTCGACATATCGCTCGGAAGGAAAAATGTACGAAAAATCGAAGAAATGTCAACCTAAAGAAATCTTCTCGCCGTTCCATCGCGGATTAGACCTTCAATCTATCGTTGGCAAACGCCGGCAAAAAAAACGCTTTGAGGCTTCTAGGACAGCATTAAAAATATGTTTTGTGGCTTCTGGAACACCGACGTTCGCGATCGCGTTCCAGACGGCCGAGGGTGCGATCGATCCGATCGGTAAAAACGATTTGAGGATTCTAGGACAGGAAAAATCGATCTCAAAACGTTTTCTCGACGTTCGCCAAAGGTGTAAAGTGGGTGTAAAGTGAAGTTACCCATCGTAGGATTTTCCAAACTCGACAGGAAAAAGCCCTCGAGTTTGGAAAATTAGAACCGATGGAAATCGTCTCTCCATGTTTGCCATCGCTGTCGCGCTGTGGCGCGATCGATTGCTGAGGAAATCATAGGAGGGAACTGACGAAAACGTGAAATTCTCGGGCGTTTTGTGAGATGAATCGTAATAGAATCACGAGATTCACAAGAGGAAATAAAAAAGTGATTGATATATATAGGAGAAAAAAAAATATATAAATAAATAGTTATTTAAAAAAATAAATATCGAATCAAATAGATAATAAAAATACGTAAATCATGAACGCTTCCCAGATTATTAGAGCAAAGTTTATTTTAAACATGCTGATGAGAGCCTACGCATTCTGCGTGAATGAACAACTAGGTCGTCTCTTGTTAGAACAATGTGTCGGATGTCGAGATCATCTAGACTTCGATCACGAGGATCATTCGTGTCTGACGATGGAAAGGGAAGGTATGGTCGTCATGTATTTCGAACCAGCGTTCGAATCGACGACGTGATCACGTTTTGGAGGAGATTAGTCTTCTGTAAGGGCGAGAAAAGCCCACAGGTTCGGAAGAAATGAAATTGGCACATAGAAGTCTGACTTTAGAAGACAGGGGATGCGTCTTGAAATTATTGCTGAAGGAAGCATACGTCTAAGTTTTCTTGTTGATATAAATAAGGGAGAATAGAAAATAAAAATAAATACACATATAAATTTTTATCTAATATTAGAAAGAAAAAAAACACAAAAAAATGAGAACTAGAAATAAATTGTATCAGTCGTTAGATGACGATGAGGATGAAAAGGTGAACGGCGTTTTGCCAACATCGCCGTCGCCAGAAGAAAAAGAAAGAGGAGAGAGGTATCGCATCGATCAAATCAGTAGAATCCAGTTGTATCTGACTCGAGAGAGAGACTTTCGTGGTTCTCTCAAGAAGAAGTATTCGCACCTCGTGAAATTCGTCAATGCAGTCGACACGACACTCATCACGATTAACATGGGTTTACACGCGGCCGGCATCCGATTGTTGTCGACCGCAGCCGGCCTTCCGATCGCGTTGACCATAGAAGGAGTGGCTCTCACCGCCGGATTGTTTAGCACGGTCGGAAACCTTTTGAGTAGGAAATTATATCTGAAGGCTAGGAAACATGAAAAGATTCGCATCTTGGCCGACTCCAAGATCGACACGATATCCGAAATGATCTCGATGGCATTGAAAGATGGTAGGATATCAGATGGAGAATACTTCACGATATTGGGCGAGAAAACGTTATACGATGCTATGAAAGAAGCCATGAGAATCAAGACTAATCAGATCATCAAGGAAGATGTGAAGTATTCTCTCATGGAAAGGGGGAGGAAAGAGGCCAGGGAGGAATTCGGTAAGGCGATAGAACTCAAGAGCAGCGATTGAAAAAAAATATATATATAATAAGATCAGAATTTAAAAAAAAAAAATAAAATAAATTTATATATAAAATAAAAAATAAATACGAAATTAATTTAAATAACCCTCAAAAATGTATTGCGTAAAGTGTAAGAGAGTTACCGAGGCGGCTAATTCTCGAGAAGTACGAACTAAAAATGACAGACAGATGCTTCGCGGAATTAGCAATGTGTGTGGTTCGATCAAGACTCGCTTCATCAAAAAAAAAAAAAAACGAGCAGAGGCGAAGGCGTCACGAATAAAATGATCAATAATCTACCTTTAAAAATGCATCTGCTGGGTCACAGTTTCACGGGACCCGGAACGATATTGAACAAGAGACTCGATGCCAATCTGACTCCTAAATCTTGGAGCAAACCCGTGAATAGGGTGGACGTGGCCACGTATGATCACGATCTGTGCTATGCCGAACATCCCAACACTAAGACTCGCAATGACGTCTGCGATAAAAACATGTTAGCGAAATTGAGAATTATATCGAATCCGACCAGGAGAGAGAAGATAGAACGTTTGCTGGTTGGCAATCTGATCGGTGTGAAACGTCGATTCGTATGGGGCGTTCAAAAAAAAAAGTGCTTCGGAAAAGAAGAAGAAACGATTATTGATGAGCGAATTGGTAGAGGAGTTACACAAAACCATCGTGCGTAAATTTCGAAAAAGAAGGGTGTTCGTGAAGGGTCTGGATGACATTTGGTCTGCTGACTTGGTCAACATGAGATCGTTTTCGAGGTGGAACGAGGGTGTCAAATATCTATTGACAGTCATCGACATGTTTTCCAAATACGGTTGGATCAGAGCTTTGAAGAATAAATCGTGACCTTGCGTTGCTGAGGCTCTGAAGAGTGTGTTTGAATCGTCTTCTCAAAAACCGAATAAATTGTGGGTGGACAAGGGAAAGGAATTCTACAACAAGGATGTTCGTCGATTAGTCGACCTCTATTCGATCAAAAATGAAGAGAAAGCCAGCATCGTGGAACGTTGGAATCGAACAATGAAGGAAAAGATGCACAGATACTTCACGGCGAAATCGACCAAGAAATACATATATGCTCTGAACGGTCTGGTTGAGGATGACAACACGTGACATAGATCGATCAAGATGACTCCCACGGAAGCTAGCGATCCTTGAAACGAAAAACGGGTCTACGCGAATCTATATCCCGAGAGATCTAAGATCAGGAAGAAGTTTAGACCGCCGAAATTTGCGGTCGGCGATCGAGTGAGAATCTGCGCTTATAAGAAGCACTTCGAAAAGGGTTACCCTCCTCGATGGACCTCAGAAATCTTTGTGATAATCAGAATATTTCACACCGATCCGGTGACTTATGAAATCAAAGCTTTGCATGGCGAAGGGATCATCGGAAAGTTTTACGAACAACAATTGCAGAAGACAAAGTTTTATTAAAGAAAAAAAAAATTTATTTACTCTCTTCAACATTTTCTTGTTTACACATATAAATAAAGGAGAAAAAAAATAATAATCAAAAAATAATTAAAACTAGTTTTTTAAAAAAAAAAAGCAAGCTAATTAATAAATAAAAAAAAAAATCCCTTCAAAAATGGCAAATATACTAGATATCGCACAAAGCATAGTGAAAGATGAAAGTATTCAAGAATATGAGGTTCACGAATACGAACCGATAACTGGAACGAGTTTGAACAATGTGGGAGAGATAAGAATCAACGTCGAAACCCAAGATCTATTCGTTCATCCTAGCGAGAGTTACATAGTGGTGCAGGGACATCTCACCAAGGAAGATGGGACCGAATACGCTGACGATGACACGATTACTCTAGCCAATAATGGCATCATGCATCTATTCAGTAATATAAAATACTTGCTATCCAGACAAGAGATAGAATCTGTGTTTCATCCCGGTCAGGCCACCACTATGTTCGGATTCTTGACGTATCCCGATGATTTTTCGAAATCCAAGGGACTTAATCAGTTGTGGGTGAAAGATGCCGTCATGGATGCCAGCTCCACTAACACAGGCGCCACCACGTGATTCGGGTACGCCGTCAAGATGTCCAGACCCAAAGGAACGTTTTCGTTCAGGATACCTTTGAAACACATCTTCGGATTCGCGGATGATTACAACAAGATCATGTATGGATTCAAACACAATCTGACGTTGCTTTCGAAAGCAAACGATGATGCAATAGTGAGACTCCCCGCGACTGATGCGGCTAAGTTAACTCTACACAAGATAGTGTGGTTCATTCCGCACGTGCAGCCTTCGATCGTGGAAAAAACGCGTCTCTACAAGAACATAGAATCCAAGAGTAAATTACCCATGGGGTTTAGAATGAGACAGTGCAACACGGCTAGCATTCCGCTCTCCACGAATCACTTCGATTGGAGACTGACTGTGAAATCTGCTTCTGAGAGACCGCGTTTCATCGTGGTCGCGTTTTAGACCGATAGGGACGGGTCTCAAGAAAAGAATGTGTCGCTGTTCAATCACTGCAATTTGAGAAGCATGCAAGTGTTTCTGAACGCAACGAGATATCCAGCAATCGATTACAACACGTCGTTCGACAAGAACATTTTCTGCAGACTGTATGGCGATGCCACGGATTTTAGAAAGAAGTATCATGGTCTGAACGAATTGATGAGCAACCCTAATATATCTCCCGGCAAATACAAGTCAATGTATCCCATGTTCGTATTCGATGTCAGTAAACAGAGTGAACGACTCAAGAGTAGTGCCTCAGACATTCAGATCAAGATGCAGTTCGATAAGAAAAACCGAGGCCTTTGTCCTAGTCCTGTCAGATTGAGAATTACAATTCGAATCAGATGGAAATAAGATGTCGATCGTTCGATGAGAGACGTGTGTTGTGAAGAAAAAAAAGAAAGAAAGAAAAAAAAATATATAAATAAAAATTAAAAAAAAAATATATAAATAAAAATTAAAAAAAAAATCATTACAAAAATGAATGATAAAGAAAGAGAATACTTGAGAAGAAACATATGTGGTTTGATTAAAAATATTTCGCAAGATTCGCTAGCAATAATTCTAGACACTTTAGTTGAAACAGAACCTTTGATATTGACCAATTATATGAGATGCGAAATCGAAAGTAAAATCTTGATTGAAGATAAGACCAGAAAACTTTTACACACGTTGACGTATAGAGGACCGACTGCTTTTCGAGAATCTATAAAAGCTCTTCAAAATGCTAAAATAGATGTCGACGCATGTTTTGAGATAGGTGATCCAATTTCACGAGATGAAACATTATGAGAAATAATGTATTAAAACAAAACAAACAAAATAAAAAGTAATGAGAGCTAAACAAATTGAACATCTTTCTAAATCTCATTACTTTTTAGTTTTTTTTAGTTTTTTTGTTTTTTTGTTTTTTACTAATTACTCATTATTTTTAATTAATTATTTTCACACGTTCACTGTTTGTTCAGAGGATCTAGTTCAATCAGTAGACTCACCACGGAAGTGGGATTATTGGTTTTCATCTTGAAATTAATCCTGTCTCTGGCGTTCACTTTGAGAGGTGTGCCAAACGTGCTAACATTACAATGTTGATTCTCGGTCTTATCTAAACTGTCCATGTCGGTGAACAGTAGTTTGGCTTTCTCACAAAATTTCCAGTTGACGTAATCATAGTGAAACTCACACATCAATCGCTTGCTGATATCTAAGATGATCGGTCCGAGATAATAGGGTTTGTCTGACTTCAGGTGCATCTTTTGCATGTGAACGGCCACTAGATTTTCGTCAAATATGGTTCGGTGTCTATAATTGGGTTTCGCCACTAATTTTTTAGCTTTTTTCTCAGACGTGACGGGTTGAATGTCGATTCTCTTCCTGATGTTTTCCATCGATTTACCATACACGCAGTTGTTCATGAGTTTCAAGAAATCTTTTTCAAAATTGTTCTCAGCTCGAATTCTGAGATTCGTGTTGAGATCGATGTATTTTTTCATCCAAGGCTCTTTGTCAAATCGAATGCCGCGATGTATGTCAACTAATTTCATCCCGTAATCGATGTATTGTTTCAAATTATCGCTGTAGACGATGTACTTACGTTTGTTAAATAAATTGGGAATGAGTTTTTCGTCATCTCCTTTGATCGGTTCCATTCGTTCAGGAGCCAGTAGATAATCATTGTGTAGATCGTGTAACTCTTCCGGATAGTTCAAATCAACTTCTAAAATGCAAGTATAGTCTCTCCATTTTTGCATCTCCTCCGGTTCCGTCACCCATTCAAAATTTCCAATTGGTAAAGGACGACTCATGGCCCAACCGTACAGATTATTAGCATCCCAATACTGTATGTATTTATTCGGTCATTCCGAATTGAAACCTTCTGTCATGTAGGGATTGTTGGCTTCAGAATATCTGTGAGAGATTATCGAGACGCCACCTCTCGCAGCCTTTTCGAACATGAGCAACATGTCCACGTCAGATAATAATTCCAATTGGACTTTGGTGGTCATCAACAGAGTGTCCCATGCCAGACCGGGTGTGGTTAAATACCAAGCCGGATCCAGATAGTAATTTTGACGACAGACGTCTCGAACATTTTCGAACATGTCTGCCAGGAGCAGAACGTCAGTCTTCAGATAGAGATCAAGATAATCTTTCATGGTTTTCATATCGAACAATTTCCACACGTTTTTAGCTTGTTCGTAATTCTCGTTGGAAATGTTAGATTTGTATAATTTCGAATAAAAATCTTCTTTTGAAGTTAGTGTGGTGTCGTCGAATCTCTTTAGATCGTTCATGTAATCATAAGGATAGACTCCTTTCCTCAACATGACATCCAAAGTGTTCACTCGTGATTTTAAATTTATCCTTGCTCATGTTATCAACTAATTTTTCCAGAGCAGTCGACATGAATTTAAAACTGTCGATGAAACGTATGCCTCTACGAATGGATTTCGTTTTTTCTTCCAACGTCTCTCCGACAATTACTCTTTTCTTCTCTATGACCTTCCATTTCGTGAAGGAAATGTATCTTTCTTCGCTGTTCGCGATGCACTTCAATTCTTCATGGGAGGTGCCGAGATTTTTCATAAACAGATGACTGTCATAACCTGAGAGATTGTGAAATATCACCGGACAGAAAGCGGTGTCTCAATATCTTAAATTACACTTGCTGTGAGTCAGACCGTGATACAGACCCGTGTAATGATCATGGTCTCTGACCTTCTTATTTTCCTCCGAATTCATGTCGAACCATTGCCTGCATCTGTGCCATTCAATGGCTCTGTTATTGTCGTCCTGCTGCAATCGCGTGATGATAATTTTCCCCGGAGTTTTGAATTTGTCGTATAAAATTTGAATTTTCGATTCTCACTCTTCCATGAACCTTTGAGCCACGTCGTCGTCGTCTTTGCACCGTTTTGTATAGGTGAAAGGACCCATGTTGTGTTGCAAGTCGAAAGCACATTTCACATAAACGCAATAGCCTGAAGGCATGTTTTTGATATCTTTTGACGTAACTTCGAAGAGCATCGGGTTGGCAGGAACTCATTTTCATGGTGATGCATTCGAAATCGGCATACACAACGAATGGTACTTTTAATCTTCTATTGTGATCGCGAAAGTTCATGATGATGTTGGGTTTGGGCATTTCGACGATGACGGCTTGATTTTCGTTGCAATATTCCTGATGTTTCGCTAACGATTTTTTGCTGTGAAATGCGTTCATGCAGTTGCAACATAAACATATCTTATGTTCATGTTTATTATGTTGTCTCGACAGCAATCGGCTCGGATTTGTAACCCAACAATAATGTCGATTGTCACCATTTGAAATCAATAATAAAATAATTGTCTTTTCTCTTCCAAGATACGAAGTCTCTCTGAGAGGATAGATCGTTTGTATTTCCTCGTTGTATCCCAAGACATTCACCGCTACAGTGGGATTTTGAACCTCGAAATGTTTGATGTCTTTTAACAGCATTGGAAAAGTCACTCCGGTCCAATCGAGATTTTTACAATTCTCCTCGTAATGAGAAACTCTCTTGGGATGGATTTTGACGGAGTATAAAGTGGAGGTGACTGCCCATTTAAAACACTGATCATCTTTATTTTTCACGTTGACCATGGCTTTTAATTAGCTAAGAAATACGGTAATTCCACGTAGGAAGACGCTTTCAATGAATCATTTTTAGTTAGATGAATTTCGAGTTTCAACACCTCTTCGAACGTCCAATTACTACCTTCATGTTGATAATTCGCGAGAGACATCAACATCTTGTCTTTCATTGTTTCGAAAACGTCTGATAAATCTGAACCTCGAAATATGGGTTCGACGTTAGATCAGAAATATGTATTTCTCACGATGCACTTGCCGGAATTCACGTCGATTTTATTCATCGTGCAATGGAGTATCATCTTAATTTTTAGTCCCACGTCCATGTGTTCATGAAACAAATCCAATACTTTTTTCTCCACCCGTTCCATGAGCAATTTCAGATCGACTTTCTTGAACGAGGGAACCACATCGACAGTTTTAAAAATGCCTTTGATCGCACTCTCCCATTCTACGGGATTCGATTGGTATGCTTCCATGATGAGTCGTGCTACATATTCTTCTCCTTTCCCTTCATCGTTTGCTTGTCGAATTTCGTTCGATATATCTTGTTTGTCTAGATTCTGAACCGCATCACTCGTTTTCATTTAATTTTTTTTATTTTCTTTTGAAACTTGAAGTTCTTTGATGGCTTTTCGTTTGATCGTCTTCTTATTTTTCGAAACTGAAACGGGTTGTTTTTTTTCGACATCGGCATTTCGATTCCCTTTACCACCTTTTTCTTCTCATTTTTCACAACCGAAGCGTTTTTTGATGTAGTTGCTATTGGCATTTCGTTTGTCTTTTCATTGACCAAACTACTTACCATCTCAAGAATCTTTCTAAGTTTTTCATCATGCTCTGCATTTCGTTTTCTATCATCAGGTGTTACTGCAATCAGCTTATTTTTTTTGCAATTCGAATGTTTAAGTTTGTTCACTTTCGATATTTCGATTTTTTTCTTTCCATCACCTCGCAAACGATACTCCTGTATGACTTTGATTTTTTTGATTTGGTTCTATGATTTCTGAAATTTGGAATTTTTTATTTTCTACAAATCTCGTTTAACTGAGGTACTCATCTAAATTTTCCATTTTTTTATTTGTTTGCTTCATTTGTAAGAATATATTTTTTTTTAATTTTGTATTAATAATTTGTTAAAAAGTTTTGTTTTTTTTTCTTTATATATATAAACAAAAAAAACACTTTTTACAAAAAATTTCACATTAAAGAAAATTAAAATTAAAAACTTTTTTTGTATATATATAGAGAGAAAAAAATAAACTTTTTAACAAATTATTATTTAAATACAAAATTAAAAAAAACAAAAAAAAATATTAATCGATTTTTATGTTCCTTAACGTGAGAAAAAATTGAATACGAGAAAAAAGGACGTTAAAATTTAAACTTTTTATTTATATATATAAAGAGAAAAAACACTTTTACAAAAAAAATGTTCACATTAAAGAAAATTAAAATTAAAAGCTTTTTTGTATATATATAGAGAGAAAAAAAACAACTTTTTTTTAACAAATTATTATTTAAACACAAAATTCAAAAAACATATATTATATGCAATAATTCATAAAACAAAAAAACCCCAAATAATCGATCATGACAACAACACCTAAAAGATGCAAATTAAAATTGAAACGAGTCGAAATGTGTAAGAAACTCGGTTGTAAAATCTACAGATTACAACGACACGATGCCATCGAATTGAATGAGGTCAAGACGAAGGGCTTACAGCACAGATACGACAAATATAGCATGCCTTTGAAATTGGACGAAGCCACGCTCGATTTGTTTTACGAGTATGAAAGCGATTTACAGAATATCGTCGTCGCCGATGACAGAGAATTTGACATGAGCAATTTGTCGTTGCCCTACGGAAGTTACATATATCCAAAAATCTCTCGAACTCGTGAACACATCGGGTGGTGAGAGCGCATTGACCGAAGTAAAAAAAAAACTCGCAAAAGTAAAGATAAACATTTAACACATTTTCAAAAAAGGAGAAGACATGACCGTCAGCATGCTAATAATGGACTTGGAAATATAAAAAACAATATAGAGACTGATTTTTAGTGAAGAAGAAGGGGAAAAAAACAGTAATGAGATCAGGAGAGGTTGAACATCTCTAGATCTCATTACTTTTTTTTGTTTACCTCCTCCTTCTTTCTTCTTCTCCTTCTTCTCCACTATCGCCCATATATATCATAATAACGTCTCCTTTTTCTCAAATTTCAGCGTCGATTCTTCTTTTCTTTTTTTTTTGATATATTACGTTTTTTATAACACATTTGTTTCTCTCTGTCATAATTATGAACGAATGTGGTGCATCTCTTGGCAACACTCACATCATTACCATTCTCTTCAGAAGGTGGTGGTAGTGGTGGTGGTGGAAAATAACTCATTCTTCTTCTTCCTTTTAATTTCCACCATCTATCCTAATCATTTTTAAACTCTTCTTCAGTTCTTTCCTAAGATATCCATCATTGGCATCCAGTTGTTTTTCTACATCTTTTTCCCATTCTATCCCGTGATATTCATCGTTATCGTTAAAAAAAAAGTCTACCTTTTTATCCATTTTTTTTTTATATTATTTTTTTATACTTTCTATAATTTATATTTTTATATTTTATATAATTATATAATATTTTACTTTATAATAACATACTCAAAATTGGTATATTCTTAAATGGCGAATTCTCACCAAACAGCAAACCCTCACTGAATACCTTCTTTCCTTCCTTCAGATAGAGACCGTTTCCACTGAAAAGGTGGTCGACACCTGTCACAGGGTGACTTAGATGCAATCCTTCACCATCGTCGACTATGTCGACGCGACACACGACTCCTCCCTTCTTCAAAAACAGTCTGCTGCCAACCATTAATTTCTCAACTGCCGAACTTGCGAGTCCCAAGAGAGCTCCCAAGCCGAGAGTCTGCCCGAGAAAGGGCAATGCTTCTTTGTTTTTTTTGCTTTTTTATATTTCTCTTATGTGAAATCGTATCGTCACCCTCTCTCCACGAAGATCTAAGAGTTCACCATTTTGATCCGTCAACGTGGTTTTGAGACTATACAACGTGTCTAAAATCATGGGTAGATAAAACTAAATTTCGAGGCCGTTCCATGATTTTATAACCCGGCAACACGTTTGGAAAGAAGGAATAGATCGTCGGTTGAGCACTACCATTCACGTAGCTTCCAGCAAACACATACACGTTCACCAGAATGCTATTGACTGCGAGAATGTCAGCCGTATTTTCAGATGCTGCATGGCCTCGATAATCTTTCGATCGAATCCCAGCATCTTACGTATAGAATCGTCCGTGTTGAAATCCACTCAAAAATTATCTTCCAAATCCAACATCGTCTGTATGGTATTAGGGTTGGGAGCGAGTCTGATCTTGTTGCTTCTCTTTCCATCCGTCTTCATTTGCGTCTCAACGTAATTGTTCAAATCGTCTATATGGTAACTTCCTTTGGGAATTCGAATCTCCAACCAATCCACTCCAACCAATACTTGAACGAGTTATTCTTTTCGGTAATGTTGGGAAAGGAATAATAAATCTCCAGATTCACCAACGCCATCACGTATCTTTTCTCTCTATTCAATTCGATGGAAGGTTCGCATTTTGTCGCGAATTGAGTTGAATCGCCACTCACCATGATTTGAATGGATTGTTTTGCAGCCATATTCTCGGCTATCCATTCTAACAATTCTCCTTGTTCGAACATTATATTTTTATTTCTTTTTTTAAAACTAAATTATTGATGATTTATTATTATTTTCTAATTTTTGTTTTCGCTCTCTATTTTATTATCATCAGAAACATAAAACATGTCGAATCTGCTCCGATATTTTCTGCTATTAAATTCGCTAGTCAAATCAATCACGACGAAATTGTAAAGTCCTCCATCCCAAACCCTCTTGCAGAATCTCCTAAATTCTGCTATGCTCATGTCGTTTGCGACGTGATCACTGTAAATGTGATTGAGATTCTTGAGATCCTGGCGAAAGAGACACAGGAAATTAGCATTCTCCCTTATCGTCTGTCTTGGCAGTCGAAAATAATTCTGTGACAAGTAGAAACAGTCCACATTGCTGTGCCGATCCCTAACGTAATATGATTCGCATCGGTTCTGTCTCTCCAAAAGCAGATCATCGAAAATAATGACATTGTTATCTTCTGATTTCAATTCTCTAGGATCCGGAACATCGCTAGTGTTCTCATAAAATCGACACTCGTCATTCGAAGATGCATATCTCTTCATCAATTCCATCGCTGAACCGTCCAAAATGGTTGAAAGAGAAGCTTCACTTTTATCGAATTCCTCTCTACTGTCCACAATTCTGGCTATGACATCCTTGGGCAATCTACGATCCATGCACTCTCGAAACAATCTGTATTCAGGTTGAAACAAACTCTTGCCAAACACGAATAATCTGTCGTAATCCAACCATTCGGGGTGCAACAACAGATTCATCAACAGATTGGTCTTTCCACAATTCGATTTTCCCACTATCAAGCCTGTTATGCTTTTGGGAAAGAACTCATTATTCGACCTCTTGGTGGCGGCGTCGTCATTCCAAGACATATCTTTAATGTTCATCTTTTTTATTTTTTTTGTTATTTAGATTTTCAAACACAATTTTTATGTTTTTTCAAACTCACTTTTAAAAATATTATTATTTATTTATATTACACCATCGCATGTTCTCTTCAATCCAGCTCCATTCGTCATTTTGGCTAAATCTTGTATGGGTACCACAGCATCCTTAAAATCTTTCAAACTTTTCAGCGATCGCTCTAACGTAGCTCGCTTCGCCGACGGACTCATCAATGCCAGCCGCAGAAGCCAGCCGCAGAAGCGATCCTACCACTAGCTTTGGAAGCGGCTTTCTTACCAGCATCCAAAGCCGTCTTCTTACCAACCTCAAATGCCATTTACCTGCATTGCTCGTGGACGCTCGCATTATAGAATCAACGATGCCAGAACCACGTGAACGTAAGTTCTAACATATCCCCTGTTCTTTATCACCAACATATTTTTATTTTATAATATATATTTTGGTTTTTTTCCGCTCATAAATCATTTGTTGTTTAAATACTTTTATTATTTTTAGTGTAGATTTACTGTTTTTATTATCTATTTTTTTTTTTTGTTCTCTCTACCTATTATACATATAGCAATCCTTCAATTCGTTCATAAGCCTTTTATAATCTCATCTATTCAAGACCTTCTGCCTCAACAATTCGTCGCATATGTTCACTATCTCATTATCCACTCTAGTATTACCAGTGTGCCGACTAGCCATCAACAATTTCAATCTCTCAAACAGAGCATCCAAATCGCTCAGAAGAAAAGTGGTTCTCTCCTTTTCCAGTCATTGATTCGAGGAATTTCTTATTCATAACCCATATGGGTTTCACCACCTTCGTTCACTTGTAACCTCTGTTGGCTTTGGGTCTCGTCTCTCTGGCATCGTTATTTCTCTTCATGGCGTGGGTCTGAACCAGAATGTCGTCGTAATTGTCGAAATCCTGATCCGTGTAATCTCTAGGCTTGTCAAAAAGGAGCAATTTGCGCAGTACAGGAGTTAATTCATACCTTTTCAAACCGACGATTAAATTCTCATCATTCTCTTGCACTTCAGTGTCCCCCCACGAAAGTCCTACCACTAGAATCCCTGTAAATTCCATACAACAGCGTTCTCTTACCACCATCCTCGGATGACGCGACGCTATCAGTGGTGATAGTCGAAGCTACATCATCGCTCTCGCTCACATCGGTTTCGATTCTCATGGGAACGTAATCCAGTGGTGATTTTTGAAAGGAAAACTCCCTTGTAAAACTACCAGGCAACGAACCCGTTCTCAAAGAACTTTCTTTTATGGGTCTCAATTCATCAACGATCTCCTTCTTGCTTCATTCCTGAACCTCCATCACGGGTTTAAATAGTTTTGTGGTCTTTCGTCTTAATTCCATCTCTCCCAATTGCCTGCTTCTGTCGGCGGATCGAATGCTTTTCTTGACTCGTTCATATTCGTCGAGGAGTTCATCTCTTCGCTTGGAATCTTTGATGAGTAAAAACATTTTTTGTTCTCACGATTAATAATATTTCCTTTTTAAAGTGTGGTAACGTCGGTTATTTTATTATTCTCAAAATTAAATGTAGTTATTTTTATGTTTTTAAGTAAATAAAATCTTCTGTCTTTAATATATATAAGTAAAACCAGTTGAGGGAAAACATTTTACAAATGAAACCTTGATAAATAATTAAAATCTTAAAATAACATCTGTTTCAAGCGTGTTAAAATCAGAAAGGACATGGATAATTAAAATCTCGAATAAAACATGTCAGTAAATGTAGCGCTTTTCAAAAAGCACATCAGTTAATCTTTTGAACTGTTTCCGCTTTCATCCATAGAATAGTTTTCAGTTAAACGATTTAACTAACAATTGACTCATTGAATGAAAACCCGTAATACATTCAAGCATGACAAATGGAGTTCTCAGTAAGTTTATACAGTAAAGATCACTTTGAAATGTGACCTGCTCGTCAGCCTGATAAAACAGACTGATGATTGTAGCACGCAGGAGCTCTATTTATACTGTAAAAGTGGAGATACCCATCGTGGGATTTTTCAAAAACCTAGGTTTTCTGTTGAGTTTGGAAAAATCCACTATGGGTATCCCCACTTACGTCAGAAGTGGGGATACCCATAGTGGATTTTTCCAAACTCGAGGATTTTTTCCTGTCGAGTTTGGAAAATCCTACAATGGGTAACTTCACTTTACACCCACTTTACACCGTTGGCGAACGTAGAGAAAACGTTTTGAGATCGATTTTTCCTGTCCTAGAATCCTCAAATCGTTTTTACTGATCGGATCGCACCCTCAGCCGTCTGGAACGCTATCGCGAACGTCGGTGTTCCAGAAGCCACAAAACATATTTTTAATGCTGTCCTAGAAGCCTCAAAGCATTTTTTGCCGGCGTTTGCCAACGATAGATTGAAGGTCTAATCTGCAATGGAAACGGCGAGAAGATTTCTTTAGGTTGATGTTTTCTCGAATTTTCGTACATTTTTCGTTCACCAACGGCTGTTTGAACGGTCTAAAATGCGATAACTGCATTTGTGACTTCTGGGACACCATGTAAAAACGTTTTTCACACTCTGTACACGTTTTAACACTGAATCTCTATGGGGGTACACGTAGATGTATGTGTACGTGTATAGTTTTTTGTACACGTGTCCTGGTATCCGCACTTTTCCCCTACTAATGGATGCCCACTTAATGCTAAAACTGAAGACAGTTGTGATCCATATGCACTTTTTTTTAGAATATTCTGTTTTATTTCTGACATGTGGGTGGAAGAGGGAGAGGGAATATTAGTCATGAAAATATATACACAGAACGACACGCCTGTGTGAACGGGTTAATCGATATGGCACGAGTGCCTGCACGGAAGAATAGAACGAGAGGCCATAGGTGCCATATCGATTAACCGATTAACACACTCATGCCGTTCTGTGTTTATTACACGCCTCAACGTCTATAAAAAAACAATTATTAGAAGGACACTCAGCAATTCATTTGACAACTATCTGCAAAAAGAACACATTTTATCGCCAACCAAATTTATGAGGAGAACCCGAGTTACTATTTCGCCCCCTGAGTTCCAATGTGTTCTATGTGCCCATTGGCACAGACAACACATTGGAAGTCAGGGGACAATTTTTAGCTATCACCAGCGATTGTGGTGCACGATTTGTAGAACATTCCAGTGTAATTTCGCATCCGCGAAACGGATTTTCATTATCCGCATGGTTTAGTGTTGCTGTAGGTGGGGATTTCATAGAACAGACGTTTACTAAAAAAAATTTGCCAAGAAAGTAACTGTTGAAATGAACTTGAGTTGTTAGTTCTAAATCAGTTAACTTTGCCGAGTGGTGCAGAGTGGAAGATGGAAAACAGTCAACCTCTGTTGAATAATGATATTGTTAACTGTTGTCTCGTTTTGAAGGAAAACTCCCTTCCATTACTGGGCACCAAGCGGTAATTATGCCTGATTTCACTCTTTGGCCAAATCGACCAGTATCAATGACTCTCTTCTTGTTTATTGGTTAACTGTCTTGGGATTTTAAGGAAGTCCTTCTCTGTCTTTTGTTAAACAACATGTACGTAATTGCAGATATATTTTTAATAGTTAAGTGTCAATTACAGTGCATTGCATTGCTGAAATGTAATTCTCGGGCACAGTACAGTCGCCGTGGACTGGTCGTAATCGACGCGGGGGGGGGGGGGGGGCAGTGATGTCAAAGCATGCGTTTACCAGGTAAATAAAATCATCAGCATCAAAATTTAATTAATGAAGCACCAGTTTGTACCCGGAGTTTCATTAATTAAAATCTTTGATGATTATTCCTATAATAATTGTTTGGAATCTAATATTATTACGTGCCTGGAAATATTACCTACCCGTGGAAAGTGGCCAGTCCACGGAGTTTGTACTGTATATTACAGCTGACTGGTCAAACACAGAATAAACTTACATTCCGACAGGCAGATATTATTAGTTACACAGTTTGTTGGTGGCCTAATATGGTATATATGGAGTCAGTTAATTTCATATTGGACGAGAGCGAAGCTAGAGCCCAATATGGAATTAACTGACACCATATATACCATATATACCATATTAGGCCACCAACAAACTGTGTAACGAATATATCTTACCGACTGCTGCATCGATGCACAGAACTAAAAACAACAGAGATCAAAATTAAATGAGAGAATTCTCATAATATGTTCACGTGTCTTTGCCTTATTACAATATATGGGAGAGCACTCTCCCATAAATTGTAACAAGGCAAATCCATACATACCAAACAGTTTCATTTCGAAGGTAACATGACACACATCCACAGAATATGAAGCCTTTTAAGTTGCTTAACCTGCTTTTTACACCAAATATGGGCTTCCAACACTCAATCTTTCAACTTGAAGCCTTTATCGGCTGCCGCCATTTTGAATGAACAAAGGGGAGATTACCCAGAGCTGTCAGCGTATACTGATGTTGACAGGCAGTATATGGTTTTATAGGCAGTCTGCATGTGACGCCTTTGAACCAATGAAATTACCAGATACTTGTAGGAGGTAAGATATGGCCTAATAGAGATAGTATCTATTTTGGAAGTCGCAAATCATTATTTGTTGGTCCAATTCTCTCATACTTAGACAAAACACGTGCTAATATCTTCATACTGATAATAGCAACGTATTATTAATTGACGCTATGATAAATAATGACCTGTTTACAGGAAACATGTTGATATTGACAGAATTAGTTTCCTGTGAAGTGACTGTTTGGGAATCTTTTTCTGGGAATTTTATATTGGGGTATAATAACGCTTTCGACAGCCAGGGTCACTTCGAGTCGGGTAGTTTTATGAGTGGGTGAAGCCGGGGTACTCGCCGGGGTACTCGGAGAGAACCATCGAGCAGCGACTCGGCACAAATAGGGTTAGCATTGGATGGAGACAAGTGCACCATCGACGTGCATTACGCCCTAGTGCACGGCACCATCATGCCCCCATTTGGCCAATCGGGATTATGTGCCTTTGTCCGAGGATCGAAACGTGTCCCGTTCGGTTCGAAGCCCAATGCCGCGTTCCCTTTACATTCATGCCTTCTGGGGGGATTAGCTGCCTGCGAATGGACCAACTGGGAATCAGTCTATTGTCAGTTTATTTAGTAGGAATAAGGCGTGATAAAATTAAAGAGCTCGGAAAAAATGTTATAAAGTTTGTTTATTTTTGTGTCTTGTTTTCAGAATAACATATTTATCTTGAAATATATCATTTGAAAAATACAGTGTAACTACAAGCGTATTTTGCGTCAATTATCTTGAAACTATTGACTAATTATCCATTTCATTCTACTGTTAGTTCAGCATCAAATGGCGTAAGGCCTAAAAGAGTAAAAAAAATCTGTTTTTCGGGCCCTCCCGCGTGTTTCTTTCGACTGCCGAATACTCGCCCTTTATAACCAATGCAAACTTAAAAAAAAAAACAGAAAAATTAAATGGTTTATGTCTCATATAAAATTGATAAATTTGTCCTTTGGGTGCAACAAGGCTTTGCAATGATTTAGCATTTCAAAGCCTTGTTGCTCTCAAGGGACGAAATGCACCACCTCCCATGCTATTCTGTAGTTAGGAGGCCTAAAACATAAAGCAAACCAAGAACATGAACTTGTGATGGCAACGAAATAATTACAAAAATAATATAAAAAAAACGCCCGCCCACATGCAATTTTACAAAAAAACATAGCTTGTGAAACAGAAGATCTACTTTGTGGAGCCTAGTTACCTCACCAAAGAGGGAGCTGTAAGCGACGAGCGAGTCCGCGTGATTCGATACAAAAGGCAAAATCAACAAAAGAAGAATAAATTATAGTGTCTAACTAATCATCTAATGCAAAGCATATATTCATCCATCCTTATTCAGGAAATGATTCGAAATTTATTATGTTTTTGTTTCTTATCTTTACTGTCAAGGGGGTATACAAATTGAATTTTGCATCTTAACCCTTTACCTAACGTAACGGCCAAAACCGACCAGCGCTATTCTCAAAAATCGCCAATTAATTTTCATTATTTTTTTCATTTTTTGTCTCAAAAACATAGGTTATGACCCCTCGTTGGAACGAGCTCGTTTCATGTTAGGTAAAGGGTTAACACCTTGACCTAACAAATCGGTCGTATTCGCCCGTGGAATTTACAATTCAGGTATTGACAAGACAATTTGAAAAAAAAATCAAACCATATATTAGCCCCGCACTGGAACGGTCACGCTCGTTCCTATGAGGATGGCAAGATTTGGTTGTTAAAATTTGCTAAATGGAATTTTCCAGTTGTTGGATGTTATACAGTGGTATTAGGAATTTTTCAATACCGTAGGGATGGGGATGCAATGTGAAACCTAGTGATAGAACCCCCCCTCCCCTACCCCCCCCCCCCTTCACATCAGGGACCCTAAGCAACGTCCCTGATCACACCTGATATTGCATTTGTATTAAATCGTTTTCTAACACATTTTGTTCTTATGGATGCACTATAAAATTTTAAATTCAAAATGCTAAAATCTTAAACACCGCCTTTAAACAGATACATGTACATATGAATTATACTGATTCAAAACCTGTTCAAAACAATTTCAGGTATTATACCTCAGCTAACTTCTTCTGTTCATTAACCGATTCTTCGGTGCTATTTGATGCTTTCAGACATTTTTTGAGAAACGTTACCAACTCAGAATTCTCTACATCTTCAATCAAATTCACGTGAAGAAGAATCTAAAAATAAAGAAGAAAGAAAAACAACGAAACACATAAGCAATTTCGACGATGAATAAATATAAATCAGTTTCTTGAGAATGCAAAGATTATTTTGTGTATGATGGGGACATTCATAAGTGTGTAGCGTGAAGCTAACCTGATCATAATGTCAGACATCTTCTCTCTACTTTTATCATATAAATACCGAGAGCACGATGGCAGGAATGAAATTTATTTCCTCTTGCTTTTACGAATTGTTTGCACTTCTTAAGTTTCATGTTGTTTTTTATTAAACAATATTTTATTTCTTGAAACAGAAATGGGTTCGGCAAACAGGCTATACCTATAAATAGCCTCACCTTATATCTAATAAACGATACATCAATAGAATGGTGTAGGTGCAAATGTACACAAGGACATGTGTCCTTAAAAAGTATGGGTAATTTAATAATAATAACACTTTGGCCGGCCGCTTATTTGTCGCGGTTCTCGGGCAAGAAGGCCTTGGTTACCCCTGTGCTCCCAACTGCCTCCCTATTCCCACGCTTCTTCTCTCCTCCCAACAGTCGGAGACGAACAGCTTGACGATGTCCCTTGCCCCATTCTTCCCAATCTCTCCGATTAGCATATTAACCCTCTCCTTTGAGTCACTCACTAACCACATGTCCTTCATTCTCCCATCCCACTGGTATGTTGGACATTCTGGAAGAAAGTGTTCCAGGGTCCTCCACTACGCCTAAATTACACATCTTGCTTTTCTTCCTGTTCACTGTTTTTCCCAATTTTTCCCCTCAACTCCAAAGACCGCGACCCCAGCTTGAACAACAGTGACCCCCAAAGGTGCCCCCAATGTACTCTTCAGAACCAGGCTTCTCTTTCTCACGCAAGCCACCCAAAGACCTCTTTGATTTCGTCCCCTCTCACCACTTGAGGTTACCATCCTCCATGAGCCTTTCTCTGACGATGTTTTTACCCTGGGTTGCCCCTATGGCTAGGTCCTTGATCTCCAGTGAGTAGTTCTCTATTAGCTCCCTCACTTGGACCATCCACCCTGTCTTGATATTTCAGTTGAAAATACTCTGGAACATTACTTTACACCATCGAGTGTCGGGGAAATTTACCAAATAATTAAGATAATCGAGTTTCAATAAGTCTATCCTGTCCTTGATCCTCATCCACCCAAGCTCACCCCTGATTGCTTCTAGTGCTGCGGCATTACTCGACCCCGTTATCCATGGCCTGCATCGTTCTGCGGAGTTTCTAAGCTCTTTACAGCCGTTTGGTTTAGGGGTACCATATGTCATACTTGGCAGACCCACCATTTCCCAAATGGTTTTTCCCACGAAAACCTTATTGAAACTTTTTCTCCCTACAAGTTTCATTTATATATAGCCTGGACACGGACGGCTAAATGTTGTGCAGTATACATTTCTCTATCTCCTTTGGTAGAACAATAGTAAGACTCACGTTGTGTTGATTTTTGTGAGCACGGATAGTGAACACTTCTAGCAGACCCACGGAGTTAGCCAGCACACTCATACGCATATATTCATGTTTTGTACATGAACCGCTAGAAATGTTAACAAACAGGTTCAAAACTTAATGTGTTAATTGTCCCTACCTTGTCGTTTTTCGCTTTCACTAGCTGATGAGCCAACGTTTTGATTGTCTTTAAAGGCACATCACTTGGTTTGGTCTTCCATGTACTTGATGGAAACTCTTTCAGGAAACTATGTAGACTCAGTAAAACCATATCCAACTGAATATCGTTTATTATTGCAGGCACCATTCTAGTTATTTTCCATATACACTGAAAGTAGTGCAAGGTACAGTACAGTCGCCGTGGACTTGTCGTAATCCACGCGTGGGCAATGATATCCACGCATACGCTTACGAGATAATAAAAATCGCCATCCACAAAATTTTAATTAATAAAGCACCGGGTTGTACCCAGTGCTTCATTAATTAAATGTTTGATGATTTTGCCTTTTGTGTTTGGAATCTAAAATTATTGCATACTATTAGTTACTCAGTTTGTTGGTGGCCTAATATGGTATATATGGTGTCAGTTAATTCCGCATTGGACGAGAGCAAAGCTCGAGTCCAACATGGAATTAACTGACACCATATATACCATATTGGGCCACCAACAAACTGTGTAACGAATATATCTTACCGACTGCTGCATCGATGCACAAAACTAATAACAACAGCGATCAAAATTAAATGAGAGAATTCTCACCATATGTTCACGTGTCTTTGCTTTGTTACAACTTATGGGAGAGTTGTAACAAGGCAAATTCATACATATCAAAGAGTTTCATTTCGAATGTAACATGACACACATCTACAGAATATGAAGCCTTTCAAGCCTTTTATGGGCTTCCAACGCTCAAGCTTTCAACTTGAAGCATTTATCGGCTGCCGCATTTTGAATAGTCAATAAACAAAGGGGAGATTACCCATAGCTGTCAGCATGTATTGATGTTGACAGGCAGTATATGTTTTATATGCAGTCTGCATGTGACGTCTTTGAAGTTCCCAGATACTTGTAGGAGGTAAGATATTGGAAATATTGCATGGAAAGTTATCAGCCTACAACAGCAGTACTGTAGTTGAACAAGCTTAAAACATTGAGCTTACCAGTACAGACATTCATCAAAAAGTATCTCACACTTCTTTTCAGGCCTTCATCAAATATTATCGCACTCATCGGGTACAACGACTGTTGAGATACTGCAGGGTTGAGTGTCCCCAAACTCAATGGGACACAAAACACCAAAAAACCAGCCATCTGGTAATAAATGGTGTGCCACTAGCTTTCGTAATCTGTCAACATTTTCGCTGTGTGTACTGGATAGCACTCGTTGAAATATGAACTGATGTTTTTGCGCAAGGAGGGAGACGCAGAAAAGTTTCCTCAGTTGACGGCTTGTGGATTTAGAGTCTGTGATCACGCTGGCCCGAAACTGTTTAGGGCCACATCTTTAGCCATTCTGAAGATTTTAGTGCCCAACAAAGTCATTTGGTTCCAAAACGCTAATGGGGGAGGGGGGGGGGGTGTACTTCTCTGTCTGATCAAAACAAATTGTTCGATTTAAAAAAGAAATGAAGTTGTATTTATTTAAGAGTAAACGGACAATTGCAAAATTGCGATAAAACTCGAAAGTTCTGACGAAATTATCGGCAGGTGAAAAGGAAGGTCACCCGCATTATACTAAAATGCCACTGATCGAATTAATTGTCATGCTTATTGTTGTTGGTAACTATACATATTGTTGCACTTAGGTAACAGATTAATCGACTAACTACTGTTAATCCACAGGGCTTAGTGGGCTTATTTATTTATCTATTTACTGGGGTTTAATGATACTTTCGGCAACCATGGTCACTTTGTGTCTGACAGTTGTACGGGTGGAGGAAGCCGAATAACCTGGAGAGAACCATCGAGCAACGACGAGTAGTAACTGTCAGACTCCCCAACGTATTAACTCCACACAAGCAGGGTTACCACTGATCAAACCGCGCGCCCGGGCCTAGTGAGTAGCAAGTCTTTACAAAAGGCATTATTTAATGAGATAAATACTTCATGCCGTCGCGACGGTATGAAGTATATATCTAACTGAATGTTGCCTTTGATAACCTATAATGTTTACTGAAAAAAAACAGTGGCCATAACCACCCACTGACAATTAACATTGAAAGTTTTCTAGATACTATTTCTAACATCCTACTGAAAAAAGAAGTAATAAAATTTGTTTCTTTATCGATCGCGCTCTTCACTGCCACACTGACTTTTCTCAAATGAAATAAAACTTTTGGGTGCCCAAATTTTAGCCAACGAAGATATTTGGTCTCTGCTAATGTTAGGTATGTTAAATACAAAAATGATTACATATTTCCATCATTTATCCACCTATACCACTGGCCCAAAAATGCTGAAAAGATAAAAGGAAGGTGGGCCAATACAGGACGATATCGAGTATAATCGGGACTTGCATAGTTGTTCCAGGTTAATTTAGTCCCTGAGACAATTTCGGGAACACCAAAATGAATTCTCCTTTCAAGAATAATGGATAACCATTTATTGATAGAAGGAGAAATCACATAACGAAAGAATCGTCGTCTGGAGTATATCCATAATCTTATAACGATCAAACATTTCCCAAAATGTTATAATTAGTTTAAAGGAAACGGGATATAAATGCGTCCAAAGGTAATTAAGTCGATCTATTTCAAGATTATATTAATCATGATATATTACTAGATGAACTCGTAAGTAACAAAACTTAAAACACAGATGAATTATATTCTCACATACTATAGGTAGTTGAACAAACACGACAAGAGATTAATTACTATAACCTATATCCATGGAATGGAAAATAAATAGGCTAACTCCCCCCCCCCCCCCCTTGTTTTGTGAGATAACATTGCATTAAAAAACAAAACAGAGGAAGGGTAGGGGTCAGAAAATGTGCTTGACAGACATATCGAGACGTGTATTCATGTAGGACATTTATAGTATTGACAGATGATCCAGATATCTAGGACACCTGTCAGAGATTTTGGATATCATAAAAAAATGCGTGCAGAAAGCCATGCCTGGGGAGCCCTCTTTACAGTATTTGAACTGTCCAAGAGACTGTACAGTTCTGCCACCGCGGACTGGTCACTTTCCACGGGTGGTCAATATTTCCCTAGACGCAATAATATTAGATTCCAAACATAATTATAGGAAACATTATCAAAAACGTAATTGATGAAGCACCGGCTACATTATTAATAAAGTGTTTCCTGATGATGATTTTGTATTACCAGGTAAACGCATGCGTGGACATAACTTCCCTCTCGTGGATTTCGATGAAATAGTAATATGTACAAAGAGGTGGGACTAATCAACCTATGTCAAAGACTAAAACCGACAGTAGTATTAATACATGTACACCCATCAACAAAGTTTAGCTACCCGATGCTAAAATTGGAGGGGAAGTAAATAGGTTATTGCACTATGGCTATAGTGAAAAAAACTAAAAATGTAGTTAGCAAAATGTCATGGACAGGTAGTGTAGGCATAAGTGCCTTCCTAACACAGAATCAGGATTCAGGATTATTGGGCAGATAGAAAGCTTTGAGGGTTGAACTGTTATCTAGCCCCCAAATGTAGAATATATCCTCTTAGCCCCTATATGTAATAAGGCAGTCCACTTAATATTCATGAGACAAGAGTCGAGTAAGAATTATAATGGCACACATTTGGTAAATAGCAGTCAATCGCAGCATAAGACACTAATAATACGTACCACCGTATTCCGTAACGGTGTTTCAGTAGAGTTATTCTTTTTTTGACATAGTTCCAGTTTTCTTCCGTGTTTTATGCTGTAGTCCCAATATAACAAATAATTTTGCGTTTGTTTACAATTTTTACGAAGTGTTTTTTTTTTTCAGGTAGAGCAGACAAACTTTTAATTAGCGCAGTTCCGCGAGTACTTTTGATCGAGGCCGTGACTATAAATAGTTCGCAGTCGCCGCATACTAATTACTATTAACATTCAAGTAATTTCTACAATGTTTTGAAGCAAAATTTTAGGTTGCCTTTATTGAAGCAAAATAAATAAGAAATGACACCATCAGAGGATTTTGACAAAGTGCAATAAGCGTACAATTAAAACCTGCCCTGTGATATAACGATGTTTCATGAATGAATGAATGAAAATGGAATTGAAAGAGGTCAGAGGTCGTTCGCATAAATTATAATTATATACAACACCCGTTGTATATACTTCAAGTATATACAACGGTTGTTATACTCTATGGTTATGAGATAAAAGTATATATTCTGATAACACCTTTATGTGTACGAGAGACATGGTTCGTGTTTATTGTGAACATAAACCTAAATCGTTAATAGAGATAAGATGAAACCAAAACTAACTGCTATAAATAGCAAAAGAACAGTTACAGCAAGCGCAGAATTAGAAAATGATACTGGGGTTTGAGATATTAAAAGAGAAAGTTGTTTTATTATATGCTAAACGATAGATTAGCGAAGAAATTGCGGAAAGATAGAAATCGTATCCCCCACTGTGAAGACATAGAAATCCAAATGGCGGCTTTCAAAGCATTACTTCAAGATGAATCCGAGTCAAATATGGGCAGCGTACACGACATGTCCCCAACTCTGAAGGAAAAGAAACTTTCACTTTCACGATATCATTCAAAGTGGAAGCTTTCAAAGCATCACTTCAAGGTGAATACGAGTCCAATTATCACTGGAAATGATCAATTTGTCCTACAAACGTATAATGAAAAGTGAATCTACAGTTTCTGAGTGGATTTTGATCATTTCCAGCCGTAATTCAACACATATTCACCTTGACCTGATCCATAAAACCCGCTTATCCAAACATGGCCTGAAAGTCTGTAACATAAGTTTTTTTTAGTTTGGTACGTCCTTTTAAAGGACGTACCAAATCAAAAACTTATCTTAAGGACTTTCAGGCCATGTTTGGACTAGAAACCCACTATCACTCATGTATCAATTCAAGTTTGAAACGAGTGGAATGAACAGATTGTTATAAAAAGCGTATAATAAAAAGAAAATCAAGTGTTTGTGAGTAGATACCGAAAATTATCTCACTTGTAACCCAGATAAATGGTTAATTTCGCTCGCGCAAGCGCTCGCGAAAAATAAATATTTATCTTGGTCACTCATAAGATAATTTCCGGTATCCACTCAAAAACACTAGATATTCTCTAAGTACTGAATGACAGAAACACACCTTTCCTAACAAGTAGAATAAAACATGGAAAGTTGAAATTTTCTGTCTATTCCATAAGCCAAATAATAATAACAAAGGATACTAGTTAGTGAAAACATGAGTTTCTGTCAGAGGAGCTACATGAATTGAAAACTTTCATGATAGGAAACGGACGCAGTAGATAAAGCATTGCCACGTCTAGAGAGATTGAAATATCAAAATACATGGTACACTGAGCCCTAATTGGAGATATTTCGTTATAACATTTTTGGTTCAAGGTAAACCATACAATAGAACTAAAAAAAAACGATTACCTGAAAGTAACTATGTCCCAACGGTGGATCATAAACTTTCTAGAAAATGAAAGATTTATTGTCCACAAACTATTAGAGGTGCATTATTTAAATGCTTCTAAAACGTTTGGAGATAGAATCGGAATTAAGCATGAATGTATCCGTATAATGGATGGGCGAATAAAACAGACGAGACAAATATATTTTATTATTACCCTTTTTGAAAGTATGCAATGTCCCTGATTGGTCAGTAGCCGACGCATCGAGTACAGTACATTTAACTCCACTGGGCTGAACGAAGTTCAACGGGGTGTATGGGAATCTTACGTGATCGCTAAAAGGGGTGTACTTACAGACATGCTGTGGTACACTTCACCGATTCCCTTTTCACTCATCGCCTCAAGCATTTTCGTCAGTAATATTAAATATTCAGACTCACAGACAAAATGAGAACAATTTTGTCTCATGAGAATATTCCGAAAACTTGAAATAAAATATGTGTACATGACCCCCCCCCCCCCTCCCAAACTCCAACTTTACTGTCGAGAAAAAGGATTCTGTTGTGGTTTCGATCCGTTATGGTTTCGAGGAACATGCAAGACACACAACGCACCACTGTATCGAATAAAACATTATAAAGTCAACTTGTGTCCCACAATAATAATGACGTGTCATTTCCCAATGTCCTTGAAATGAATTCTCCCAAATGTTTGTTCAATCGAAGAGAAATAACTCGTTCTTGTTCAATAATAAAGAAATATGTTTTCTGTCAGTTTCTCGAATTACTTTTATCCCCGTTTTCTTCACTGAAATACCATTTGGGGATTATATTATAAAATAGACCTCGACACACTGAGGGGACGGGATAATAAATTAGTCACACATTGTTTCAGCAGGATGTACGGGACAGTGCTTCCATTCACAGATTTGTTTATTCTTTCAGCTTTCAACCTCGAAGTATGCAGTATGGAAGTGAAGTGGTGAAAATGGTTTGGGTTATTTCGGACGATCCACATTACTACAAGGCCCGCGATTCGCTGTGAGGTACATTTTTCCTCAGTCAAACATGAACGTACTAAGGGTTGCCGCAGCCAAACCTACGGAGGTTTGCCCGTGGTCTTCTGTGCATTGTCATCAGTCAAAGTGACAGCTGTCCTTGTCTCCAAGGCTGCTACTGATGACTTATTATTATTAACAACACCTCCGTAGCGGCTCTCCCTCAACCGAAACAGCATCTGTGGGAACCTTACCCGACGTGGAAGAAGAACATCAGAAGAAGATGATTTGTACACCGTTGATTCTTCTGTCAAACCTCCTGGAGTAGAAGTATGATTAGAAACACTCTTGAGAGATAATTCAGGTACAATAGGATCCAAGGCCAAATCAAATAGCGGAACCCAAGTCCAACGTTTCTAATCCAATTTTTCAGAAACACCACAAGTAGTTTGTGCGTATCCCTTTACACAACGTAACGGCCAAAACTGGCCAGCGCTATTCACAAAAATCGCCAATAAATTTTCATTATTTTTTCATTTTTTGTCTCAAAAACATAGGTTATGACCCCTCATTGGAACGAGCTCGTCTTAGTTATTCAAGAATTTTTTTTGCATCTGTCGTCTGCCTTTCATGTTGCAGATCAAGCGCGATGGATGGTTATCACTGCTCTTCTTCTTTATAAAACAGACCGAGCAACACTTCTCGTTTTTACAAACACTTTACAAAATGTTAACTTTTGAAGAAAATGAGTTTGATTTTTTTTTTAATTTGAACTCATCCATATGTATAACAGTTAGCTCGGAAAATAGACAAAAAATAATTTTCGGAACCAAAAAGAGAATGTGTGGATTAACCCTTCACCCTACGAATCGGCCGCATCCGCCCGCGTAATATGCAAATTCAGCAGCTGAAAAGTATTATTTTGCCAAACATTTCAACAAAACCATATCATGTGACCCCTCGTTGGAACGAGCTCGCTGAGCTCGTTCCAACGAGTTCTCACATGATATGGTTTTGTTGAAATTTTTTGAAAAATTTGAAAAACTGACTTTTAAAATAATAAATTTTGATATCGTCTGCATTGGGTAAAGGGTTAAGTGACTATAAACCACGATCAGCAGGGATATAGTCTGAGATACTAAATGTGGCCAAAACAAAAAGTTTACAAATGCATGAACAACTTAGGTATAAAACTAACAAAGAAATGGGGGTGCGGTGGCTCTATTGGAAGAGGTTCAGTCCCGCAAGCCGAGCGGTCCTCAGTTCGAATCCCACCTGCGGCATCCGCGTTGTGTCCTTGGGCCAGACACTTCACCTCCATTGCACACGTGGGGGCACGGTGACGTCGTGTACTAAGGCGTACTGCACGTCGATAGTGCGTCTGCCTTCAACCAATGCTAACCCTGCTTGTGTGGAGTTAGTATGTTGGGAGCTGACAGTTGCTCGCCGTTGCTTGGTGGTTCTCTCCGGGTACTCCGGCTTCCTTCACCTGTAAAACTGTCGTGGTCATGATTAGCCATCGTGCTGGAATATGTGACCTTAAACACCAGTAAATAGATAAATAACAATGAAATAAAATTCCCCGAGTAACAGTAACGGTTATAAGCCTGATACGATACGTCTAAAAGTCTGATGAATTTAAACAACAGCGGAATGTAAATCCGAAGTTGAAAACTGCATGGTATCGCTCGTTCCGCCACCGCCACACTTTGTTTCGCCTGTCGTGGAAGTCGAGAGTGACTCGCTTCATCGGAAAACGTGACGTTGCTCCACCGACGATCGTCCCAGCGCTGTCGTGCTTCACACCAATTAAGCCCTGCTGCGATGTGACGTTCAGTCATCGGAATCGTGTTCCACCGACGATTGTCCCAGCGCTATCGTGCTTCACACCATTTAAGCCCTGCTGCGATGTGACGTTCAGACGTGGAATTATTCTAGGCCGTCGAACGTACAAATTCCAAGTGTTGTAGGCGATTTCGGATAGTATGGCCACTGACTCGCACATCTGTCGCTCGGTGCAGCAGCTGTCCAATTTCTGTTGCACTTTGATAGCGATTACGTAATGCTGTGATTCGGATGAAACGATCCTGGTTAGCAGTTGTCGCCCTTGGTCGACCTGACCAACGTCTGTCATCAACATTGCCTGTCTGACGGTAGCGTGACCACAACCTACTAATCACCGATTGAGTAACGTTGAGAATTCGAGCCACTGCAGCCTGTATGTTGCCAGCTTCCAACATGCCAACGGCACGTAAACGTTCGTCACGTGTCAGTCTTCGCATATACTCAAAAGTTACATTTCGACCAGAAACGAATGCTGAACGAGTTTATACCAAGAAAAGAACGATGAGACCTCCCAAAAAGCCCGTCCAATACAAATCAAAATTTCAAAACGCACTCCACAGACATTAACGCGGCGCTCGAGCGAAAAACCTGCACGAAGTTTTCGTGGGCCGGTGATATTCATGATCCACACTGAACTTGGTAACATATTGATGTATCAAATCACACGTAGCCAATATCATTTTCCGAAGATATCAACATCAGTTTGGATATCCCTTACTTTTTTTGAATAGTATACCTTTAACCCTTTACCTAACATGGAAAGCAGACGACACTTGCAAAAAAAAAAATCTTGAATAACTAATTTTGTTTTCATTTTTTGTCTCACAAACACAAGTTATGACCCCTCGTTGGAACGAGCTCGTTACAACGGTGGGTCATAACCTATGGTTTTGAGACAAAAAATGAAAAAAAATAATGAAAATTAATTGGCGATTTTTTAGAATAGCGCTGGCCGGTTTTGGCCGTTACGTTGGGTCAAGGGTTAATATAAATAGAGGATACGGAATGAGTGTTTTTCTCATATAATATTTATGAAACGAGTCTAAGAATTTTCCGTTTGGGCGAGCCTCTGGCGAGCCCAAAGGAAAATTCGGACGAGTTTCATAAATATTATATGAGAGAAACACTCATTTCATATTCTATTTATCATATGACACACACACGCACAAATTAGCCACTTAGTATGACTTTTAAACCATCATCTAACTTGAGTTGCAGACGGCACTTGGAAAAAACATCCTCCTATAACTAAAATTTTTCAGTTTTTGCTTCCAAAACATAGATTATGACCCTTCATTGGAACGAGCGCGACACGCTAGTTCCAATGAGGGGTCATAACCTATGTTTGGAAGCAAAAAGCGAAAATATAAAAAAAAATGAATGGCGGTTTTCTTGTATTGTGCGAGACGTTACGTTAGGTAAAAGATTAATACAATATAACAAACCCTAAATAGGACAGATAACGTAAATTCCCCCAACTGAAATTATGCAAATGTGACCCAGTTGTATTTTGTTTAGCCAATCAAATTGTCCAGTTTTGAAATTGGCCAATGAAAGCTCCCAACTCTAATTATGCAAATTATGAAAATGTGGCCCAGTTGTATTTTGTTCAGCCAATCAAATTGTCTTGTTTTGAAATTGACCAATGGAACTCACAGACGGCTTTATTTATCACTGATTAATATGGAAACAAAATATCAAATGTTTTAATGTGAACAAAACGGACGAGTCATATGATAAAAAGATATACGGAATACACAAATCAATGAGCAATCCGATTACGCTTACAAAGAAATTTTAAAATTGTTTTGAAAGTGGACTGCATCCGCGAAAAAATCTGCTCTAGTTGAAAACAGAAAATATTCCCGTACAAACCAAAACAGGCAATAGCCTTGATACACTTGAGCGGGACCCAATTTGAGGCGGTGACCAAATACTGATGTACTTGGGTAGCTGTTTCTAACGAAAACAAACGGAAATAGTTTTCATGAAAAAATATTCCATAAAAGCCAAAATACGTCAAACGTCTGGGGAGAAGGAGAAGGGAAGGATATATCAAGCAGTAACATTGATACATATAAAAATTATGATGAATAATTTCAGGGGTTGGCCTGAAAATGGGTGACACAGGATTCTAATTTATACAACATAATTTAGAATTCACACGCCTGAACGAAATTGCTGACTGCCTTCTTCCTGATTATGTCGTATCTTCTAATTCATGTCCCTTCTATTTGATCTAGTGGTTGGTGCCATCCAGACACAGAAATTTCACTGAGTTGAGGAAACAGAGCTGTTTCCAGTGGACCAAACAAAGGAATGGTGACTGATGGTATTGGAGGACACTTCCTTGAATCTACGCATGTACTGACCCTATGCATATAGGCCCTTACATGGCTATAGTTTTCTTTTGTTACACTGGCTTAAGGTTTGGGGTGTGGGGTTCTAAATTAAGCCTGTGGTCTGAATTCTATCGAATAGAATGCCAGCATGTCCGAGCTTGTGGTATGGTGGATAAATAGACCGTCACTTTGCCCGGAGAGCAGATAATCACATCAACACACACCGAGCTGGTTGTCCAGCCCGACAACTTGCCGCTCAAGTAAATAAAACATTACGAGAAGCTCATAGCTCAGCCAATGGACCTGCCGGTGTTGTACTTCAGTTATTTCTCGGATGAAATTTTCTTGATTCTCCTTGAGGTCTTCAACCAAATATGGGCTATTACAGGGATTGAAACCTGGTTGGCGGTATCCATTTTCAAGTCGTCTTCAGTGAGGGCAGCAGCCAGTGGTGGCAGGGTGGGAGCGGAGCGCCGAGCGCACTCTCTCACATGTTGAGGCCCATCAAAAGAACAAGTGCACATATTTTTATGATATTACATAATAACATTTGTTATGTTTGCTTTTCAGACAATGTCATAGCGTAACGTGCTAAAGATAAAAACATCTAGACCCGTCATTAACACTTTACCTAAGTAATCGCAGCACCCACCCGCGTAATATTCAAATTCAGCTGTTGAGAAGAAAAAACGAAATTTCAATAAAGCCATATTATGTGACCCCTCATTGGAACGAGCAAGTCTCAAAGCAGGTCATGTGATATGGTTTTGTTAAAAAAAAAGTGTTTAGATTTAAAAATAAACTATTTAAAATAATAAATTTTGATATCATCTGCCTTGGGTAAAGGATTAAATAGGAAAAAAACTATTTGGCTATCACTCTATCGCACTGAATTCAGTACTCGCCTAGCATCCTGTGAGCAACTGACTTTGATGTGTTGCGACGACTTGCTTGGACTTTGTGTTGTGATATTTAAAAATGCTCGGTCTCATTCATTAAACAGAACTGTGGAACATTGTGGTGAACCTTGCATTTATTTATTTATTGGGTTTAACGACACTTTCGACAGCCAGTGTCACCTCGTGTCAGACAGTTTTACGGATGGAGAAAGCTGCAGTACCCGGAGAGAACCAACGAGCAGCGGTGAGTACACGTCAGCCTCCCCAGCGTACTAACTCAGTACAGGCAGGGTTACCTTTGGTTGAAGACAAGTGGACCATTGCAGTACGCCGTATTACACATTGCCACTGTGTACCACACCTTGCGAACCATGCATGGTAAACAAAAGAAAATAAATTTGCACGGGCTCCAACCTCATAGAAATTCAATTCTATGAGCCCCACAGGACTTTGCTTGACTGGTTTATTGCCGTTTTTACGCCATGATTACCTACGTAATATGTCATCCTATTTTACAAGTTCCTTCACTTTGCCGCTATTCTCAAATTGTATTTGCACAATGACCTGCCCTTAAAGTTTTTAGGGCAATTTAACATTTGATACCCCAAGCTGTGTATCACTGGGTTCGACGGACATGGCTTGTTGCTTTGGTAAATCTTCGCAGTCTACGTTGTGTGCAGACCGCACCAAATAAACTGTCAGCGGGTTGGCAAAAATAATCACTGTACATTTGTTTTCTAGTAAACTCCACAACAAATACAATCAGATGCCTAAATACATGCTTGGAAATAACTCGCGAACGATCGTTTTTGTGTTACGTGGGTGAAGACTTCGGTGGCAAAATACATGAACGAACTACTAAGCTGTGACAAACATACAACAAAAACTAAATTCATATTATCGCAAGTTTGGCAAGTCATACATAACAATCTTTCGGGATTAAATCGAAGCAAACTATCCTCCAAAGTAAATAACAACAATTAACGCTCGCAATGTATATAGCAACAACTAACTTGCGATCTTGAGCGTTATTTGCTGCTATTTATTTTTGCGGAAACCATGTGCAGTACGCCTTAGAACAAAACGCCACCGTGCCCCCGCTTGGGCAATCGGGATTAGTTGTCTCAATCAAGGACACAGCGCAGTTACCCCTGTGGGGGTCGAACTTTTTCACAAAAATCTACTGGGCGCTTCCAAGCGGTCGTAGTTACCAGCAAAAGCAAAGTAGTTTAAAGCAAGCCGTATTTCTTGTGATTGAGTACAAACATATTTTCTGAACTAAGAAATTCCTGTTGCTATATGTCATCCTGAAGCTGGAAGGGAAGTACAGGTCATTCCGCTCAAACTGATCCCAAACCCCCAACGGAATATTAAAATATGCCATTCAACTATGACCACGGAATACATTGATGTAAAACATGTTAAGGTGTTATATAAGTAATGGGAAGTTTGCTTGAAAAAAGGTGATAGGTTATTTTCGATGTCGTCAAAATCTAAACAAAATAATAACTTGTCACTTTTTTGCTGTCCATCCGTATTTATGAACAATGTTTTGCAGTTTTGAACACCAAAACAATTAAAAGTTAAAACATTTTCTTTTAGATAGTCGATGGCATGGAAAATAACATGTCACTTGTTTTCAAACTAAATTTCCAATTACCTATATCGCACCATAACTCATAATTTCTCAGGTTTGAAAAATGGAATTGTAAAAATGATCAGTTTTCACAACTTGTGGCGGCCATTTTGGCCTCCTTGTGGACAAAATCGAACTTTCCTTTGCATTTGTGACTTGCTTTGAGTTCATTTTTAACCCAAATGATTTTAGAGTGTGTATTTGGTATTCTTGCAACCAGTATTTTTGGTATTCTGAAGTACCCAAAATGTTTTGGTATCTTATAGAACCAATCTGGGTACTCTGGGGAACCAATACATTTGGTATTCTGGAATACCAATTGTCGTTTGTGGTATTCTGCAGTACCGTTGTTTTAGTACTCCTATGGTGACAACTGGAGAAGCAATTTTGGTACTCTGGAAAAACTAGATTTTTTTAGAATATATATATTTCCACCAAGTTATATTCTGTATCCTGCTTAAGTTAAGTTTTTTTTATAAACAATATTTTATTCGTCATGAAAGGGTTTGGTAAACAGGCATTTGCCTGTGTATATACCTCACCCGTACAAAAAATATACATTTTCATTTTACCAACAATGGTGCGTAAACTAGTGCAGAGTTGCGAAGTTTGTTCTGGACATAGTCCCTTATCAATCAAAATGTCTATCAAATTAACTTGAGGCATGCGTCTCGATAGGATACTTCAGTCGGATATTGGGATGTGATGACTGATGGAGATAACTTATTATTCTACCATTCGGGTATTCATTGGAATCCTATCGTTTGTTCAATATAGTTATGCACAGCTCTAAATATGCGAATATTTTCTGAGTCTGTTTTGTTTCATTTCCTAATAAGCTAATGTTAATATCTTCATTAATGCATTTTATGCTTTGAAACATAATCTCTCTTTGGGTATTATAGACTGGACAGAAAAGAAAGTAGTGCTCAGAGTTCTCACATTCGTGTTCGCGGGAACAATTCGGGTCATCGCGTAGAAATCGTTCATACATGTGAGCATTCAAGTCGCTACACCCTAATCTTAATTTCAGGGCAATATCTGGTCTCTTCTCCGGCCCACATAATAATACTCTGGAATGACTGGGTCTTTCATTCTAACGTTGGTTTTCAGTATCTGTATAGAGATTCAGGGTTTCTCATATTTATATACATATCATTCCAGAGTCTTACAGCAGACGGCAAAAAAGAATCAAAATAAACTTTAGTCCGACATTGTATTTCACTTAAGATTATTTCATGAACGAAGTGGATAGTTTCTATATTCCGAAACTTGGGGGGGGGGGGGGGGGGGTAATGGCAGCGAGACAATGAGGCGCATTACCGGTGATAATTCTAAACATATTAACTATTATGTGTCTTTTTCTGTGCTGTTGTAATGTAATAAAACCAGTTTCACGATAGATACTTTCACGACTTCTGCCTCTAGGAATACCGCATTTTTGTTCGCAGGGCATCAAGTTGTAAAGCTTCGAGTTCATCCAGTTTACATTTTGAACAATTATCCCTGATAATATCGGCGTAGTCAAAAAGAGGGAGTACGAAATGAGTATACAGTGTTTCCAAAGCTGACCTGGACAATTTATATTTTCAACTACGAAAGCAGTATAACATTGGACTGACTTTGTCAATGATACGATCTACATGATTACTCAACGATCCCGAGTTTTGAAACTTTAGCTCTAAATGCTTATGTACTTTAACTTCTGTTGTAAGATAACCCTTTAAATAGAGTGGAGGCTTCGAATTTGGGTTATTGTTTCTTGTAAAACTGGGGGTACTGTTTTGCTATGGTTAAAAGTCACTTGCCAAGTAACTGTCCATAAACCAGTTTGTTCCATGTCATCGTTCAATATATTTGCAGCCTCATTTTCATCTCTACAAGAATAAATAAGGACGTGTCGTCTGCATACAATCTGGTATTCGATAGGATATCATAGAAGATATTATTTATATAAATATTGAAACGAAGAGGTCCTAAAATAGATCTTTGGGAAACTCCTGTGAGTATTTCATTTTTCTGTTTGTGTGTGGAGCTTTTACCATTAATGGTAGCTGTTTCTGTACAGTCAGTCGTAATAACTTTAAAACAACGCTAGAAGTCCACCCTTAACCTAATAGCATCCAGTTTGTGTTGCAGACGCGGTGAACCTCTGTACCTTCATCCGGTGCACATTGCTTATAATTGTCTACAGAGATTAATTGAAATACTGTACCATCTCCAGACCTAGAACCAGATTGAAAGTCATTAAGGCTGTTGTTTTCAACAAGAACTCTATATACGCGATTGAAAACAATCTTTGCTAGTACCTTACTAACACAACTAGTCATTGACATGGGGCGGTAATTTTCTTTATCGTTTTGTTATAATTTTTTTTTATGGATTGGTATAACATTTGCACGTTTCCAGTATTTGGGAAAAACTCATGTTGACAAAGACACGTCCAATAATTGAGAAAGCGGAAAGAATATCGGCCTTGAGATTTGTTTCAATATAATATTGCTTATTTAATCTGGGTCGCTATTCTTTGTTGTATCCAATTTTGAAAACAATAATTCAACCTCCACCTCGTCGTTATCTATTGTGTCTACCGACCCATTATTCTTATAAATGCAAGGTAGTTCTCTTTCGACGGTGGTATTACATTGACTTGTAAAATAATTGTTGAAAAAGTTGGATACCTTCAGGAACATTTACAAGTTCATCATCTTCAAGCAACTGGGGAAAGGCTGCACTCATAGCCTGTTGATTGGTAAAATTTTTCAAATTTTCCACCACTGCTTAGAAGATAGATGCAGATTCTTCCAGATTAACCATTTGAACTCTAGCGGTATCTTCTTTGTCAATTCAATGGCAGTAATTAGAAGATTCCATATTCATTATTTGGGGTGGACCAATCAATATTTTCAACGCGCAGCCTTGGGAGCTGCACGTTGAAAATATTGATTGATCTGCCCCACACATTTACTGAACAGCCATCCAATTTAATGACGTATCATGTTGTTGGCATGAAAACGGCTGCTGTGGTTCAAAGGGTTAATATCATATCTTTTTTTTTCGCATCCTTAACACAATTTAAGGTATAATTTCGAATTCTCCTGAAATTTTGTCAGTCTTCAGTCCTATTTGTTCTTTTTGCTTTTTGTGTGCCCTGTTATGTATGCGCGTTTAAGTTGAGGATTACGATGTGAGCTTTTTTTATTTCTGACCTGCAAATACATATAAACTTACCTTTATAACTAGTTGCCCATATTTTCCTGACGACGTGTCATGTCTCAAACAGCCTTGCAATAATTCCAGAAAAGCACTAGACGTTTGTAAAAGAAAAAAGATGTCGTTTTCTTCAATGCGACAAACCATTAAGTAATTCGAACGGGCCTTATATTCGGGAACAACAAAATAAATGCCGATGAGTTTATTCCTTATCTGTGGAATTTAGAGATGAAAACAAGAGGCATATACCTTTCAGATTCAATAGTTAACTAGGGTTTGTTTCTGTCGTTACTGTGGACACACCGGGTGACTATTGTGGGGTTTTTTGTGCTCGAGTTATTTTCACACAAAATCCATGAAAACCCGCAGTTGCTACCACTACCCGCTTCGCCTCTCAGGGTGCATCAAAATACGGAGGTATTTATTCAATAACAGATGTGTAAACACAATCAGCGCATATATTCCTTGAGTTAAATAATGAGAAATCTCTGATGCTTTGGCACTGCGGATGGCGCATTGTTCTACGTGAGGTGTGATTTAATTATGACATGCATTCCACTAATGGATTTAGTGAAGTGTCAGTATTAAGCCTATATCCAGTTAAGGTGTTAACTAAGAAAGGAACATGAGTATTCCTTGAAATTCCTAACCCTGATATTCCATAAACATGAATTAAATATACATAAATTATACACGAAAATGAGGTTATTATGGACAGAACACGATGCATATATGCAGTCAACTCACAGAGATTACAGCAGGCATCAAATGATTCATGGAAGTCCTTTGCCGTATTCCTACCAAAACAAACAATCAAAACATATTTCAAGAGCACACCGCGTACACAGAGTTAACAGCAGGCATCAAATGATTCATGGAAGTCCTTTGCCAAATTCCTACCAAAATAAACATTCAAAACGCATCTCAAGAGTACACTACATGGCTAAATATGCAACAGATACCCCAAAACAATGCTAGGAAATCATTTTTTTTCAATCCTTTATCTAACATGAAAAGCAGACGACACTTGGAAAAAAAATTCTTGAATAACTAATTTTTTTCATGTTTTGTCTCAAAAACATAGGTTATGACCCTTCATTGGAACTCCTTCCAATGAGGGGTCATAACCTCTGTTTTGGAGGCAAAAAATAATGAAATTAATTGGCGATTTTTGAGATTAGCGCTGGTCGGTTTTGGTCGTTACGTTGAGTAAAGGGTTAGAACTATCGGCTCTATTTTATTTTCGATTTGTTTACGTTTCTGTCAACAGCATCAAAAATCACAAATGACTAACCAACTAAAATCAAATAATGAGACTGGTCGCCTTCACACTACAGACTGTCATCACATGGACACTACGCAGCTCTCGTTATATTCACAAGGTATCATGCTTGAGTTTCCTATAATTACGTGATTATATTTCGATTAAAATTTGTGGTATCACGTGACATGCACATGTCCGTTGGCCATGGGATCTTTCTGCAATACAAAAAAATACAAACAGTATTGACATTATGCAGTCGTGTTGCTGCATCGTGAAATGTTTTCATTGTCTTGCCTTTTCATCTGATATCTGAAACATTTTTGTCCACGAGCTATTTTCCTGAAATATTATTTTAATATCAGTTCTGGTACGAATACGGCAGCAGACTTCCGGGAAGCATTGGTGTTTACAGTCAGCTCTGGGTTTATTGCATATATGTGTCGTTTTCTATACACCTCAACTTTTATTTAGATATATAATTTGTGAATATTTAATTTGATTTTCTTGAATATCAGAAGTGGGAATTTCAAAGTAGTAAAACTAACTTTCCTCACTTACATGTATCTATGACCTTAAAACAGTTTAAGGTGCTATATAAGTAGGGAACACTGATTTGCTTTGGAAATCCCAAGTCTGATTTTCCATAAACACAAATTAAAACCCTTTACCGAACATGAAAAGCAGACGACATTTGCAAAAGAAATTCTTGAATAACTAATTTTGATTTAATTTTTTGTCTCAAAAACATAGATTATGACCCCTCGTTGGAACGAGCTCGTTCCAACGAGGGGTCATAACCTATGTTTTTGAGACAAAAAATGAAAAAATAATGAAAATTAATTGGCGATTTTTGAGAATAGCGCTGGCCGGTTTTGGCCGTTACGTTGGGTAAAGGGTTAAATATACACAAATCATGCATTAAAATGAATGTTATAGTGTATTACACGAAACATATATGCAATCAACTCACAGAGTGGACAGCAGGCGCCAACGGGTCTTGGAAGACTGCTACCATGTTCGTACCAGAACTGATAAAAAATAGTGTTTCAAGCGAAGAACTCGGGCCAAATGTGCTTCATGTATCCATCGACAAGGCATGGCAATCAAAATTATTCAAAATACTGCGACAGAGCTGCGTGGGAAAAAATTCCCAAACTTTCAGCTCTGTTTTTGTTTCCATTTGTTTACATTTTGATAAAGGTGATGGTGTCTAAAAAGCATCGATCAACAATGCCGTCTAAAATCAAATAATATGACAGATCGCCCTCACACTAAACACTACTAATATATGCAGACTGCGGAATTGATATATTGTCTGCAGGGTCATGACACCTGTTCAAATTTCTTATTATTAAGCGATTGTTTTTTTTTCTGAATAACCGTGGCATTGTGTGATATATGCCAATCGGCCATGGAACCCTTCTTCAATAAAACGCCCAGAAAGTGTTTGCCTTTCCCCAAATACAGTTCTGTCTCTGCATCATAAGATGATTTGAATGCCTAGCTATTTTTTTGTGGATATCTGAAGCATATTTGGCCGATTAAGTTGGATTGACTTTAGTGATGGTTATCCTGTTTTATTTTTATTTTTTTTATTATTTTTTTTTCGTAAAATCCGATGTTTATGATACTTTCCCTTCGCCTGTTCACATCTAAATGCAGATTTTAAAATCATTTTAACATTTTAAAATTCCCTCCGTTATCCAAAACAACGTCAGTTTTTACGTTTTTCGTACTCTGAATATCAACATCTGTGACAAGCAAGCCTCCCACTTTCAATCTTTAGAAATCTCACTTCCAATTTCATACCTGTTGGAAATTATGTAGTGGTAGTGGGATTCTACACACCCCACCCACTACAGACCACGTAGAAACGTCCCACGATGCACAGGACCATAATTTCAAGTGCAGCTTCATCGCGAGGTAAAGTTAATTGTCTACACATACCTCGTCACGCTTGTAACATCTGCGTTTTCAATGATCTTCAGAATAACGCCATTTACGGCTTTTATCACAGTAGGTCCTTCATCCACCTTCATCAGTCTTTCGTCAAACAAAACTTGAATAAGCCCATCCATTAAACCTTTCAAGTTACCTTTGGAGGCTCCCCGTGCCAGAGTGCGATTCGTAAATAGCTGACAAAATAATAAATCCACAGTGTAGAAAGCAAATTATATTGATAAGCCATTAATTTTGGTGTGCCACAGCGCTAACTCTTCGTATCAATTCAAGCTTATAGACCTCCAGTATAATCTGAAAGGGATTCTTCGCTGTTGCGGGCTGTCTGTTTGCCGACTTTTCGAGGAGTCTGTATGAAGTCTATCATTGATGAAAAGCGATGTTCCTTTACTAGACATATAATATTTCGTGCTACAGTTATACATAGAACGACACACGTGTGTGAATTGGTGAATATATTTGGCACGAGTGCCAGAGCGGGAGGATAAAAAAAAGAAAATTTCATACAGGAAATATCGTAATATTAACAGTGAAAAACTTTCAGAAGAGATTAATTCATCTTTCATGTCAATCGATACCCAGAAACCACCGGATGAAATATTGAGCGTCTTCACTTCCAACATGTCGAAACATCATCGACAATTTCGCACCCATTCAGAATCGAACTGTTACAATTCGCCCAATTACGCCTTTGTTTTCAGACGAGATACGACAGGCGAAATCTCTGCAACGAAAATTCGAATTGCAATGGCGACAATCCAAGCTCTCCATTCACAGGGAGATGTACGTTCGATAACGGAACCGTGTCAACGAACTAATTCATTTGGCCAAGAAGACCTACTTTTCTCAAATTGTTAACAATTTAAACAAACCAAATGTTCTTTCAACAGTACTCGACAAGCTACTGCACCGAAAAAAGGAAACCGTTCTCCCAGATCACTCCTCTGCTTCTGATCTGGCGGAGGGGTTCTCTACATTTTTCGCTGACAAAATCGAATGCATTCGAGCTGGACTGAATGTCAGCCCCAACCCACAACCCATTGTGTTTAGGGCTTCGACAGACCTTGTGTGTCTGGATTCCTTCCAGTCTATAACACTTGTAAGTCTCAAAAATTTAATAACGAATGCCCTCACCAAACACTGCAAATTAGATGTAATCCCAACCTGACTGTTGAAATCTTGCCTTTCAGATATTGAACCATGGATATTAGAAATTGTTAACTCATCTCTTACATCGGTTGTCTTCACCACTAATATGAAGCAGGCACTTGTTACCCCATTACTTAAAAAATCCGGGCTAGACCCGGAAATATTAAAGAATTACCACCCTGTCTCCAACCTTTCGTTTTTATCTAAGGTTATGGAACGCGCGGTTGCTCTTCAATTGAATTCTCATCTTTCCCAGTATGAACTTTCAGAGGTTTTCCAGTCCGCCTATAGACCCAAGTGCAGCACAGCGACTGCCTTACTCAGAGTGCAGAACGACATTCTAATGTCGATGGATAAACATCTTGTCTCCTGCCTGGTATTACTTGACCTGAGTGCTGCCTTCGACACCATCGACCACAATATGCTCATAGACAGGTTAGAACACAGAATAGGAATTTCGGGTAGAGCTCTACAGTGGTTCACTTCCCACCTAACAGGCCGTACTCAAAGTATGCTCATTAACAAGTCAACCTCCACCGAGTTCAATCTTCAGTATGGTGTTCCCCAAGGGTCCGTTTTGGGCCCTCTATTGTATGTGATTTATGTTCTTCCCCTGCAGTGATATCATCCGCAGCCATGGCATACAATTTCACTTTTATGCCGATGACATCCAGCTATACATCCATTTTAAACCGGATAATGAAGCGTTTGCATGTCATCGACTAGAGGAATGTGTGGCGGACATCAAAGACTCGATGACTAATAACTTTTTAAAGTTAAATGCCGACAAAACGGAGGTTATTTACATTGGCTTACCTCACCAATTAGACAAAATTTCAAAATTTCCGTTATCAATAGAAGGAAATAGCATTATAGCACCGGCTACCGTTCGTAACCTGGGATATTTCCTCGATGAGTCGTTGACAGCTGACAAACACGTCCAGCAGGTCTGTCGTGCTGCATTCTACCATCTTTGAAATATCAGCAGGGTGCGAATGTTGATAGACAAACACAGAGCTGAATAATTAGTCCACGTTTTTGTCACTAGTCGTCTTGATTATTGCAACTCACTGCTATACCGATGCAAAAAAGGCGTCACTGGATAAGCTTCAACATATCCAAAATTGTGCTGCTAGGTGTGTAACTCGAAATAGGAAGTCGTGTCACATAACACATATCCTAGCTGACCTCCACTGGCTTCCTGTCCAACAAAGAATTCAATATAAAATAATCCTTCTAACATATAAATGTATAAATGACCTGGCACCATCATATCTCTCAGATCTGGTCACATACTACACACCCTCCAGAGACCTAAGGTTCTTCGGACTAGCACACCTTGGTCCAACCTGTTTCAAAATTAGCATCCGCGGGTGACCGAGCCTTTTTGATCGCCGCCCCCTAATCTCTGGAACATTTTACCGAGTCACCTGAGACTACCACAGGAAACGGAGTCATTCAAAGCTGGTTTGAAAAGGTATCTCTACAAACAAGCTTTCTGCACCAACATGTAGATAAGAAATCATTTCCCTTTTTGTATGTAAAGCCAAAGAGCACATTTTGTGGATTTAAGGCTGAAAATTATTATTATTATTAAATTATTATTATTATAAAAGAGAGGCCTCAAGTCTCGAGTTTTATCCTTCCACAATGGCACAATTGCCATATCGATTGACCCATTCACACGCGTGTGACGTTCTGTGTTTATTACACGCCTTCACGTCTATAAAAAACAATTATTAGAAGAACACTCAGCAATTCATTTGACAACTACCAACAAAAACAACACATTTTATCACCAGCCAAATTTGTGAGGGAAACCCGTGTTACTATTTCGTCCCCTGAGTTCCATTGTGTTCTATGTGCCTACAGGCACATAGAACACATTGGATCTCAGGGGACGATTTTCAGCTATCGCTAGCGATTCAAATTGTATTTGCTTTGCACGATTTGTTGAAAATGCCATTAAAATTTCGCTTCTATTTAAAAAATAGTCCGTCAACGATTTCCGTTCCGCACATATATATATGTGCGGAACAGATTTATCATTTTTCGCACGGCCTGGTGTTGCAGCAGATGACGACTTCATAGAACAGGCGTGTGAAAATGGAGATTCCGATCAAAATATATTTAATTCGCCTTGGAAACATCAAAATGTAAACAAAATATGTGGAACGAAGTGGACTAATCATAAAATTCCAGCTGTGGTAAGTTTTTAATCGTAATTATTTACAAAACAAATATCTTTAAAAGTATAGAAAGGCGATTAAATAGTCGGTTAAATCATGGCTGGATCGAGAAACCTTTCTCGCTTGATTCAAAGAAATTGAATGTTTGTGGTATCTTTTAGATTCAATCAAACGATTGAATCTAAGCTTTTAGCCCAGACAGTATAACTGAAAAATGGCCGAACCCGGACAAACGTGCACAGAATGCATTCTCCCGTTTTCCGCGTAAAGAAAACCTCCGTGATTACAGAAAAAGAAAATCAAGGTTGTTGCATACCAAGATGCTCCGAATCAAGAGGGCAGTGCAATGATTCATAAACATCGACCTTCCCGTACAGCCGTGTGCTGATAGATGTCAAAAGGTGAAAGTATTCATTCGAAACGACGGGAATGTGTAGGGCCTCTACAAACATAGAAAGTATACAAATGTTGAAAGAAGACTGAATAGAAGAATTCCTGTGTTTTAAGATGCGGAATAGTATTCTAGATATCTTGGAGGGCAAAGGTGTATGTACAATCATTCTACGAGACATTTGATGTTGATATTCCGCACTCGAAAATCATGCCAGGCACTCGGTGTGAAGAAAGGGATTATGGAGATTGCGTGTGTATAGCTGTGATTCCTTTGTTTGCCTACAGTGGCTGAGTATGGGGCCGTTCCCCAATAGTATTTAGGCACGACTTTCCCCAATTCCCAACCCCAATTTTCCCAATAAGAATTTCTTCTCAAACAAAAAAAAATTAATGCAAATTTGGTGCCATGACATGAATTGTGTAGTCATTAGGCCCCAGAAAACTATTGGTTTTCCGATGCCTTATTACTACCCAGTTCAGGAAACTAACTGTGCATTAAATTTAAATTCATCACCAACGTAGCTTAGAAAGTGTTTGAATTCCAAAGCAAATGACAACTTATTCTCTAATATACACCTGGAACTTAATTAAGCATCCCTTAAAAAGTTTCATGATAGTGAAGTTACTGATGCTGATTATTATGTTTTAATGATTGCTATGTCTTTCAGTATATTTCATCTAGTGAAACATGATGTTTCTGGTTGATAGCGTATCCCTATCCCCATGTCCACGTGAAGCATGCTTCCCACGAATGTCACAAAAATACTGTCATCCACCTGCAATATCTGGGTACAAAACAAGAGAAATTGTCACGTTTTTATCAATAAATGTTGATATTAAGGACCGACCATGGCATGGACAACCCCAAAAATCCTCTCATCGGGAACATCGGAGTCTGGCACGCTTTGTTAAGCGTGAACCCATTGCTTCCAGTGGGGTACTGAAATGCCTTTGGCTCTCCATACAGGCGTTTGTGCAACAGAACTGACTATCCGAAACCGCCTCAAAGCACTGGATATGAGGTCCAGAAGGGTCCTCAAGCGTCCAGCTCTGTCCGATCAGCTTCAAAGAGACGACGCTCGGAGTGGTGTATGGCACGACAACACTGGAAACTCAGGACGTGCAGTAGAGTCCATTGGTCAGACGAGAGGTGGTTCCTGATTTACGTCACACATGGTCGCATGACAGTGTGGAGGCATAGAAATACTGCTTACGTCCCAGGAACATCAGACCTACTGTTCCTTATGGTGGAAGATCGGTAATGATTTGGGAATGCCCCTCTAATGATTGTAAACTTGCTATGGTGACTGTATGTGGGAATCTCTGTGGTCATCAGTACATCCAGAACTTTCTCAATCCGGTTGTCGTGTCTCATTTTTGACAGCCACTGTTGGGTACTCACCCTGTATTCATGGATGACAATGCAAGGCCACATCGCTCCTATGCCGTGAGAGCATTCCTTCAGAACAACGCTATACAACACTACCTTTGCCTACAATGAGCCATAATTTGACTCCCTTAAAACACATCTGGGAGTTCCGTGGACGGCGTGTGCAATCAAGGGATCCACCTGTGCATGGTTTGGCCGATTTGGAAGCTGCATTGGAAGAGGAGTGGCAGCAGTTGTCTCTGGACAGTATCAGAAGGCTCCCTGGTAGCATTAGTAGGTGGGTTCAGGCTGTCATCCGAGCACGTAATGGATACACTCGCTATTGACGTCAGACAATGCGAATGTGTTCAGGAGATCGCAGCTTACATTTTTTCTTAGTAATTGTCGGCATTATTTCACCATGGACTGTCCCAGCACCATACTTGTCGAGAGAGCACTTTTCCATCAAAAACGTTAGTGACAGATATGTGTTATTAGCGCCATTAAAATACTGCCTGTTTGCATCATTGTGTTGTCTTTCATTTGTCAATTGACCATTCTTTCCGTAAACAATCAGTTTTGGCCATCTGAAAGATAGCATGAAAGTAATGACAGTTTCTATTAACACCACTGCGAAAAGAGCAAGGAGTGTATAGTACACGTAACTGTACTGGAGGCTACAGAGACTGAGGTGAACAGGTTTCCATGGGTGACTGTTTGTTACAAAACTTGTAGTATACATGCAGTTGTTTAGGTATCGGCCTTAATATTCTCGGTTCAATTTTAATGTAAAATTTCTTAGTGTTTATATGTTTCTTCCTGACCAAAATAAATTCCACGTTAGTGCTTCCATGACGCAAATGTTCTTATTGATATCGGCCCCGAGCCCTTTCCTAAAGCAGGCAAATGAATTCCTGTATATTGTAATCATAGTTTTCGAGCGGCCTGCATGTTTTCCAGTCCGAAATGGCTACCATGACACGAAATGGCTACACCTGTTGCCCCAAAGGCATAGTATATTTACCATTCACCACCACCTATGCATACCATAAGACAATCGTCGTTAACACTTTATATACTATCGTAAAGCCCTCAGAATTAAAGAAGTGCCAGTTCGATGAACTAACCGTTCAAATGTTATCATACCGGGGCAATGGTAGCCTTGAGGTGTCCAGCACATCTGTTCTACTCCACGCCCATCCAGCACACAAACAGATACACTCATCATTTTACCGAGACTCTCCCTCTCCACACGAAAGCCAAATGCAAAAAACAAGAAAAAAATTAAGACTTGCCTCTAGTACAACAGCAAAAATACACCGGTACAATTTGATGACATCATCCTGTCGTGAAGTGTCGTCTTCCATGAATTTTGTAGATATTAGTTTCAACGAAAGGGGTATGAAAGTTAATATATTGTCCACAAGAACCTGCATCATTTGCGTTTTCTTTTCATTTCTCAATTCAATACAGATCTGCAAAATATAATAGATTAAGGAATCAGTAACAAGCTATAGATAGCCAACGAATGTGTGTTAACAGGGCGAAAAGTTCGTTTTCCTCTCTGCTTGTAACTTATTTATGGCTGATTGAGATGGATATTTATCTTACAATCAACGTGTATTTTGTCTGTATTAACTCCGCAACTGTCGTGTATCCGACCCCCTGATACAGATGTTTGTATCAGGGGGTCGGATACAAGCACGTTCCTTTCGAGTGAGTTCCATTTTTTTTCTTTTTGTTCATACGTACGAATAAATAGTTCGTTATATATTCGTCTACATTCTTGACTTATCCCCAATATATTGTAAGATAGAATGATTATTACCATTATGTGGATGTACAAAATATGTATCCGAGTCTCGCTCCGGGTTCTAAGGGTAGATCACGACGAGTCTTCGACTCTCAAAATATGTAAACGAGTCTCGCTCCGGGTTCTAAGGGTAGATCAGGACGAGTGATCGAGAACCCGGAGCTCGATTCGGATACATATGTTGTACATCCACATAATGGTAATAATCTCTATACACCAAAACGGTTTTCGAAAGAAATCGACAATCCAACAAAATTCTGTTGTTTCCATCTTCCGTGCTTGGCTTTCGTTTGATGTTTGATGGCGTGAACACGTTTTGCGTCGTAGCTAATGTCCAGTCATAATGTTACTACAGCCTTTACGTTATCAACGTCACTGATAGAAGTAGTTACTGAGCTGAATGACTTGCATGGTTGACAATTTCCGTCACTGGAAAGGATTTACGGCAAAGTTAGCTTCCCTTAGTTTCTTTTCGAAATGTTAGCGATTTTGTACCATCGATGTGCGCGTCGTTTCACAAAGTTCAGGCATTTTCCTGCAGAGCAGAATAAATGTACAGTAGCTGGCTTCTTACAATTTTTTCCCAAACAATTTAAAGGTTTGATCATTATTCCGTGTTGATGGTCTGTAACTGTTTTACTGTTCTTTATACCAACAATGTGCGCATCCATCGTGACACATAATACAGTACAGTCGATGGACTGGTGGAAATCTACGCATGGGCAGTGATGTCCACGCATGGGTTTACCAGGTTACAAAAATCATCATCAGGAAAATTTTAATTAATGAAGAACAAACTTCGAAAGTCAGTAATGCTACTGTCTCTTTTCTCATTCGTTGCGTGCAGAATCATCTGATAAACTTACTCTTGCGTTTCATTTCAATGCACCATATTACACTGTTGTACCATACTGAATTAAATTGGATTATTGCAGCGAAACACTTATTCGAAGATGGGGTAATATTTTGGAATTCTTATTTACTGCGCACTAGCAGAGTGAATGGTGCGCAGATGTTCGCTGATGTTGTCTTGAAAACAGGACTCAACAATAGCGCACTTCACTTCAAATGGTAAAGAGCAGTATACAGTGCGCCACACTTTTTCAGAATCGAAAGACTGACAATTTACAACTTGACAGTATTAAGAAGAAGGACTGTAATGCAAATAAAAAAATTCTATGAGTAGAAAAAATTCACTGTAATATATGCGAGCAGATTTGGTGAGTGAAGGGTGAGAAAGGGCATAAAGTAGGAAAAGCGTAGCAGGAAGCCCATGAAGAGGTTTCGAATTGGATTAAAATATTATTACTACAAGCGGACTAAAGGGCTATGCGCACCGCTTGACTAATATAACACTAGGAGAGTTAAACAATGTTTTCGTGGTGAGAGTGGGCGATGAGTGATTTGGTTTCAATGTTATACCAAGGGCATCTGTAAAGAAGAGTGCCCAAGTCAATACCTTAATAAAACAATTCCTGTTCCAGAGTGCCCCACCGTATATCGAAATAAAGTGTACATGAGCGAAATCGGGCGAACGTTAGTAAAAGGGTCACTGTCCAGGTCACTTCACAATAGATGTAATCCTGGTGCATCTGCGATCTCTCGATTTCAGATTATACAGCTTTTTTTGGGGTGGGGGGTGGGGGGGCAGCTCAGACATTTCAGTTGACCCCACTTTAGAATCAAATAGGGTTGAATCCAAATCATCACCACACGTGTTCGATCTCTCTTGCATCCAGGCCTGAAAATAAGCAGTCTGACATTTGCAGAATGAGGTACCCAAAGGGTGAATTTGATGATTCTATCCCATACAGTGGGTCAATTTATCCTCTGGGTACCTCTTTCTGTTTAGGTTTGAGACCCTGATTCAGACTGAGGTTCACAGAGGGTAAATTTAGTAATGCTACCCTGTTATGCAGGGTAGCATCGCTAAATTCACCATCTGGGGACCTCATTTTGCGATGACAGTCTGCATATTTTCTGGCTTGCTTGCATCATCTTAAAAATGCAGTTTCGGAAGCAGGCCTTCGTGGTCTCTCACTATTGTGGTGGGATGTTTTCATTTTTGTTTGTTTTCTTTTTAACTCTGTCAGAAGATTTTCTCCTCCTTGGTATTTTCTATTATGTCTCCAATGGCAAAGCGACTAAATTACTACAAACGCTGCATTAGGAGATGAGCAAACACAAATTTAGAAGACACAACCAGAGACTGGCGCTATGCGGCCAATGCCAACTCAGACATGTGCAGTATTAGAAATTTGCTAACTTGGAGACATGATCATCTATTAAAACAACACGTGGAATATATATTAGTCACCTCCAAAAATACTTATTAAATATTGAGCTTCAGATGGAATGAATCTTCGATGATAATAATAATAATAATAATAATAAAAATAATAATAATAATAATAATAATAATATACACATTTATATAGCGCCAAAATTATAGTTCAGAAGATATAGAACCATATTCTAAGGCGCTGTACATGTTACTGAGCTCATGCAAATATACAAACGGAATATATACAGTATCTTACAGTCCAGAACATCACATATAGGCTTTTTGAAACAGGTATGTTTTGAGATCTTTCTCGAAAAGGTTGACATTTGACAGTCTTTTTAGGCGTTCTGGTAAATTATTCCACAAGTGAGGGCCAGCAAATGAGAATGACCTATCTCAAAATGTCTTACACCTATGTTTTGGAACATGGAGCAGCATTTTACCATCTGACCTCAGGTTGTATTGGCACACATTCTTGGTATTAAGGAGTTCTAAGTAGGCTGGTGACATGTTGTTTTGTGACTTAAAATCTAATAATAAAGTTTTGAAAATTATTCTGTACTTCACTGGCAGCCGGTGCATATCCCTCAGAACAGGAGTTATGTGTTGAGATCGTGATATCTTACATACCACTCGGGCTGATGCATTTAGTATCATCTGCAGGCGAGAGTATTGTGGAAGGTTGAACAGTAAGGCATTATAATAATCCAAATGTGAAGTTACAAAGGCATGAACTAGGTTTTTTGTTGAGTCTTAGTTGAGGAACTGTCTTATCTGTTTAACTTTGTATAGACCTCTGAAAGCCGTATTGCACATATTTGTAACATGTCTGTCCATAGACAAGGTAGAGTTGAAGAAGGCACCAAGATTACGTATACTGTTACTTGCACTGATGGTGGAATCTCCTACCTTCACTGAATTGATGTCAACGTTAGTGAGTTGTTGTCATGAACCAATTATTAGGCATTCAGTCTTATCATCATTTATCATTAATTTGTTTGAAGCCATCCATGTGCGAATGTCCGAAATATATGATTCAATAGTTTCTAGAGCTTTAGTTTGATCCTTGATTGATGGTAAAAAAGAGAAATAGACCTGTGTGTCATCAGCATAACCATGGACATCGGGTAGATGAAATTCAATGATGGTGAACATTTTTGAAATATAGAATAGAAACAGAACAAGATCAATGCAACTGCCCTGTGGGTCTCCACATTCAAGATGGAAGTCTTTTGACAGATTACCGTTTATTGATACACGCTGCTGTCTATTCTTGAGGTATGATGATAGCCAGCTAGCAGAAACACCATTAAGTCCAAAATAAGAATTCATTGTCTCTAGCAGAGTGTCAAAGGCAGCACTAAGGTCTAAAAGAACAAGCAATGTTACCCTTCCAGACTCCATATTAAGGAGGATGTTATTCTGAACCTTGAGTAATGCCGTTTCAGTCGAGTGAAATTTTCTGAATCCAGACGTGCTGGCCGGTAATGGAGCATGCATATCACTATGTAACGTTAGTTGGTCAATTGCGGCTTTTTCACACAGCTTAGAGACGAACGGTAAGTTACTCACTAGTCAGAAGTTTTTAAACACAAGTTCTGCACCTTGTTTCTTCAGAAGAGGATTAACAATTGCTATTTTTACACACAGGCACATATCCTCCCAACAGAGACATGTTAATCATTTTTGTGATTACAGGAGCCAAAGAGTCTACACATGATTTGACAATAGATGTTGGCATTGGTTCGAGTTGACATGGGGCATTTGAGAATTCTTTTATTAATTTGGTTACCTCGTGGATTTCTAAAGGTCGATGAGTTGAAAGCTCTTTTTCTGATGGTCTCTGTTTGATGTCAATTTCGTCTACTTTTATGTTCTTAATTTTTTCCTGAATTAATTTTATTTTTTTGATGAAGAATTCGCCAAAATGATTACATGGAAGTCACTGTACAGCTTTCTGACATGCTTGATGAACATTAACTCACACAACTGATGTCAAAAAATAAAAATTTCACGCTACAAAGTTTTCCCAAAAAGCAACCAGTGATTTCCCCGATGCAGTTTTGTTTCATGGAGCTCAGTGAGCTCTGCCAAACAAAAAAAAATAGTTACGTTCCTAAGTACATTTTGGAAAGGAAAAAAATATATTTGAAATAGAGATATTTTGGCATCAGTAAGCAGATAGTTAACAATCGATTTTAACATTGGTTGCACTGCAAATAATTATAATACGGAGCAGCATTGAGTAGTTTGCTCTTAGTTTTTATGAATTGTTGCTCTCGTAAAATTGGGCACAGCCGGGGGATGCGAAACGTCAAAACCATTTTATTGTTGTTTTCAAAGTACGCTGCGATGGGATAGGTATTTGAAAGAAACAAACCCGTATATCACAAATTAAAGTTAAAGTCTCGTGAGTTGCAAATGCGCATTCACCAATGCCCAATACCATCAGATTATGAAAGCATGCGTATCTGATGAAAAATAGTTTATCTCGGCACCTTTGCAGTTTCGGAGCTACCGAATGGGTATAAGTTTATGAACAACTTGCGTTGAGTCCAGGAACGTGGCGACAGCTCACCCCCCCCCCCCCCCCCCCTCTCCAATCCTGGCCAAAAGTTCCTATAGTTGGAAATTCGGAGAGCAAGGCATGAGTAGTTAGAAATTCCATCTATCTGGATTTTAGAGCTTCTTTGGTGATGCTGATGTCTCCTTCACTTCCCAAAGTTCCAACTCAGTTTCAAATCGGCAAAAATTCTGTTATTATTTACAACTGCAGTGTATGCAATATCAAGATTTGCAAGTATGCATGATGTCAATCGGTACGAGATCTCTATAGTACGTTTAGTTATCGTCATAAAATAAAAATCCTCGAAATGCACTCTAAGAAAATCACATCGTGTAAGATTGTTATCCTGAGTTAATTCCATCATTCACAGTTACAAAATGATGACATATCGAAGATTGGTCATTCCTGCATAAGATCTGATTTAATGTTAGGACAGTGTGAATTGCTGAAAGTTCTGAGCATGAACATTTGTTTAGCACTTATTCAATTCCCAGAAGAATACCAAATAATAATAACCTGATAATTCTATCATAAATGTGTTGACATTTCGGTTACTAGAATCAATTTTATGCCCCTTTTCATGGCTTCATTTTCAAAATCATTCTTGGTAGAGAACTTCCAACTAACGGAGGGACCGGGAGGGGGATTTCAGTCGACCGGGAGGTATTTTCATGAATTTAAACAGCCTGTCCTGTGCGTAAAGGGACACGGGGTCGCGTCGCGGCGAGGTGCTGCAACGTGAGACAAGTTGTTCGCATTAATGAAACACCTAATATTTATCAGCCAAGCTGAAGGTGTTTCAAGAATTAGAACATTCAAGTGCGTAGGGTGCCACAGAGTAGAGTAGAGTTCAGATGAGGCAGCACGAGACAAGTTGTCCGTATTCATGAACTAATTACTAATCGAGCACGAATCTGAACAACCTTCCACGTGCATTGCGTGAGCCTCTGTGAGGACTCTCCTTAAACGCATTTTTAAATCATCGGGGCCAGTACTGTACAACTTTTACAATTGTATCTTTTAGAATTGAATTTTCTAGTTAAGACATTACATGGGTTAAAATGAACCATTAGCATTTTCAAAGATCTGGCAATTTGCCAGTTGGCAAATTGCCATACCTTTTAAAATGCTATTGACTCATTCGAGTCAGTTATATTAATATGCAGAAAATACAATTCTAGAAGATACAATTGTAAAAGTTTTATAGTATTGGTCCCTGGTCGCCTGTCCAGTATACCCAGTGATAGAAGAATAGGTGAAGAGCTCGTTTCAATGAGGAGTAATATAATATGTTTTTTGTTTTGTTTTTTGTTTTTTTTGGGGGGGGGGGGGGGGTTGGAAAAATTTGAAAAAATTCTTTTTAAAATAATAAATGTTGACATCATGTACGTTGGATATGGGGTTAACAGTTAAAAAAGCTTAAAAAATTTTAGGGGTCATTTGTATGATGATTTCGCAAAATATTTTTACTCGTAAATCTCCCACCACCCCCAGTTGTGGTAGGGCAATATCCAAGCGAGAAACCAACAAGGCAACAGAGTCTGTGTATAGAATTCAAATTATAACAAAAAGATTGGCGACTTCCCCCATGAACAAAACCCTGCTCGCTTCTTCCGCTAAGATGAAACGTTAGCCGTTAAAAAAACTGGCCTGTAGCTAGGACGGTAATGCTCGAAAAAAGTTTGTTCTTCTGCTTCAGACATTTGCTAAAAGGAAATGATTTTTCGTGAGAAGTTGTAAGCCCGTACCTCACTGGGTATCCTTGAAACGACTAATTGATTTTGTACGGTCGGTTATTTTACTATCCCGTGATGTTCAACCACCTATGGGGGCAAGTACACCAAACTTTTGAAGCGCATTTAGTTTAGAAGGCAGTTAGAAATATTGTAACAGAATCGGTGATTTTAAATGCGCCACTCACCATGAATCCTTGGCTAATTCTGCCTAGCAGCAATCGCAGACTTCAAGACATGTATCACAGCCAAATTATCCCAGTTTTTAATTCTCCAGATCAACAGCTTGTTCGCCAACTTCGTACATCAGGGACTGATCCATGCAACTGCAGGAGTATATCCCGACACCAGTCATTATGTTCCTTGTTGAAATGGTCCTGTTTCTTCACATTCTTCCCCATTTTATTTTTTTTAAGACTCACTACCTGAGGAAGGTTATGGATTAGTAGGTGTCAAACCCTTCACCAGTAACAGATGTCAACAAAATTAAGAAACAAGTTCACCTTGGATGCCAGTACCTACTTATATCTATAATACATTAGGCAAAACCCAGACCAATGTTGCAAATCCATTTTCCATTTACATTTATTTATTCTAATAGATACCAGGGTCCTGAAAGCTCAGAACTTTTGGTAGTCTGGTATGATACATGTAAATCCAATTTTTTTTTTTTTTTTTGTTATCAGTCTGCTTTCATAAACATATATAACACTATATCTATAAATTGACTCAAATTTACACATACAGACAGATATATATACATTTTCATGCAAATGTGCATGTACAATTTACAAAATGGGTTACAACATTCCTAATGTAATCAAGAAGGGATGCCATATAACTGGCCAGCATTTTGGTTGGCTAAAGCAACCAAAACAGACAGAGGAACATTTTTTTCTTTTACTCAAATATTCAAACACTGGTATGAGCATCCATGGTGTATTTATTGGACAGTGGCGAAGAGGCGACAAGTACGGTGAGTCAGATTCAAAAAGAATCTTTTCTACTGGCAACACAGATATGGCTTTTAAGGTGACAGAATCTCTGAATATACTATGCGTGAAACCAAACTTACAGTTTGGTAATATTTGTTGCCAAACTCTGAGCTCATCAGATGATCCCATAAAACAATGTCTATGGACATTTAGATGGGTCAACCCCAGATCTTCAAAAATATGGAGCACTTTCTTTGCCGCTTCGCCATTGCCAGAGTCTCGACAGTGAATCACGACAGCTTTGCTGTATTTCTCTGCCAGGGGTAAAACTTGGTATAGAAACTTTTCTTGACTCAATAATTTTCTTTCCCTACATGCCTCTCCATCTCCACAGAGAGATCTACATTTACAGGTAGTAGTTAAGTCTATACCAATTTCTCCTAGTCCTACACAAGTAGGTAGTCTCAAATGGGACTCTATTTTTTTTAAATAGCGATTTACAGAGCAGGAATCCACTAAATGAGGATGTAAACCAATGTTACATAAATTCGCTTATCAGCAGATAACTGTTTTTCCCAAAATCTCCACTGCTCTGGAAAAACATGGTTGGCAATAGCCACAACAAGAGGTAACCTCTTAGATTCTCTAACCTGCGACTCAATTTGTAGAAGTGAAGTTTTCCCTGATCTTTTTAGTAGTTGGTCCAAATGGAAATGGCTATCAATAATAGGAATGTTCACAGCAGGAATATCTTCTGTCAGTTCTGTTGTAGCGGCCATTCCATTATATAAGAGAGGAGTTTCCAACCTACTCACTTCATCTCTTTCATTAACATCTAACTTGGCCAACATCTCCGAAAAAATTCTCCAGTGTGCAAGAGTAATAATGGAATTAGGTGGAGAGACAAAGAACTCTGAAGGTTTTTCCATGTCTTGAACAGTCAAATACTGTTCCATAACATCCCTCTCTTCTGTCAAAAATGGATTTGGAGTCTTCTCAGCTGGATAAAGTTTATGTATTAATACATATCCAAAAAGATCTTCTAAACTTCTTAAAGCAAAGGCTTCTCTAAAATAATGGAACAATCCATTTATAAGTAATATCCAGTGTCTGAGTTTATCGTCATTGAAGCCTGCACCATAAGAATGGTCTTCCTTCTCCACATGTCTTTTCTTTAGAAAGCAGTTAACCCCTTCTTGCTTTCTGCACTGCCAACAGGCTGTCTTGGTTGCCACATACCAAGGCAAATGACATGTTACCACATGTCTCTTTAAATTTCTTTCTCTTGCTCCACATATATGGCATGGTCAGTGTGTTGTTCCTGATTTTTTCACTTCAATTATTCTTTCATCCTTAACTTCTAAAAGTATATCTGAAGCATTTGCTGAACTCTCTTCTTCCGAAAACACTTCATCCAGAACGACAAATTCTTCAAGTCCATTTGAAGTGTGTTCACTTGACTCATCTTCTTCCTTATTTTCATTATTTACAACATTCACTAACCCAGTCTCATCATAATCAGGAACAAAGTAGGCCTCATCTAAGTCATCCATCTGCAACATAATATATACACGAGTCTGAGGACAAATTCTACATTGATGTGGGTTAGTGTGACAGAGCAGCTGTGTTCATTGTGCATAAAAAAAAAATGATTTGCATGCATAATGTGCTTCATGTTATTACTGAACATAATCTTTGAACTTGACTGGTGGTTTTGTTTTTCTCCCTGTCCTTGTTATAACTGGGTGATCTTTAAACAAATTTGAAAGATCATTTTCATCAATGATGTCCACAGTGAGTTCTTCTGTTGGAGCTATCACCTTTTCTTGTTGTGACTCATCTCTTGATTCTGTCATCGATTCTTCATGAAAAAGGTTATGTCGCAATCTTCTTAACCATAATGGTAATTCTGCATCTCGACACCTTTTCAGTCGATCGTGATGCAGCATATATGTACCTTTTCTGTCTTGCACTTTATAGAGTGGCAATCTGTTTTCTGTGACCAAATATGGTCCTGCCCAAGGTGCTCTCAGTTTACTGCTTTGTCCCACTTTGGTTGTAGAATCTTTCTTATAAACAATATCACCTGTTTCATATTGGCTCTCATGGGTACGCAAATCATAATCTTTTTTCTGACGCAATTGAGCTTGACCTAAATTCTTGCGTGCAAATTGATGAATTTTTGGAATTACCTCATTCAGATGAAGAACCCAGTCTGCAGGCGTATATTCTTCAGAATTAATTTCATGTGTGCCAAAAAGTAAATCTATTGGCTGTATTACTTCTCTGCCTAGCATTAGTCTGTTAGGTGTAAAACCAGTTTGTTGATTTTCCATAGAATGAAGTGCCATAGCTAATAAAGGTAAGTCCCAGTCTTTGCAATGTCCCTCAATAAAACATCTAATCATTTGTAGTAGTGTTCTGTTGTAACGTTCTACCTGACCATTTGATGATGGGTGATATGGTGTAGTCCTGGTTTTTGCAATCTGCAGCTGCTCACACAAGGATTTAAAAAGACTACTTTCGAAGTTCCTACCCTGATCAGTATGAACTTCCAAGGGGCAACCAAACGTTACAATAAAATGAAGAATAAATTTATGTGCCACTTGCACAGCTGATTGATCAGGTAATGCAGTTATCTCTATCCATTTCGTAAATTGATCAATCATCATAAGAACGTAAGAATTCCCACTGTTACTTGAGTTGAATGGCCCCAGAATGTCAAGATGTATTCTTTCCATTGGGAATCCCGCATGGAAGGATTTTAGTGGAGCTCTATGTGTAACATTAGATTTCTTCTGTTGATTACAGGTTTTACAGGACTGGACATAAGCTCTACAATCTGCAGACATATTGTGCCACATAAATGACTGTTTCAGCCTCTGAAGAGTCTTGTTCTGTCCTAGATGACCAGCAGATTTTATATCATGGCAGTAATGCAGAATTTCTCTTTTAAGTGTGTCTGGAACAACTAAAACCAAATCTCTTTCGAGTTTGTTCTCCCATCGGTATACTAAAATACCTTCATAAAACTGTAGTTGAGTTTCTACACAACCAAAGTGCTTTAACACATGGACTGTAAAGGTATAATTCACTTTTTTCAGGAACAATATAATTTTCTAACCAAAACATTATTCTTCCAATATTTTCATCTTTTTGTTGTAGCTCTCTCAAATCTGTTTTGGTATATGGTTCAAACCAGGTTACACATGCAATTTGTACTGCTTGCAAGTCTTCTAAAACTTGTTTCTCTTTTGAAAAAGGTTGTTCAAAATGAGGTTTAAAATTATTTGAAGATGACTTCAATGCCAGAGGAATAACATCATCCACATCTTCGGCAAACCTTTCCCACTGCATATGTGCTCTAATACAATAGTGGCATCCTTTACATGGTAATGTTTCAGGTGTTTTTCCAGCCTCATAGCAATCACATTCTTCTAAATCATCTGGAATGCGAGATAAACTGTATGCATTAGTATGCTGCTTCCCAGGTCGATGTATAATTTTTATATCATATTGGGATAATTCCTCTATCCACCGTGCTAGTTGACCTTCTATATTCTTAAATCTCATCATCCAGACGAGGCTATTATGGTCTGTACGGACAAGAAATTTTCTACCCAGAAGATAGTGACGATAATGTCTGCAAAATTTCACAACAGCAAGGAGTTCCTTTCGGGTGGTGCAGTACTTGCGCTGAGCCGGAATCAGAACATGACTTGCGTAGCAAATAACTTTTATTTGTCTGTCTTGTATCTGAGATAATTCTGCTCCTATGGCTTTGTGTGAGGCATCTGTATCAAGTATAAATTCTCCAGTAGGTGTTGGATATGACAGCAAAGGAGGTTTTACCATCACTTTCTTCAAATGGTCAAAGGAATCCTGGTGCTCTTTCAGACAAATAAACTGCTTCTTTGGTGATGTAAGCTCATAAAGTGGAGCACTGAGTTCTGCAAAATTTCTGATATGGTCCCTATGATAATTGACGAACCCAAGGAATGCCATCAACTCCTGTTGTGTCTTTGGTACTGGCCACTTGGCCAGTGTCTCAATTTTACTTGGAGCTACTGTGATTCCATCACTGTTAACAAGCTTTCCAAGGAATTCAACTTCTTCCTTGAACAGTCGACATTTCTTTGGTTTCAGTTTCAGATTATTTTGACGAAATCTAATAAAAACATTTTCTAGGTGCTTCAGTGCAGTTTCAAAATCAGAACCCAGGACGACAATATCGTCAAGATAGACCAGAAGCTCCTTCCACGTCAATCCTCGTAGCACGAGTTGCATGGCACGCTGAAATGTGGCAGTAGCATTACACAATCCGAAACTCATACGTGTATGCTCAAATAATCCGTACTTAGTTATAACTGCAGTCTTTTTTCTGTCACATTCTCGAATTGGTATCTGGTAATAACCTGATGCCATATCAAGTGTGGAAAAATATTTTGTTCCCGACAGCGTGTCCAAACAGTCTTCAATCAAAGGTAGTGGGAAGTTATCTTTCACTGTTTTTGAATTCAGTGATCGAAAGTCTACACACCAGCGAACACCTCCGTCCTTCTTTCGCACTAATACAGGTGCTGCAGCCCAATCAGACATAGATGGTTGGATTATTCCAGCATTCAACAATTTTTGTAGGTGGCTGTATTCCTGTTCTTCAAATCCAATAGGTGTGCGCCTAATCTTATGTTTTATAGGTGGATTATCTCCTGTGTTTATTTCATGTTCCACACTCTCTAAGCATCCCAGATCAAAGTCGTGACTTGCAAAAACGTCTTGGTATTCAACAAGTAATTTTGCTACCTCTAAACTTTGATGATTTGTCAGATTTGTAACTGACTGATCAAAAAGTTCTTGTAGGTGAGATGGCATTTTTTCATGTGCTATAGAGGAATTTTGCTCTTTATTTGCATGAGCCTTTATATTGACAAGTTGAAGTACAGAAGGTTCGAAGTCATAGAAACTTTGAACTGATTCCGTCCCTCTATTGTCAATTATTTTGGAATCAGAAATGGCAGATTGAAAAGCAGAAGGCTCGAAGTTACAGAAACTTTGAACACAGTCTGCGTCTCTTTTATCATTACCTGTATCCCTCAATGATCCAAACTCACTGGTTTGAGTAACACTCGCTACTTGTGTGTCTTCATGGCAGGGAAGAGATTTGAAGTCATTGAAACTTTGATCACTCTCCTCATCTAAACTTTCTGCAGTGCCAACCAAGGTGTGTTTCTTCAACTTCAAGAAGCAATTGGTGTCATTAATAACCTTGACAACCACATGTCCTCCACTACCAATTGCTGATGATAATAGGATACCATTTCTTTGATGGACTGGCTCAAAAATAAAAGAAGAGTCATCAAATATTGGACTTTCTACTTTCAGGTCCACAAACGAAATTGTGTTTGGTGGTAAAGGAACTGCCTTCATCACTACAACTCTTGCTATTGGTATTTCAGTATTGGAGTCAGCTCTCTTGAATGTTGCCTTTACAACTTCATCTTCAATAGTTACTGTGTTGTTCCTTAAATTTACCACACATCCATTAGCCTGGAGGAAATCTAAGCCCAAAATAAATTTCTCTCCAATGGGAGCAACACAAACATCCCATTTAAAGATCTTAGATCCAATCTGTATCTTGATATTTGGAATAATTCTTCCAATTACAGGCTGGCTTCCAATTCCCTTCAATATCACCTGGCTGGCCATTTCAGTTGAATCTTTATAAGAAGACTCAAAAAATTGCTCATCCATCAGAGTCAACATGGCGGCAGTATCTACAATTGCAGAAGCATCTTCATTGTTGACTCTAATAGGTATTATTAGAGATACTCCATTTACTCTATTTACATATATTTCAGGCAAATCAGTATATTTACAACTAGAATCTCCATTCTTTCTGGAATTATTTTCTTTTAATGGGCCCCTTTGGCATGGGACCAAGCGTTGCCCTGTGCACTCAGTCCACTTTGGTTTAAATCCTTCTGTGCGGTGACTTCAGGATTCTCACAGTCCTGTCCATTCTGTTTTGGAAATTTTCTCCAAGACTGGTTGGTTTTGTTATTTCCCCGATAGGCATTCCTTCTTTGATTGTTATTTTGCCTCCATGGTTGTCTTGCTGCAGGCGGTCTGTAAAATCTATCTGTATTCTGATAGCTGCTTTCTTGGAATTTGTTTTTCATAAAAGAAGTCATATCCTGCACCATCGTTTTCAATGACTCAACCTCTTTCTCCAAATTCGATGAATTTCCTTGCGAATCTGCTTTATTGACAGAATAATCAATGTCAACTTCGATGGAGTCTGGGTCTATGAATGAGACTTGCCGCTGATGGAAGTTTGGGCGAAAACCAATGATAGCTCTCTGGTTGGCTATAGTCGCTTTCATGTATCTGAGAGCTTTTAAAATATTTGGAGGATTTTTTTTCCATTACAACCTTCACTGCATCCTTATCTCGGCAGCCACGCAAAAATACCTCTGTGGAAATCTGCTCCACTGTTCTTCTGTCTGAATCTGGGTATCCATCTAAAGTGAGTAAATGTACCCTGTGTGAAAAATCTTCTAGCAATTCTTCTTCTCTTTGTTTTAAGAACTGAAGCTGTCTGCGAGCAGATGTTGGTGCCTCCTGGCGGCTGAATCGACGTTTCAATTCATGTTTCAACTCATGATAACCCAAATGATAGCCCAATACATTTGCATATTCCAGGGCATCTTCTGATAAGCAGTCATACAGCCGATTTAATCTCTTTCTTCGATTCCAATGCCTATCTTTAGCAGTCCTTTCAAATTTAAAAATAAAAGGCTCCCATTTCATTGTTCCCTTTCCGTTAAAAACGGGCAATTTTTGTAACTGTGGACTCCTGCTTCTACTTCTTCTTCGAGAGTGGTGTCTTCTATGACGATAATGTCCATATGAACTGTCGCTTTCCCCATCACTTGAGCTTGTTGATGAGCTTGACCTGTAGTCATCTCTAAAATGTCTTTTATGTGGCGATTTACTTGAGTAGCTAGATGAACTACTAGAAACATAATCCTTTCTACTAGAATGACGTTGTCCATATCTGTTATCACCTTTATGAGAGTCGGAAGAGCTGTGATCAAATCGATTACTTCTTCGATGATGATGTTTTGAACTAACTCGTTCATCCGAGTCATAAGGATCTGATGAACCACATCTTCGTGGTCTATGGCTGCTTTTCTTTTATTTTGTTTTCTCTGCTATCCTATCATCTTTGGGTTTATTATTTTTTGTTTCGTAAGGCTTTCGCTTATTGTCAGCTAATAATTGTTTGTTTCGTAATCCAATGCCATGACCTATTTTTTCGGGTTCCTTAATTTCATCTTCTGACTCAGTACAATCTGATTCTGGTTTTGATTCTAATTTGAATTTAAAAATTTCTTGTGATGTTTTGACACTACTTAGTTTCTTGGTTTCTCCATATTCATTCCTCACTGGAGTGGATAGTAAGTGCTTCTCGGCTACATTTTCTCTTTCAATCTTCTGCTCTTCTAATGCCGAATATAATGTTTTATAATCTCTATCAAACTTTTCTCTCATTTTATCCATTTTTGTAGTTGTGTCCCTTTTAAATGCTTCCAGTCCACGCCTATACATCTCAAGTTCTGTTTCAGCAAATAATTTAGCAGCCAGTAAATCTGCTTTTTCTTTCTTCCATCTCTCTCTCTCATTCTCTTATTCTATTTTTATTTTTTCCATTTCTGTCTTCATGTCTAGAATTATTTGGTGAAGACTTGAGGACATTTGTTCTTTTGTTTGTGGAGAATGAGTGTGTCCACCAAATAAATGATCTGGACTGGCAATAGGTGACTTTCTGGGAATTTCCAAAGAAATACCCCTTCACTAATCCAATTTTCCCAAACAGAAGCAGCTATGCCTGTCTCTCTTTCAAGATCCTCAAGTCTTAAATAACCTGCTGCTTGTCGATAATCATAAAGCCTCTTTGCTTTTATTGGTCCAATATTTTGTAACAAGGAACAAAACTTAATAAACGGTTAAAAAGCGCCCCCCCCCCCCCCCCACCTGCTAGCTGCCGAGAAGTGGAGAAAGGACATTATTATTTAAATCAATCTTCAGTCTATAAATACGTCGATACTGACCTCTTCCAGAGCACAGATGCTCGTTGATATTGTTTTAGAGCAAATTTGTTCGATAACGACTGCTATGCGAGACGAGTCACTCGACTTCTTCTCTTCCTGAATAAAAACAAAGAATGAAAGTAGAATAACGACAATGATGGCTATGCCCCCACACTCCGTCGTTATTAACCCTTTACCTAACATGAAAAGCAGACGACACTTGCCAAAAAAATTCTTGAATAACTAATTTTTTTCATTTTTTGTCTCAAAAACATAGGTTATGACCCCTCGTTGGAACGAGCTCAACGAGCTCGTTCCAACGAGGGGTCATAACCTATGTTTTTGAGACAAAAAATGAAAAAATAATGAAAATTAATTGGCGATTTTTGAGAATAGCGCTGGCCGGGTTTGGCCGTTACGTTGGGTAAAGGGTTAATGGCCATAACCCAATTCACTCACCAATCGATTTTACCAACAGAGCAACTCACCATTTGTATCAATAAGCAGAGCAATACCCCCCCATTGTAATTAATTAATTAATTAATTAATTAATTAAAGTTTAACCAAACTTTCGAAAAACAGGGTCACCTCGTGTCGGACAGTTTTACAGGTGGAGGATGCCGGGGTACCAGGAGAGAACCACCACGCCGAGGCAAGCAACTGTCAGACTACCAACATATTGACTGCACGCAAACAGGATTAGCATTGGTTGAAGACAAGTTCATCATCGACGTGCAGGACGCAATAATACACAGCGCCACCATACCCACACCCTGCGCAATCGGGGTGAAGTGCCTTGCCCAAAGACACAGTTACCCCTGGCGGAGAACAGTGGAGCTTTCATTTTGAAAGTAGCTAATGCTGTGACTATTGAGCCATCGAGACCCCTTTGCCATAAATCGTTATTAGGTCAAACTAAAATAATAAAAAAAATATTCACGCATCCACCCACTGGACGTCACTTGTGTGAAAATTGTATTTTTGCATTAAACCGCTCGAAATCATTCAAGACGAATTTTGAAGCAAACAAAAGAAATATGTCCCGTTTTTACAGAAAATTACTTGAAATCCTCAAAACGTATTTTAAAACATCCAAAAAACACATTCATCGCGTAGAAACACCCTCACCTTTACCAAACAATCACCCAAATGGACCAGTCGGCTGACTTTCCTTTTTTCATAAAACCAATTGGCATCTCTTAAATTTCATTTTAACCTAAGAACAAAAAACACACAATGCATCTCTCGACAAGACCCACCCCCCCTCTCCACCATTCCCCCACCCCCGCCCCAGGTCAACGTGGTGATATTTGTTTTTCTCTTATCTTTTTTCATGAAGTCACTTGGAATCACTCAAAACTCATTTTAAAGTCCAGAAGATTTCACAAAAGAATTCTTAATGCATAATCAAGTTATCCGAAAACAAGAGCTACGCCCGGCTGTACATCATACGCCCATTGGGATTTTTCAAATTGTACATAATCACTGTTTTCATCAAACAAACGGCCTGTATCGCCAGGCGTTAAATCCTTCAAAATGCATTTGGAGGTAAAGAAAACGAATTGCCTAACTGACGGGGCGAGGGGGTGGGGGTGGGGGAGGGTGTTATAGGAGTCATTTTTTATGCATGTAAACACTCTAAAGCCTTAAAAATGCATTTTCGGGCCAAATAATACCTAAATGACTTGGGTGGGTGGGTGGGGGAGCTTGGGGAGGAGGGGGACTTGAGCTATAGGAGTCAATTTTAGATGCATGGAATCGCTCCAAATCCTTCAAAATGCATTTTGGGAAAAAACAACTAAATGACAGGGGGGGGGGGGGGGGAGGCAGACCAGTTATAGGAGTCAAATGTTTTCTGCATAAAATCACTCCAAATCCTTCAAAATGCATATATGCATTCTTGGGCAAAGACAAAATACCTAATGACACGGGTGGAGGGGAGAGGGAGGGGTGTTTGGGTTATTGGAATCAATTTGTTTTTGCATGTCATAACTCCCAATCCATCAAAATGTATTTTCGGAAGAAATGTCTAAATGACAAGTGTGTGTGTGTGTGTGTGTGGGGGGGGGGGGGGGGGGTGAGGGGGGGGGGGCAATACCGCTGACAATTTTCATTGGATAACGGTGGTAATCAAACTGAAGGTAGACATTGCTCCCAAAGAGATATATACCTTGATATATTGTTACTAATGTTTAAGAATTCCATAAACAAGGATTATACGATATTTATTAGAAAATGGCAATAACTCCCATAAGTTTCATCGGATATAACTGGTCATCGAACTTCACCTAGACATTGATGCTTATAGAGACATATACCAAAAAGAATTGAAATCCTTCAACTATTGTTCAAGTTATGCCATAAACAAAGTTCTGAAAAAATGTTGATGGAAATATGCAATTTCCAAGTCGAAAAGCCCCATAACTCTTATGTAAAAATCATCGGGCCATGCCTTAATTCGAATTTAACTTCATTTTAATATAATTGAGACAGAAAGTAAGTTTCGTCCTGTTCTATGAATCAAAACTCAAGTTATCATCCGAAAACCAAAATGTTGATGGTAATAAGAAAATTCGAAGTCGAAAAGGCCCATAACTGATGTAAAAATAATTGGACGGAACTCATAATCGAAATTTTGGTTGAGATCAAACTGGAGTATCGGTCGAAAACCAAACATGTTAATGGGAGGTGAAATTCTTAGTTAAAAAAGGTCCATAACTCATGTAAGAATAATTAGACGTAACCCATATTCGAACCCGCCCTGTATTTACGTACAGACAAACATACTGACGGACGGACAGAGACATTTGATATGTTTCGGAAAATGGTATTGGATACGCGTGATTGGACACATCAATATGTTACCAAGCTTAGTGTGGATCACAAATGTCACGAAAACTTCGTGCAGGTTTTTCGCACGAGCGTCGCGTTAATGTGGGGTATGTTTTGAAATTTTCATTTGTTCTGGACGGGCTTTTTCGGAGGTCTCATCGTTCGTTTCTTGGTATAAACTCGTTCATCAATAGTTTCTAGTTGAAACATAACTCTTGAGGTACGCGAAGACTGACACGTGACGGACGTTTACGTGCCGTTGGCATGTTGGAAGCTGACCACAGACAGACTGCAGTGGATCAATCAGTGATTAGCAGGTTGTGGTCACGCTACTGTCAGACAGGCAATGTTGATGACAGACGTCGGTCAGGTCGTCCAAGGACGACAACTGCTAACAAGGTTCGTTTCATCCGAATCGCAGCATTACATAACCGCCATGAAAGTGCTTCAGAAATTGGACAGCAGCTGCACCGAGCGGCAGATGTGCGAATCAGTGATCAGACTATCCAAAATCGCCAACACAGCTGGAATTTGTACGCTCGAACCTCGAATAATTCCACATTTGACTGACTGTCTCATCGCAGCAAAACGTAATTGGCGTGGAGCACGACTGCGCTGGGACAATCATCGGTAGAGCAACGTCATGTTTTCCGATAAATCGAGGTTCACTCTCGACTTCCATGACAGGCGAAACAGAGTGTGGCGGCGGCGGAACGAATGATGCCATGACGATTTGGTGGTGGATCGGTTGTGGTGTGGGGAACCATAACCATGACAAGCAGAACATTATATGTCATGCAAGGGCGTTTCACGGGGCAGTACTACCGTGACATGTTAGCAGCTCATATGGTGCCATTTGCGCGACGTCACGGCCGCCGATTCCTTTTCCAAGATGACACTGCAAGAGCACATAGGGCCTTTGTCGCTACATAGTTCCTCCAGGAGCAGAACACCACTACATTGCCTTGAACAGCTCTAAATCCAGACCTTTCGTCAATCGAGTACGTCTGTGATATGCTTGGCAGGCCCCTACGACAACGCCAACAGCCTCCTACCAATGTCCAGGAACTCGCCGCTGCACTGCAGGAAGAATAAAATAACATCAGTCAAGCTGATATTGAACGTTTGATGAGGAGTATGCCATGTCGGATCCGCTCTCGTCTCGCGAACCGAGGAGGATTTACAAGGTATTGAGGTCTTGAAATTAATGTGGTAAACTTTCTGACTGACCGTCCATGTCATCTACAGCTCGGTGCGTGGAATGTGTGCTTGTCAGACCCAAACTATCACTGACATCATTCACCAGATGTCACGGTGCAATGTCTCAACTGTCTCTTTGATGCAAATATAAATATATTTCTCCATATATCAAACATTCCCTACTTTTTCAATAGTATACATGTGGCAGGAATCGTTCGAGATGTGCGAGGTCAAGAAATATAGCTTTTGCCACCATTTGGATTTTCGAGATGGTATATGAAGTTGAGACCTCATCTCTGGGCATAAATCGTCCAGTCCATTGGGACGAGTCGATATATGAACCAGAGCGAGGTCGAGACAAATGATCATGGCGTTACGTTATTGAGCAGTACATGATGTAATCCCAATTAGCGTCTCACCTGTAGTGTAACAGCCGAAATTAAGAGCAAGAGTGTTTCCATCTGTGTGTTCTTTGTTTTATTTTTCAGGTTTAACGCATGGTAGGTCTATACAAATAATATCATTACGGCAAAAAATGATCTTGTCTAATTTTTTCCATAGAGTTGGTTATTTATTTATGATTTAATTACTTATAGCAAAAACGGCGGCATCGAGTTGTGTAATCGGTTTGACATGTGCATCGATGCTTGCAGATAAAAACGTTCTATTTTTTAATCGAATGATGGCACGTGCAATTACTGCACTCAAAACAAGAGGATATCTACGCTATTTCAGAGAAAATTGGGAATTATCTCACGAGTGTGGACCTGAAAGTTTTATTTTTCACGACCGCTTGTGATATTTCCCAATATTCACTAAAATGGGTCGATTTTCTTTTTATTACATGCTACGTGACATTTTACTTCACAATATTCAGCCCAGTTCGACTTCAAACACGTTCTTTTCAAAACGATAACAAAAATCAGCTGATTGTTCCTTTAAGGCGACACCATGCGCGAAAACGTAAGCATGACGTCATTTGGGAAGCTACTGGGGGATATTCCTCGATATCCATCAAGTCGATGGTTATTGAAAAACATCTGTTAGATAATTTGCTTTGTCCCTTTATCCCGGCAAATTCTTGTCTTCTGATTAGTTACAAGGCCTAGGACAAATAGCCATTGCAAAGAGCGCACCGAACATCCAAGGCATATGAGAACTTGCAACATCGATGGTATAAGTGCTCGTGAAACATCTGGGAGTACATGTTTAAATGAATGCTTTTGCTCGCCTCGATACGAAAATAGAACCAAAAAAATGAGAATAGTCGCAAAAATTTTCTGATTTCTGACAATTCGATCATATTTTGCTGTTATAAATTAAATAGTCTAATAATTAAATCAAACAAATTGAGAAAAATACAATAAGAGCGAATATGTCAACAAAATAGCCCCCCCCCCCCCACCCCATCTGTCTACCCGTTTCCAATAACAATCCTAGGGATGTAACTCTATATTTTGTCTTCTGCGTTTTTAAAAACAAAACAATTATTTACGAGTTTGATCCAACTGATTGCGGAGCGTGAGAAACACGCCCACAAATTTGTTTCACTATATTTCTATTGTGTTTTAAACAGTTTCAAATGGGATAAAACGTTATCTCCGTCAAAATGTTTGGTATATGGAGAGTCAATACCTGAATGTCTCGGTTATTTCCACTTTGGTCAATTCCACTTTGATCAATTCCACTTTGGTCAATTGCACTTTGATCAATTCCACTTTAACCAACTCCACTTTGATCAATTCCACTTTGATCAATTCCACTTTGATCAATTTGACATAAAGAGTAATTTTCTGGTGAATTCCACTTTGACGAACAAGATAAAAAAATGTTATTTATTCTCATTTTTTCCTTGATTTTTGTTATTAGGTAATGATATTTTGAGTACTTATTTGTTTTGAATTTTTGAGATTTATTTTTTTACAAGATAAAAGATAGTATTAGATATTTTTGTTCGCAAATTTGTTATTAGGCACTGACAATTGTATGTATTTTGTTATGTGTGTTGACAATGTTCAGACCAACAGCTTGCTGTTTTGTGTGTCTGTTTGTACATCACACTAACAGCTTGGTAATTTGTTTTACATGTAAACATGTGATCAGGCTTTCTGCTTTATTGTCAAATCATGCTTCAAAGAATCACACTAACAGCTTGGTAATTTATGTGTGTGTTTGTACATCACCCTAACATCTTGGTAATTTGTTTTACATGTGCTCAGGCTTTTTGCTGTATTGTCAAATCATGCTTCCATTGGTCAAAATGGAATTGATCAAAGTGGAATTGATCAAAATGGAGTTGGTCAAACTGGAATTGATCGAAGTGGAATTGACCAAAGTGGAACACACCAATGTCTCATTTAAAAACCGACATCCAGCAGGTATTAAATCTCCATATACCATACATGTTGTCGGACGTAACTTGAAATAATTCACATGCTAGCATATAACGAAGATTTATATTTCGTCTAGACAATTTCACTTGTATTGGGGGAAATACATTCTTGTTGTAAGATAAAATCATTTACCTTAGATGTTCAAGGTGTTTAGAAAGACATGTGAGACGGCGATTAAAAAATGAAAAGTTTATATGACCGGAGAGTTCGTGGGAAGCTCTTCGAGATTGTGGACCGAGTTTGTGTTCTCAAAATAAAGATGAGATAAAGTCCAAAATCCAGCAAGTATTAGAATGAACCGTTTGTAATTAAAATAGTTGTCCAATACCAACTGGTTAATTGCAGGGAACATGGAGGTTGATTATAAGTGGTCCGTTGTTATCGATCGAAGAAATGTTATGATCGCTCCAGTGTAATGCCAGCTACAGAAAGCGCAGATAGTCATGTGTAGCTTTGATGCTGTTTCAGACTGGGTGACTCTTATGACGACTAGAAGATCAGGAAATTGAGTTGAGTCCTGTTCTGACTCCACAAAGTGTTTCCCACCGGTGACAAGTGATCTGCCGCCCCACTTGGATGGAGTTAGAGCAATATAGTTTTGACCGGTAAGACACTTAAAAGGTAAAAAAGCAGGCTTTTGTGAGGTAACTGTTGCATTATATTATTTTGAAAGCGCGCAGTGTATTGCTACTCTGCGATAGGCGACCTTCAGTTTTGTGTTATGATTTGTCGCAAAGTTTCAGGTAAAATGTTTCGGGCATGTTGTGACGGTCATTTGGGTGCTTAAATTTTGATTTTTGGAAAAAGATGAGCGATACAGTAATCTTCATGCTAGATTTGCATGTGAATTGTGAATATGGAAAAGGCATCGTGTGAGTATAGTGGAGGTGCTAAAATGAAATAACATGAATAGAAACTGATGTTCGCATGGCGGTTGATTACGCGGTCTGAGACTGGAAATTTGAGTCGTAATAGCTGAAAGAAATTGTTTGAATTTGTGTCGGTTTTTAAGCATTCATGCAGATAGAGACTAATGAAAATTGAATGGTATTTTTGTGAATAGCACTGGCCGATTGTTTCATCGTTATGTTAGGTAAAGGGTTAAATCCGAAGGTCCGTTTGCTAAAACTTTGTGTTTGTATTATTGACTGGAACGAAACACACCACTTCAGATGTTATTTTGTCTTTATTCACCCACCTTTTACTGTAATAGTATAAATATATTGCAACAAACCTCATCACATGCTGAACTATGATGAGCTTTAATTCTTTCCAATCGTTCCTTCAAAACGCTAACACTTGGAGTACTAGCTGCTGTGTTCTCAACTAGAGGATCTAATCCATGCCGTGCCGCTAAACATAAAAAATACAGAAACCTGTGTAAATGCCGAATTCAACTATTTTGCTAAGCTATTGTATACCCTTCTGTTTTTTGAAAACTGAACAAAAAAAGGTAAAGGTCATATATTTTGTATGATGCAAAGTATTAACATTAAGACACAAGGTTAACTGCAGTTTTAATCCATTATGATAAGTGTATCTATTGTTCACCTCAACCAGCGGAAACCCTATAGTGTGTCAACTCCCAGTAGTGGAGATGCCAAGAATATCCCCCCCCCCCCCCCCACACACACACACACACTTATTATCCGACCGTGCAGTAAAATGCTTTCCGACCAAAAATGTCTTATACTTGTTAACACCGCCAGCAACTCCTTGCGATTTGTACTATAATTTCTTTCCCTCTGGTGAATGTACTTTACTAAAATATGCAATAACCCTCTCTTTACCATCCACGAGGTGGGACAAAATTGAACCAGAACAATATTCACTTGCATCTGTATCCAGAATGAATTCTCTATTAAAATCGGGATATGCCAAAATAAGGCTGGGCTCTTCTGGTCTGCATTGGACATAACCCAATAACTTGATTTAGTCTTTAACCCTTCACCCAACGAATCGGCCACATCCGCAAATCCAGCAGCTGAAAAAATATTATTTCCAAAGAATTTCAAACAAAGCATATCACGTGTCCCCTCTTTGGAACGAGCTCGCTCGTTCCAATGAGGGGTCACATGATATGATTTGGTTTAAACCTTTGGAATTTTTTTTTTTAAAACGCATATTTAAAATATTACATTTTGATATCATCTGAGTTGGGTAAAGGGTTAAATGATAGAATGCTACAATATATTTAGTTGTCAACAGTTGTTCATATGTCTTGGCCTTGGTACGATTTATGGGAAAGTGCCTTTAAGCACCCTTCCAAAATTTGTAACAAGACAATTATACACACACTAGATAATGTCACTTTAAAGATAATATGAAAACATCCACAGAATATGTTCAAGGTCACATATTTTCTGCACAATGGCTAATTGTACAACAATTGCACAACATGGATATTCTGTCTGAAAATTCCGTTGCTCCCCTTTTAAAAAAAAACCAATGATACTACATTATAGACTATGATATGCCGCTTTAGAATCTTGGTGTTGTTTTGGAGTTCGAGCAGTGAATTTTTTATAAAATGCATTTTAAAACACAGTTTGCGCGCCGTTTTACGTCATATTGATAACCGAGTCCGATTCCGTGAAATGCGGTTGACTTCTATTATCTATGGCGTTGCCATTTACAATGCATCGAATTTATCCAAAATATTTCAGGATTTGTCAGATATTGTCAAAAAAAACAATTAAAAACAAGAAACTTACACTTATAATGGACAAAATAGGTGTGTATCCTCTCACTCTTAAAAATCAATAGTATCCTAACCGCTTTGTGCATTATGGACATCAAAAGTTCTGATTGTAAACCTCGCAGACGAAAAACGAAGGCATAAAAGTTGAAATGATGTTCAATAATGCATTAATTAGTCTACTTTTGAAGATAAAGTGGACAAAAATGATAACTACAGGTTAATTCAAAATTATTAGCTGCACGCAAATGTTACAAATACGATTTTGGAAGAAATAAGACGAATTCTGTCCATTTGTTTTAACACACATAATCGGAAACGAAACGATGTTGATACAAAATGATACAAACCGTCCAACGGCCGTTAAACGAGAATTTTGTTTCTATTTTCAACACAATGTTTTAGCAAGAAAATGACTGAACTAACGGGAAGACAGGTCCTGTACTTACTGAATTATTGTGTGTTGTGGTTGAAGTATATTATTTATATATTATATATATCAAGGGCTGGGGAGAGGGTTGGGGGCGAGGTGATAACCGCGGGTCCTGTAGCTTCGGAAGTCCCAAGCTTGGTCCAGGATTGAAGTTAAGTCTGGGACCCCAAAGTTCTGACTACTGTGCCAAACCTGCCCACTTTCCCCACCTCGAGCGGGAACCAGCAAGATAGGTTGCCGATCGTATTGGAATCAAATAAAATAGAATTGGCATAGAACTACTTAATGTTTAGAAGATGGCTGTATCGCGAATGAAACTCTTTACTTGACCAACCGTTATAATTTTGGATTGCACAGTTCTTGAAGTGATAACTTTGTTAAATCAACTTGATGTTGGCAAATATTTGGACGCCTGATTGTTGTTGCCAAGGAAAGGGATGTGTGCATTAAAACATTATTTAGACACGAACTTGCATCACTGTCATCAGTAATAGCAAATCCCAAAAGCAACAAATCACAGGTTCGCAAAGTTATTGAATCAGTCACAGCTTTTATTGTTGGCGTAAAGGAATTTGATGGTCTTCAATGTGGCAAAGAAACAACGTCTATGTAAGTCAAAAAAAATGGAAAAAAGGGGCATAACTCAGCCAAAATTAGTTGAACTGAACCAAATTCGCACTTGCCCTGCGTATCTATGAGACAAATCCAGGTATAAAATTTGGCGTTGATTCAACAACTCGAACTAAAGGTATAAGCCGGACATCCAATTTTCAAAGTCAAAAGTATGAAACAGAGCCATAACGCGGCCCAATCTAGTCGGACAGAACCCAGATTCGAACAAGATCTGCATATTTTTGCGGCAAATCAGTGTACAGAATGTGGTGTTGAATCAATAACTCCAACTGAAGTTATCATCCGGACACCAAATTTCAAAAGTAACGAAATTGGGCAGAAAAGCGTCGAAAAAGAGGCATAACTCCAACAGAAATTATCGTATACAGTCGATATTCGGAATTCACCTAATCTAGTTTAAACGTATTTTATTTGCAAAAATAGCAAAGTGGATTAGAGGACAAGTGCTTAATACTTAGTAGCCCATCTTCTCCAGAAACAATAACAGCAAAGTTCAATTACAATAGCGGCACAAACAATGATGAAACAAGGTTACTATTTAAACAAATTTACAAGGGTAAAGAGTGCTAAGGAAGTGTACATTTTGGAAAAGAAACTTGGAAAAAAGAGACAAAAGCAAGTATGAGAAAAAGTAAGAGTCAGAAGGAAGCAAGAAGAAAAGAAGCAACCAGAAAACGTACTTCACACATTTTGGAACTCGAAGGACAGAGATAAACTACGTCCCCAAATTCAATGACACAAAGCGGTTAAAACCTTACGAATATTAATTGAAGCGACCCGAATCGCAGATAAATTTTTGAGTCGCTCTAAAGATGACCACGTTTTCAGAATATTTTATCGACGGTATACCATACAAAATGTCATCTATAGTGCTTATGCGGAACTGCTCCAATGAGTTAAACAACTCTACTCTGATAGAACTATAGAATGTGCACACCATAAAAAAGTGATGTGCATCTTCTATATGAGGTCCGCAATCACAAATGGGAGTATCTGATATGTAGTTGTTAAACTTGTGCGCGTTCAGGTCACTACAATAATTTCTGATCATACTGTGGATAATATTAAACTTTCTCTTCCCAATGTTAAAGTACCGCGGTGGTTTTGGAACAGTTGGAGTTATTTTCGTTTTAAATTCCATTAATGTATTACTGTTTCTTACTGAGGTTGGCAAGGCATTCCATAACGTCACTCATGTGGGAATAAATGTGCGTTTCCTAACTTCTGTCCGAACGTTATAGGGGCAGAAATCCGACGCATTTCTAAAGTTATATTGCGAACGTTCACCAACTCGAGAGGGAAGTAGGTCTCTTAAATATTCGGGAGCCATACCATGGATGATACGATAAAAAATACACATTTTTTTTAATGTACCTGCGGTCTTGGAGTGGGTGCCAACCCATTTCTAACAGTAACTGTTCTCGTGGAACTGATCTTGTCAACCCTAAGATAATTTGTGCGGCATCGCAATGTATGTCATCCAAGCCTTTCAGATTAAAGGCACTGGTACAGTCCCAGGCCGGGCTAGCATATTCAAGAATGGGTAAAACAAACGAAACATACATCTGGTCAAGCGTATTTCAGTTCATTAAGTATTTGAGTTTCTTATTTGGGAAAGTCTTGCAGACGCTCTCCTACAAATTTCATCTATGTGATTATCCCAAGATAAATTAGATTGTATGGTAAGGTCAAGGTGTTTGTGGTCAGCATCAAATTGAAGTGACGTTCCCGCGAAGACTATATTGGGGTAGTTAAAATCTCTAGCTAAAGTAAACAATACAGATTTCGTTTTCGCAGCATTAAATTTGACTAGCCATTTATGCGCCCAATCATTTATTAAAGAAAGATCGTCGTTTAAGACTCTGGATATGTCCAGTGTGGAGAGAGCACAGTTACTGAGACACGTGTCATCGGCAAACAATCTTGTGAGTGATTCCAAGCTATCTGCAATATCGTTGATATATATTAAGAAGAGAAACGGACCAAGCACAGAGCCCCGAGGCACACCAGCAGAGACAGTATTGTACTCCGAATAACAATTGTTTACCATAACACGCTGATGTCGGTTACTCAGATAATTTTCAAACCATTGTAGGAGTGTCCCTGTTATTCCATACTGTTTCAGCTTAAAAATAGGCCCTCTGTGCCAAACTCTGTCGAAAGCCTTCGAAATATCACAGAATACACCACATGTAAATAATTTTTGATCTACTGCACTGCACAGGCTATGGTAAATTTCTATGAGCTGGTAAGCTGTACTATATGGAAGAAACCCAGACTGATATTTGTAAAAAAGCGAGTGGACTTGAAAGTGGTTATGCACATGCTTGAAGACAACTCTTTCCATCACCTTCCCAATACATGGCAACAGCGATATAGGCCGATAATTGTTCAAATTAGAACGATCACCCTTTTTGAATAAAGGAATTACGTTTGTTTCTTCCAATCGCTAGGAAATGCGCTACATGCTAAGAACTTTCTAAACAAAAGGAACAAAGGTTTTCATATACTATGCCTAGTTTCTATCAGTAATCTGTGACCAATGCCATCATGTCCGCTTGACTTTTTGGCCGGTAAAGATTTTATAATATCGGATATTTCCTGTTCCGTAAAGTTAATGTCAGATAAAAGGATGGAACATGTCGCCTCAAAAGGAGGAAGATTTCTATTTGAAGAATCCAAATTGCTATTTTCTAAAAATGATTTATTTAGAATGTTAGCTTTTTCATTATCATCATCAATTACTTTAAATCCGTGACTAGACTGCAGTTGGAGGGGAAGTATTGCGGAGTCATTTGTGAAATTGTTCAAAAATATTTTAACAATATGCCAGAATTGTCCAGGACATGAGTGTATGGTGAGAGACTCATCTAGTTTGTCGATATAATTTCGTTTAGCAACTCGTTTCATATTGTTTACTCTATTTCTTAAAGACTTATAATTTTGCCATGCCGTTATACTATTGGATTTTTGGGCTTTACTTCTGGCTCGATCTCTCTGACGTATTGTCTTCCTGAGGTTGCCATCGAACTAGGGTTTATCATTTTTTCGTATAGTTATTTTGTATTTAGGAACACAATTTTCAGCCAGCTGAAGAAATACGGAATTGAAGTTTTGGACGGATGTATCAATATCGTCAGGATCACATATGAGGCGGTCCCAGGCGACTTCACTAAGCAGGTCATTTAATTTCTCAAAATCAGCATTTTTATAATTCCACACTGTTCTGTGTGTAGCTGTATCAGGTCGTCGGGTTACCAAAATATCGACATATGTGGCTTTGTGGTCAGAGAGACCGTAGTCCACAGTACCCGAGTCGCTTACCTCGATGGTGTCACTAAGGAGGACAAGGTCAAGTAATGTCTGACTGTTGCGTGTGATTCGAGTTGGTCCATCAATGACGTTTACGAGACTAAATCTTGTTATTAAACTTTGTAACGGCCCTGTCAGTTTTAAGAGGTCACAATTTAGGTCACCAACTATTACAATAGATATTGCCCCATCAATCTTGTCAGCAAGTAAGTCCCAGTAATTGGGTAAGCAGCGTTTTTCGGATCTATATGTGACGCAAAGCAAAAGCCGGGACACCGTTCCAACCTCAAACCATAAGATTTTGTTGTCCAATTGCAGTGTCTGCAGCAGTTTAAAATAAATATGAATAGAGAAGTAAACTGCGATGCCACCGCCATATTGATTTCTATCTCGCCTTACGGGATTTTGAAACCCTTGAATTTCAATATTTGAGGAGTCAAATGACTCTTCCAAGTGAGTTTCAGTTACACAAACTATATCATATTCATCAAGAAGATCTTTCAAGTCATCGATTTTGTTACGAATACTTTGTATATTGTAATGTAGCATATTGATTCACCTAATCATTAGGGTAAGGGCCCAAAACACCGAATTTGGTTTTGATTCGTTGACCAAAAGTTTCGTTATCACTAATGACAGAGGGACGCACGCACGCACGCACGCACGCACACACGCACGCACGCAGCTAATTACAATAGTCCTCTGACAAATGTTTTTGTAGGGGAAGAAAAAATGTAAAATCACTTGGTAATCTGGTAAAAGGAATAGATGTGTTCATCAAGTATGCCTTCAGTGAAGGATCAGCTGTGCTTGTAGTCTCAGATAAGTACGGCAGAGATATATCTATAAAGGCTGGTGATCGAAAACGTCGAGGGGCAATTATGGATTCACTGGAAGCCATTGTTAATGCGCTTGGCCAAGTTCTGTCCCGAACAATAAGGACAACTTTTTGTTCAGTAATTGGGATAAGACATATCAATCGCATTTTCACAGCGGCCAGACCCTGGTTTTAGCTGTGGGATTCTCAGATTATGAACGTGTGATAGAAATAAAACCAGCTGGCGTAAAGAAGATTCCCGAGCTGTATTCTGACCATGAAGAGGGCAACACCTGTCTTCTGCTTCATGGTTCTGTGTCAAAAGAACTGCATCAGGCCCAAACTGCTGTAATCTGGTCACCAGATTCTGACGTCTTTATCTTGGGGTTATATTTCCAACCTGTCATAAAGACAAAACTAGATACTTACTTCTCCATCAGAGTGTACCATGTATAGGCAAGATATCTATTAAGACACCTTTGTCTCTCCATGCAGTGACAGGAGGTGACAGCACTAGTTGCTTTAAAGGAAAGGGAGAAAGAAACCATTGTACATCTTGAGGACCGATCAGGACTCCCAAGTCTGAGAAATTGATGGATCTTGGAAATAACTGGGAAACGGGGGATTCTATTATGGAATGCTGTGAGACATTTGCATGTAGAATGTACGGTGCGGCAGGGGGTCAACGACATCAATGATCTACGCTTTAAGATGTTCTGCAAAAAAAACTGTTAACAATCAAGGACTCCCACAATGTCAAGAAAGTCTGACACTTCACATACAGAGAAGCAGCTGACAGGTGTGTTTACGGAAAGTACCCTTAGACCTAGAATGTCCACCCCTTTTCCTGTTGATCACAGGTGGACCATCTTTGATGAGGATCTCGAACCACTTTGGATAACTATGATCCCAGTGCCAAAGAATATCATGGAATTGACAACATGTTAGCGAAAGGCTTTCAAATGCACCAAATCAAGCAACTACATCAACTCTTCGTTAAAGTATACCATAGCTTGTCAGTGTGAGGCAGACCCCCAAAACCGTGAAAGTTCTATTGTTGATTTAACTGATGATTATTTATCACTGGTGGATTCAGAAACCCTTTACTTAACATAAAAAGCAGACGACACTTGCAAAAAAAATTTGAATAACCAACTTTTTCATTTATGGTCTCAAAAACACAGGTTATGACCCCTCGTTGGAACAAGCTCGTTCAAACGAGGGGTCATAACCTATGTTTTTGAGACAAAAAAAAATGAAAAAATAATGAAAACTAATTGGATATTTTTTGAGAATAGCTCTGGCCGGTTTTGGACTTTACGTTGGGTAAAGGGTTAAGCGAAGGTGACTGATGTACACCCTGTTTGTATAAAATGATGTTCATAAGGAGTTGGAAAAAGTTGAGATTTTACTTTGAGATATATTCAAATTCGTCAAAAATTCAAAAACGAATCAAGCAAATCAATTAAATCTCGGATTAATTGGAGTATAAAATTCTTGGAAATTGAGTCGGTTTACATTATTAATAGAGTAATTGATTCATAATTGGGATACTGTATATCGCATACCCATAAAACATTTTTAAGACAATAAATCAAACTGAATTCAATTGCACAGCAACTATTTATTCTATTGTAATTATGAATGACATGATGCACGTTCAGTACGTCATATGGACCACAGGGTTATCAAAAAATCCTTTGACCAGTTTGGCACGTTCTACTCTTGAAAAAAATCTGTATACTTAGAAATTTTTAGGTGGCGGGGTAGTATTTCCTTTCTGACGACACTTTATTATACTTAATAGCTTAATATTTGTGCTCTGTGTGATCGGTAGATGCATCAGAATTATTCCAATATATAATAATAACATGTATTGTGTAGTTTGACTGCGCAAATTCTATGTATATGTCTAATTTTTGGTGAAAATGAAGTGGTTTTGCGTCCGAAAATGCCAATGTGTCATGTTTAATCGACAAATATCAAATATTATACTGTAAATACATACTCATAAAATAGATTAAAGATGTTTGCTTCAAATGTAATAAATAAATTGATGGGGGCGCGGTGGCGTTGCGGTAACCGATTCTCGTCAGATCACCGAAATTGAGCAAAGTCGACCCCGGTTAGTCCTAGGATGGGTGACCGTCTGAGCGATCGATTCGGACTCCCGCGTTTTGTCCTTGGGCAAGGCACTTCACCCCGATTGTCCACATGTGGGCACGATGACGCCATGTACTAAGGCGTACTGCACGTCGCTGGTGCGCATGTCTTCAACTAATTTAACCCTGCATGTGTGGAGTTACGATGTTAGGGAGCTGGCAGCTGCTCGTCGTTGCTCGGTGGTTCTCTCCGGCTACTCCGGCTTCCCCCACCCGTAAAATTATCGCGGTCATGATTAGCCATTATGCATAAGTATGTGACTTTAAACACCAATAAATATAAATAATAAATAAAAATTATGTATACTGGAAGGAATAGCCTCAAAACGTTTCAATATTATAAATTATTGTGATGAATTTACGTTAACATGGTATGAGGTTTGTGGCTTGGAGCTTGTATTCAACCGAGACGCGAAGCATCGAGGTTGAACATACGCTTCGAACAGCGAACGCCAGACCATGTTCCCGTCAACCTATCACAATAACGTATATGTTCCATCTGGAAACAGCCTAGTATAAGTTTCCAGCTTGTTGCTGAATCCATTTCCATTAATGTCTTGTGCTCGCTGATACTTATATCATTATCGTACTCGATTTCGGTAACTTTTTTTAAACTTTAAAAATAAATTTTGTTTAAACTATACTACTCGAAGTTTGCTAAGCACCAAGTATATCCATGTGCATGTTTTACGTTTTAGTTGAAATATTGTTATGAAAAGTGTATATATTTTTATTTAATTATATCTCTAATGACTTAAGTACAGAAATTAAGGTTTTGTTTGTGTGTGACATTATTGTTTAGCTTTTGAATACGATAACAAAGGAAAATGGATATTATTGGTAATAGAGGAAATTCTTCAAATTTGTCAAAAAGTTGACGGACCGAACTGGTATGGGTTCAATATCGAATATGAGACCCATTACTGTTAATTACAGCTTGCCAACGCCTTCTCATGTTCACAATCAGGTTCCTGGTGGTCCTTTGTTGGATGTTGTGCCATTCTTGGACCATCATGGCACCAAGCTCCTGGACACTTCTTGGCTTGACTGGACGGGCTGAAATTGCAAGCTGCAATTCACTCCAGACATGTTCGATTGGACTGAGGTCAGGGGATCTTTCTGGCCAGTCCATACACTCAATCATCTCTCCTTGTCGATACTCCCGGACAGCATATGCAACATGAGGACGGGTATTATCGTCCAGCAGAATGAATCTATCACCCACAGCACCTGCATACAATCTGACGTTGGCATCCAGGATCTCATCAATATACCGCTGTGCAGTCAAAGTACCACGGTCAAGGCCACAGAGCTGATGCCGCCCCAGACCATTATTGACCCTCCACCATAGCGGTCACGTTCAGCAATGTTGGCTGCATGAAATCGCTCTCCTGGACTTCTCCATACCCTAGAACGCCCATGTAGTCTAGGCAGTACCTTGACTCATTTGTAAAAAGGACAGGTCGTCAATCTTCTCTGGTACATCCAACATTGACCATGGCCCCTTCATATCGTGTCTGGCAGTGGTTCTGGGACTGCGGGATGCGCATACATGGTCTTCGCGATCGGAGACCACCTTCGTGCAACCTTGACCGGATAGTCTGCGTCGAATCATTTACCCCGGATGCATTCCGAAGGTCTCTGCGAAGCTGGGTTGCTGTTGCAAGGCGGTTCCTACGGGCCTGAATGACCAAAAACCGATGTTCAGATGCAGATGTTGCTCTGTCTCTGCCACCACCATGCCGTCTTACTGGTGTGCCGTACTGCCGACATCTTGTCCAGGCTCTTGTGATCAGCGTATGGTGCACACCAAGGGCTTCACCATCCTGACGATGCGTAGCCCCTTGCTCCACCATCCCAACAGCCCGCCACATTTCTGCTTCAGACAAATGTCTTCATTACATTTGCATTCGCCATATTCAATCATTAAATCACAAAGGTTTGTGTTAAAATGAAGATTGAATACCCTACACATATCATGTACATGTAGACAGTACACGAAAACATCATGAAAATCATGGGGTACATGCTTTCCATGACTATCACGAAAAGTCTGCGTGTCAGGAGAGCTAATGTAAACACTGGGGACCATCTCAATACATTCCTCAACCATATCCACCAAATATATGGTAATATGTCACAAGCAAATTTCACAATGATGTGTCAAATATGTGGTGCTTAGCAAACTTTGAGTAGTATATATGTTCCAATAAGACACTACCCATAGCCCAAAACCTACATTGTGAAACACGAGAGGCTTATTTACTAAACTTGTGATCGTTAAAAAGTTGCCTTGTTCAAAGCAACTTTTAACGATCACAGGTTTAGTAAATAAACCTCTCTTGTACCCCCACGACGGTACTGGATATAAAATCAATAAGCCAGATAAACTCATTCCATCTCAGTTCAAATCGTAAATCGGTTTGTAATTTAAACAACACTTCATCCGGGACGCCATTTGCTGCACGTGTCAAAAATCCAGAAAAAATGAAATGGCTTGCTAGTCACTCCGTTGATGAAGCAATTACGAACGGGTGACGTCATTTCAAATATTTCGCGTGGTGACGGTAACATTTGCTCCTGGAGCCGTAAACATAAAAGAAACTACGCCAGCTCTCATCCAATCAGAGGGCGAGAATTTTACTCTTATTGGAACATTACAAAATATTGTTTTCCGTAATATTTACGGTGGGTAGGTATATTCTGACAAATTTTACAAAAGAATTGACCACGTATCCTAAACAAGAGGCCCCAAGGGGCCTGAGGGCGCTCACCTGACATGGTAGCCTAAATATCAACCCAGAGAATTGATTTCAACAAGTTGCATCTGCTCCTCCTAAGAAAAGCTTATACCAAATATCCAAAGATTCTGACCAGCGGATCAAAAAAAAAGAAGATTTTTAAAGAATATTCCTCATACTGAACTAAGTTATAATTCGGGATCCCACAGAGAGCCCATATATGAACCCAGGGACCTGGTTTTAACAAACTAAAATCTCACCCCCTAAGGATGCTGCACACCAAATATCAAAACATTCCGACTGCTGGGTCTGAAGAAGAAGATTTTTAAAGAAAATTCCTCATTTTGAACTAAGTTACAATTCAAGCTCCCACAGTGAGTCCAAATATGGACCTAGGGACATGGCTTGAACAAACTTGAATCTCACCCATGCTGCATATCAAACATCAAAACATTCCAACTGCTGGATCTGAAGAAGATTTTTAAAGAAAATTCCTCATTTTGAACTAAGTTATAATTCGGGCTTCCACAGTGAGCCCAAATATGAACCCAGGGACTTGGCTTAAACAAACTTGAATCTCACCCCCCTAAGCATGGTGCATACCCAATATCAAAAGATTCTGCCTGCTGGATCTTGAGAAGAAGATTTGCAAAGAAATTTGCCTGAAATGCACTAAGTTCGAATTCGGGCTTCTATAGTGAGCCCAAATATGAATCCAGGGGGGCCGATTTGAACATCTTGAATCAGATCCACCCCACAATGTTGCATACCAAATATCAAAAGATTCTGTCTGCTGAATCTGGGGAAGAAGATTTTTGAAGAAATTTGCCTGAAATGCACTAAGTTCGAATTTGGGCTTCTATAGTGAGCCCAAATATGAATCCAGGGGGCCGATTTGAACAAACTTGAATCAGATCCACCCCTCAATGTTGCATACCAAATATCAAAAGATTCTGCCTGCTGGATCTGGAGAAGAAGATTTTTTAAGAAATTTGCCTGAAATGCACTGAGTTCGAATTCGAGCTTCTATCCTGAGCCCAAATATAAACCCAGGGGGCCGCTTTGAACAAACTTGAATCAGATCCACCCCACAATGTTGCATACCAAATATCAAAAGATTCTGCCTGCTGGATCTGGAGAAGAAGATTTTTTAGGAAATTTACCTGAAATGCACTAAGTTCGAATTCGGGCTTCTATAGTGAGCCCAAATATGAATCCTGGGGGCCGATTTGAGCAAACTTGAATCAGATCCACCCCACAATGTTGCATACCAAATATCAAAAGATTCTGCCTGCTGGATCTGGAGAAGAAGATTTTTGAAGAAATTTGCCTGAAATGCACTAAGTTCGAATTCAGGCTTCTATAATGAGCCCAAATATGAATCCAGGGAGCCGATTTGAACAAATTTCCATCAGATCCACCCCACAATGTTACATACCAAATATCAAAAGATTCTGCCTGCTGGATCTGGAGAAGAAGATTTTTGAAGAAATTTGCCTGAAATGCACTAAGTTCGAAATCGGGCTCCTATACTGAGCCCACATATGAACCCAGGGGGGCCGATTTGAACAAACTTTAATCAGATCCACCCTCCAATGTTGCATATCAAATATCAAAAGATTCTGCCTGCTGGATCTGGAGAAGAAGATTTTTTAATCTTTTTCCCATTGCCTACAGTGTTAAAAAGTGCTGACTCAGCACTTTTTCAAAGTCCTGAAAAAAGTACCTTGTGATCAAACCGATAGGGATTTTTTTAAACCATTCTATTCTACTGGATAAAAGTAAGCTTTATACAAAATAAGAATTCTCTGTGCTGTGTAGTTTTGGAGATATGGCAGTTTTAAATTTTTTCCTATTTTTAGCTCCCCAGGTTCCCACGGGTGCAATGAGAAAAATTATTTTTTTTTTTTTTTTGCATCAATCAACTACTTATGACCCATTATCATCTCATATCAAATTTGGTTCAAATCGACCTCACGGTTCTGAAAATAGAAATTTTAGGCGTGGCCAAAATTTTTGCCCCTCCCATAACGAAGGCAAATAAAGCCCGACAAACTTCTCTTGAACAAACTTCATTCTAAACCTCAAAAGGGCTCTGTATACCACATACCAAATCTCTTCTACTGGTGGTTCATTAGAAGAAGATTTTCAAAAAATTTGGCCATTTTTCCCCCACACCTCTGCTCAATACGAGCCGAAAGCTATTTCGGATAAAAATCAAAATGCCCCTATATAGTCACTACTTACATGAAATTTAATTAAAATGTGGCCAGTTGTTTAGGATAAAGAGGCTCAAACACCACATTCACGCAGGACGACGGACGATGGACGAAGAGTGATAAGAAAAGCTCACCCTGACTTTCATTCAGGTGAGCTAAAAACAACATGCATTTTCTTATTGGGGACGAACAATACTTTAATGACACCAATAGATATTTTCTAGGAGGGGGTGCAATGAACATATTATTTAGACTGTTTAGGGAAATTGGTCGCTAGATTTATATAAACAGGCCTGAAAATAAGCAGTCTGACATTTGCAGAATAAGGTCCTCAGAGGGTGAATTTGATGATGCTGTACCATACAGTGGGCCAATTCATCCTCTGGGTACCTCTTTTTGTTTAGGTTTGAGACTCTGATTCAGATTGAGGTTCACAGAGGGCAAATTTAGTGGTTCTGCCCTGCTGTGCAGGGTACCATCACTAAATTCACCCTCTGGGGACCTCATTTTGCAGATGACAGTCTGCTTATTTTCTGGCTTGCATATAAAGTAAAGTCCTGCCAAAAGAAGCAAAATCACTCACTCTAGAAGTCTAATGGAATGTTTATTTAACTGAATACCGCATTTTCCTTTCGAGAATCCACGTTGCTCAGGTGCCTGTATATTTACTGGCAAATGCGCAGTTAATTTGCGAACGGAATGATAACTCAATACGCAAACTATTCATAATCATTTATTGATGGGCGGACGCATTCGCCATCTCTCAATAGAATAACGATTGTTAAAAACATTGTGTCAATTTGACGTTATAGGAGCAGATTTTCTTGGCTTTTCTGGCCCACGCGACGAATGGCAACAGATCGTTCTCAGTCATTAAGAGTAGAATGTTCCAAATCAATATTTTACCACAGAGGATAATGTTAGAATTTCACAGGAACTGGCCTATATGATCTCCGATCAAAATGGTAATATTGATTGCTTCTGAACCTGGTATTGGTCATGGGCGATTTGCCAGGCCACCATGTACCAACAGTAGGTGATAATTGCTGGTATTAACACAGCTGTACATGTACGTGTACGTGTACGTGTACACGTACATTCGTGTACACCTCCATAGGATTTAGTGTTAAAATCGCATAGAGGTACACGATTTGAACGTTTTGTTAGGGTGTGTTAGAATCCACTTTGAGTTCAAATATCACTGAATTGTATCCCAGACGCCTGTAGTTTTACATACGCGTTCATGTACCGTTTTGATTGAAATAGGTAAATGAGTTTCCCCCCATAGGATTCAGAGTTAAATTGCAAGCAAAAAAACGTTTTGTCGTTTCTAAAACATCGTCTTGCTGATTCTAATAATCCGCGTCCGTACACGATTTTAACACTGAAACCCTATGGAGGCGTACACGGAGATCCACTTGTGGATTTTAGGTCGGAAATCGATTCGTGTAAAGAGGTTGTGTTAGAATTCGCAAACCCACTGTCACGTTTCTCGAAGTAAAACTAACGCACGTTATTGCGAGGTAATCTTAATAAGCACTTAATGGAAATGTTTTGAATGAAGAGTGTTGCCAGGGTGTTAGAAATCCACAAACTCACTGTCACGTTTTCCTGAAGTAAAAACTAACACATGTTATCGTTGTGACTAAATGAGGTTTTCGTTCAAAAAGAGCCAATTATAAATATGATCTGTAAAAAAATAGACATTCATGTCTTGGTTCGATGTGACGAAGAGAAATTGAGTTTAGACATTCGTTAAAAAGAGTCGATTATAAATATGATCTGTAAAATAGACATTCGTGTTTTGTCTTGATGTAAAGGAGAGAAATTGACTTTAAGCGTTCGTTCAAAAGAGTCAATTATAAAATATGATCTGTAAAAAAATAGACATTTGTGTCTTGTTTCGAGGTGACGAAAGAGACAATTAGAGAAAAGAATCAGAATTCTTGTGAAGTAATCTTAATAAACACTTAACGGAATGTTTAAACGCATTTTCCGCTCAATTAGGTTTTGAGTGGTAAAATTTTTTAATATATTCACGATAGCGATCAGAGAGATTTTGAAATGAATGAATAAGTTCCTTTAACGTTAAAAATTAGAAAAAAAAACAGTTTTCTTTTATGTGTTGCAATGTTTTGACCGTCATCAAAGGGATTCTCTCTTAATTCGACACTGAGTGAATGGTTCTTTGATATGTGAATGGAAATCCTTTGACAAAATGTAAATTACTATCAAAATGCGTTAAATCAGAAACCGGTTTGTCATGTACTGCTTAAAACGTATTTTAAACTTTCCTAATTCAATCAACACGGAGTTGAGATGTGAATATTTTTAGTTTATTATATTAAAGACGGAAAGATTTTATTAACTTAAAAACATAAAAATATAATTAAACATTTAATTTTCAAAATAATAAAAAACAATTAAAAACGAAAAATGCTTTTACAGATGGATTCTAGACACCGAGATCGAATTTTAGAAGAGTATGAGCGTGCTAAGAAGGGCATTCAGTCGGCTGACAGAAGCAGACGTCTTGGTGAGATGGAACTCAAACGCGAAGCCACAAAAATATTTAAACCTGTGACGGAGGGTCAAGAGCGAAGCAGGAAGGAGATAGTCGAAGAATTGAGTCCCATAAAGGAGAGTTCTTTGAGAATGGGTTCGTTGCCTCTTAGTTTTGGAAATCGGCATTCCGTTCAATCTACACTGGATTACGTTCCCACGGGAATTCAAACGGAGACCGACACCGATACAGCTTTGACTATCACCACCGATACAGCTTCGACTATCACCGCTGATAGCGTCACGTCGTCTGATGATGATGGTGGTAAGAGAGATCTGTTGTATGGATTTTATAAGGATTCGGAGAGAAGAATTTTTGTAGGAGACACAGAAGTAGATATTGGCGATGATGAATTGATCGTGGGTTCGAACAGATACGAAATGACTGATGGGCTGCGCAGATTGCTCCTTTATGACAAGCCTAGCGATTACACGGAACAGGATTTCGACAATTATGGCGACATTCTGATTCAGACCCACGCCATGAAGAGAAATAACGATGCCAGAGAGACGAGACCCAAAGCCAACAGAGGTTACAAGTGAACGAATTGAAGGATTGATGTGTATATAATAAGTAGAGAGAAACAAACAAACAAAAATAAAACAGTAAATTTTTTACACTAGAATAATAAAAGTATTTAAACAACAAAACGATTTACGAGTGAAAAAAACAAAATATATTATAAAAATAAAATATGTTGGTGATGAAGAACAGGGGATACGTCAGAACTTACGTTCAAGGCAGTTCTGGCATCGTCGATTCTATAATGCGAGCGTTCACGAGCGATGCGGGTAGAAAACTCGCATCGACTGCATTTGAGGTCGGTAAGAAGATGGCTTTGGATGCTGGTAAGAAAGCCGCTTCCGAAGCCAGTGGTAGGATAGCTTCTGTGGCTGGCAAGAGGGCAGCCGAGGCGTTGATCGACAAGTTGATCAGTCCACCAGCGAAGCGAGCCGCGTTAGAGCGAACGCCGAAAAGTTGGAAAGATTTTAAGGATGCTGTGGTACCCATACAAGATTTAGCCAAAATGACGAGTGGATCTGGATTGAAGAGAACTCGCAACGGTGTGATATAAATAAATAATAATATTAAAACAACTGAGTATGAAAAAACATAAAAATTGTGTTTGAAAAGAATCTAAAATAACAAACAAAAAAATAAAACAAAAAAATGAACATTAAAGATACGTCTTGGAACGACGCCGCGACCAAGAGGTCGAATAACAAGTTCTTTCCCAAAAGCATAAGAGGCTTGATAGTGGGAAAATCGAATTGTGGAAAGACCAATCTGTTGATGAATCTGTTGTCCCGACGCGACTGGTTGGATTACGACAGATTGTTCGTGTTTGGCAAGAGCTTGTTTCAACCCGAATACAGATTTCTTCGAGAGTGCATGGATCGTAGATTGCCCAAGGACGTCATAGCCAGAATCTTTGACAGTAGGGAGGAATGCGACAAGAGTGAAGCTCCACTTTCGACCATTTTGGACGATGGAGCTGATGAAGAGAAATGCATCTTCGAACGTCGAGTGTCGATTTTATGAGAACGCTAGCGACGTTCCGGATCCTAGAGAACTGAAATCGGAAGATAAGAATCTCATGATTTTCGACGATCTGCTTTTGGAGAGACAGAACTGATGCGAATCGTATTACGTTAGGGGTCGACACAGCAACGTGGACTGTTTCTACCTGTCGCAGAATTATTTTTGATTGCCCAGACAGACGATAAGGGAGAACGCTAATTTTCTATGTCTCTTTCACCAAGATCTCAAGAATCTCAATCACATCTACGGCGATCACGTCGCAAACGACATGAGCGCGGTGGAATTCAGGAGATTCTGCAAGAGGGTTTGGGATGGTGGACTTTACAATTTCGTCATGATCGATTTGACAAGCGAATTTAATCGCGGAAAATATCAGTGCGGATTCGACAAGTTTTATGTTTCTGATGATAATAAAATAGAGCCTGAAAATAAAATTTAGAAAATAATAAATCTTCAAATAATTAGTTTTGAATAAAAAAAATAAAAAATAAAATTAAATATAATGTTCGAACATGGAGAATTGTTAGAACAGATAGCCGAGAATACGGCTGCAAAACAATCCATTCAAATCGTGGTGAGTGGCGATTCGACTCGATTCGCTACGAAATTCGAACCTTCCATCGAATTGAATAGAGAGAAAAGATACGAGATGGCGTTGGTGAATCTGGAGACTTATTATTCCTTTCCCAACATCACCGAAAAGAAAAACTCATTCAAGTATTCCGACGGAGTGGATTGGTTGGAGATTCGAATTCCCAAAGGGAGTTACGACATAGACGATTTGAACAATCACATTCAGACGCGAATGAAGACAGATGGAAAGGGAAGCAACAAGATCAAACTCGCTCCCAATCCTAATACCTTACAGATGATGTTGGATTTGGAAGATAATTTTCGAGTGGATTTCAACATGGACGATTCTATAGGCAAGATGTTGGGATTCGATCGAAAGGTGTATCAAGGCCATGCGGCATCTGAAAATACCGTCGACATTCTCGCAGTCAATAGCATTCTGGTGAACGTGGATGTGATTGCTGGAAGCTACATGAATGGTAGCGCTCAACCGACGATCTATTCCTTCTTTCCAAACGTGTCGCTGGATAAGATCGTGGAGCGACCTCGAAATTTAGTTTATCTACCAGTGATTTTAGACACGTTGTATAGTCTCAAAACCACGTTGATGGATCAAAATGGTGAACTGTTAGATCTTCGCGGAGAGAGGGTGACGATACGATTTCACATAAGAGAAATATAAAAGCAAAAAAAAAAAAATATTGTGTATATATATCGATAACAAAAATAAAATAAACGCAATATTAATTTTACAAAATTATTTTAATATAAATAATTATTATTAAACAAGAAACAATTGAAGTAAATATATTTAAAAAAAAAAGAATTATGACAGAATACGTGATTAAAAATGTGAACATATCCGCAGGACAGAGGAAGAAACTTAAGAGAGCGTTAACAACTCGAGGCGAGGCGGTGAGATTCAAATTCACTCATGAAGATCTGACGAGAGGCGGTCAGGATTCGATCGCCTGGACCAGAAGTCAAATCAAAAGGATGGAGAAAGCAATTCGCGATGGAAGAGGGTTGACGGTGAGATTGAGTCCCGCTCAATTGAGATACAATTTACCCTTTGCTGCAAAGGCACTACTCTTTCTCGGAAAGACTCTCGGCGTGGGAGCTCTCACGGGACTCGCTAGTTCGGCAGTTGAGAAATTAATGGGTGGCAGCAGGCTGTTTTTGAAGAAGGGAGGAGCCATGTGTCACGTCCACGTAGACGACAGCGGTAAAGGATTGTATCTAGAACCCGTTAGAGGTGGCAACTCTCTGAGAGGAAACGGTCTCTATCTGAAGAGTGGACAGAACGTTGAGCGACTCGGCAAGGGTTTGTTGCTCGGTGAGAATTCGCCGTTTAAGAATATACCGATTTTGAATATGTTATTATAATATAAAATTATATGATTATATAAAATATAAATCATAGAAAGTATAAAATAATATATTTAAAATGGATAAAAAGGTGTAGAAACATTTAGACGATAATGACGAATATCACGAGACAGAGTGCGAAAAAAAAAAAAAGATGTGGAAAAATGGTTAGACGCTAATGATGGATATATAAGGAAAGAACTGATGAAAGCGATAGATAAAGTGCAGGATAGACGGTTGGGAATGAGACGCTTTCCACCGCCACCACTACCTTCTGAAGAGAATGGTACTGATGCGAGTGTTACCAAGAGATGCACAACATTCGTTCATAATTATGATTCGGATAAACAAATGTGTTGTTATAAAAACGTATCATATCACAAAAAAAAGAAAAAAAGAAAAGAAGAAGAATCGACGCTGAAATTTAAGAAAAAAGGAAACGTTATTATATTATATGGGTAATAGTGAAGAAGGAAAACAAAGGTAATGAGATGATCTCATTACTTTTTTTTTTCCTTTTTCTTCGCTAAAAAAATCGATCTCTCTATTGTTTATATTTCCAAGCCCCGTTATTAGCATGTTGACACTCGTGTTTTCAAGATGATCTCATCACGTTTTTTCCTTCTTCTTCGCTAAAAAATCAATCACTCTATTGTTTATATTTCCAAGTCCGTTATTAGCATGTTGACACTCGTGTATTCTCCTTTTTCGAAAATGTGTTGAATGTTTATCTTTACTCTTTTGAGTTTTTTTACATTGGTGAACTCGCTCTCACCACCCAATTTCTCCACGAGTTCGCGTGAGATTTTTGGATATATGTAACTTCCATAGAACAACGTCAAATCATCATTGTCGAATTCTTTATCTTTAGCAATGACGATTTTCTGCAGATCGCTTTGATACTCGTAAAACAAATCGAGCATGGCTTCATCCAATTTCAAAGTCATCTTATATCTGTCGTATTTATGCTCTAAGTCCTTCATCCCGATCTCGTTCAATTCGATGGGATCGTGTCGTTGTAATCTATAGATTTTAAAACCTAATTTCTTATTCGTTTCCACTCGTTTCAATTTCAATTCGCATCTTTTAGGTGTTGCTGTCATGATCGATTATTTGTTTTTTTTTGTTTTATGAATTCTTGCAAATAATGTATATTTTAAATTTTGTATTTTAATAATTTCTTTAAAAAAAGTTTTGTTTTTTTTTTTTTTTGTTCTTTATATATATAAAAAAAAGTTTTTTAAATTTTAATTTTCTTTAATGTAAATTTTTTTTTTGTAAAAGTAATGTGATCATCTTTAGATCTCATTACTTTTTTTCCTTCTTCTTCGCTAAAATCAATCTCTCTGTTGTTCATATATTTCCAAGTCCGTTATTAGCATGTCGACCTGCGTTATTTTTCCTCTTATCAAAATGTCTTGAATGTTTATCTTTACTCTTTTGAGTTTTTCTACATCGGTGAACGTGCTCTCACCACCTGATTTGTCCACGAGTTTGCGTGAGATCATTGGAAATATTTTTTTTTCATAGATCATCATCAAATCATTCATGTAGGGTCTTCTGTATTTGTCGAAGATATTATTCAGCAGATCATCTTGATACTCGTAACACAAATCGAGCATGGCTTCCTCCAATTTCAAACACATTATATATTTGTTGTCGTAGTGCTCTAAGTACACCATCTTAACATTGTTCAATTCGATGGGATCATGTTCTACTGTATAGATACAAGTATCTGATAGCGTATTAAAAAAAACATTCATTTAATTTACATCTTTTAGGTGTTGTTGTCATGATCGATTATTTGGTTTTTATGAATTCCTGCAAATAATGTATATTTTAAATTTTGTATTTAAATAATAATTTGTTAAAAAAAGTTTCTCTTTATATATAAATAAAAGTTAAATTTTAACATCCTTTTTTTTTTTTTTCGTATTAATTCAATTTTTTTTCATGTTAAGAACATATAATTGATTAATTCTTTTTGAAGGAATTAAAACATATTATAAACAATTTTAAAACTTTTTAACAAATTATCATTAATACAAAATTTGAAAAAAATATTCTTACAAACTCAATTTTGAGGTAAAAACAATGATCAAGTCCGAACATCTGAATTATAGTTTAGAACGTGCAAGACTTCAAACGTTTAAAAATTGGCCTTCGCATCTTGCTTAAAAACCCGAAGATTTAGCCGCCGCGGGTTTCATTTATGTGGGTAAAAGTGACAAAGTTAAATGTTTTTGTTGTAATATACATTTGATGAATTGGGAACCTCACGACAGACCTTTACTAGAACATATAAATAATATTAAAAAAAGGCGAATGTGATTATTTGAACAAGATCCTAACGTTGGGATTGATTAAAATCGAAGACGTAGAGTGGGATAGAAATAAAAACCAAAAATTATTGATGGATATGTTACAATTAGGGTACACTAAGGAACAATTGTACAATGCATTAAATAACGCAAACAAGACCTTATCTCAATTTTTGACTTTAGAACATCTGATTAAATTCATGACACAAGCGGACGAGTTATCGTCGTGTGTTGAAAACGAGTCGAGCAACACGAACACTTGTCTGCTTTGCGAAAATGTTGCAAACGTTTTGTTTCTACCGTGCGAACATTTGTGTTATTGTAAGGAATGTTATTCTAGAGACGAGAAAACGTGTTTGTTCTGCAAACAAGAAATAAAAGCGATCGTAAATTGTTTTGAATAAAAAACACATTGAAGAAAAAAAATTGAATTAAAAAAAAAATCTTTTTTTATATAAATAGTAAAAACAAAACTTTTTAAACAAATTATTTAAATACAAAATTCGGAAAAAAATATATTCTTACAAAATGAAGCAAACAGATAAAAAAAAATTGAAAAATTTAAATGAGAAAATCGTACCTCAGTTAAACGAGATTTGTAAACTATTAAAAATTTCACATTTCAGAAATCATAGAACTAAATCAAAAAAGATTGAAGTCAAACAGAAAGATTTGCGAAACGATGGAAAGGCAAACGAAATGCCGATAGCAACAACGTCAAGAGATGCATCGGTTGTGAAAAATGAGAAGAAGAAGAAAAAGATAGTAAAAGGAATCGAAATGCCGACGTCGAAAAAAACCAAAAACGTTTCGATTGTGAAAAATAAGAAGACGACTAAATGAAAAGCCGTTGAAGAAGAACTTCAAGTTTCCAAAGAAAAGAAAAGAAAAACTAAAACGAAAACGAGTGATGCACTTCAGATTCTAGGCAAACGAGATATATCGAGCAAAATTCGACGAGCAATAAATGGAGGGAAAGGAGAAGAATATCTAGCGTGACTCGCTGCGGAACTATTTCAATCGAAGTCCGTGGAACGGGAGAGTGTGATCAGAGGCGTTTTTAAAACTTTCGATGTGGTTCCCTCGTTGAAGAAAATCGATCCGAAATTGTTCATGGAACGGGTGAAGAAAAAAGTATTGGATTTGTTTCGCAAATACATGAACGTGGGACTAAAAATTAAGATGATACTCCATTGCATGATGAATAAAATTGACGTGAAGTCCGGCGAGAGCATTGTGAAAAATGCATATTTCAGATCTAACGTCGAACCCGTATTTCGAGGTTCAGATTTATCGGACGTTTTTGAAAAGATGAAAGACAAGATGTTGACGTCTCTCGCGAATTATCAACATGAAGGTAGTAATTGGACATTCGATGAGGTGTTGAAACTCGAAATTCACATAACTAAAAACGATTTGTTGAAAGGGTCTTCCTTCGTGAAATTACCGTATTTCCTAGCTAAAAAAGATGCCGTGATCAACGTGAAAAATAACGATGATCAGTGTTTTAAATGGGCAGTCACCTCCACTTTATACCCTGTCAAAACGAACCCTGATAGAGTTTCTCATTACAAGGAAACTTCTAAAAATCTCGATTGGACCGGAGTGACTTTTCCAACGCAGTTAAAACACATCGAACGTTTTGAGGTTCAAAATCCCACCGTAGCGGTGAACGTCTTGCGATACGATGAGGAAAAATGAATGATATATCCTCTCAGACAGACTTCGTATCTCGGAAGAGAAAAGATGATTATTTTATTATTGATTTCGAACGGTGACAATCGTCATTATTGTTGGGTTTCAAATCCGAGACGATTACTGTCGAAACAAAATAATAAACATAACAAAAAGATATCTTTATGTTTCAATTGCATGAACGCATTTCACAGCGAAGACTCGTTGGCGAAACATCAGGAATATTGCAACGAAAATCAAGGTGTCGCCGTCGAAATGCCCAAACCTAACACCATCGTGAAGTTTGAAAATCATAATAGAAGGTTAAAAGTACCATTCGTTGTGTACGCCGATTTCGAATGTTTCACTGCGAAAATGAGTTCCTGTCAACCCAACGCTCTTCAAAATTACGTCGAAAGATATCAAAAACACATACCTTCGGGCTATTGCATTTACGTGAAATGCGCTTTCGACTCGCAACACGACATGGGTCCCTTCACCTACACGAAACAGTATGAAGACGATGACGTGGCTCAAAGGTTCGTGGAAGAGTTAGAATCGAAAATTCAAATGTTATACAATAAATTTAAAACTCCGGCAAAAATGATCATCACACGAGAGCAGCAGGACGAAAATAACAGAGCCACCGAATGTCACATATGCAGACAATCGTTCGACGAGAATTCAAAGAAAAATAAGAAGGTCAGAGACCATGATCATTACACGGGTCTGTATCGCGGTCCGGCTCACAGCAAGTGTAATTTAAAATATCGAGACGCCGTTTTCTATCCTGTGATGTTTCACAATCTCTCGGGTTACGACAGTCATCTGTTCGTGAAAAATCTCGGCACCTCACACGAAGAATTAAATTGCATCACCAACAGCGAAGAAAGATACATTTCCTTCACAAAATGGAAGCACATGGAGAAGAAAAGAGTAATCGACGGAGAGATGTTGAAAGAAAAAACGAAATTCATTCGTAGAGCCATACGTTTCATCGACAGTTTTAAATTCATGTCGACCGCTCTGGAAAAATTAGTCGATAACATGAGCAAGGATAAATTTAAAATCATGAGCGAACATTTCGGAGAACGAGTAGATGTCACGTTGAGGAAAGGAGTCTATCCTTATGATTAGATGAACGATCTAAAGAGATTCGAAGACACCGCACTACCTTCGAAAGAAGATTTTTATTCGAAATTATACGAATCCGACATTTCCGATGAGAATTACGAACACGCTAAAAACGTGTGGAAATCATTCGATATGAAAACCATGAGAGATTATCACGATTTCTATCTGAAGACTGACGTTCTGCTCTTGGCAGACGTGTTCGAAAATTTTCGAGACGTCTGTTGTCGAAATTACGATCTGGATCCCGCTTGGTATTTCACCGCACCCGGTCTAGCGTGGGACGCTCTGTTGAAGACCACTGAAGTCCAATTGGAATTATTATCCGACATGAACATGTTGCTCATGTTTGAACGGGCTGCGAGAGGTGGTGTCTCGATGATCTCTCACAGATATTCTGAGGCTAACAATCCCTACATGAAAGAAGGTTTCGATTCGAAACGGTCGACTAAATACATACAGTATTGGGACACCAATAATCTGCACGGATGGGCTATGAGTCATCCTTTACCGATTGGAAATTTCGAATGGGTAAAGGAACCGGAAGAGATGCAAAAATGGAGAGACTATCCTTGCATTTTAGAAGTCGATTTGAACTATCTGGAAGAATTACACGATCCACACAACGATTATCCGCTGGCTCCCGAACGAATGGAACCGAACGAAGGAGATGAGGAAAAACTCATTCCCAATTTATTTAACAAATGTAACTACGTCATCTACAGCGAGAATTTGAAACAGTACGTCGATTACGGGATGAAATTAGTAGACATACATCACATCATTCGATTCGACGAAGAGCCTTGGATGAAAAAATACATCAATCTCAACACGAATTTCAGAATTGCGGCAAAAGATTTGAAAATCAAAGATTTTCTAGGCGTGTTTTCCAGAGATGCCTTGCCAAAGAGAAGACCTCGACAATCGGAATGCGGAATTTTAAATCTAGACGATTCATTTGGGTGAAGGCACTCACTGGGTGGCGTGGATCAAGAACGGGAAGAAGAAAAATTATTATTTCAACAGCTACGGAATCTCGCCGCCAAAAGAAATAAAGAACTATTTCAACAAATCGATGGTTCGTTACAACACGGAACAAGTGCAATCACCAGATCAAGTGTTTTGCGGTCACCTGTGTCTCTATGTTCTCAAGAGATGGTCTGAAGGAGATCGGTTTCAAGACATTCTCAATGATTTACATTAGAGAGAGATTTTTTTTTTATAGTATATATAAAGATAAAAAATTATTTTAAAAATTTCAATCGAATAAAAACGAAAAATAAAATAACATAGTTCATTTTTAATAAACTGCGTTTTGAATATATTTTTTCTAAAAAACAAAAAATCCCACAACAACATGCCAGTCGATAAATTTGGTAGAAGTGACGACGAAAAAGTCAACCTAAGAAAGAAGAGGAAGACGTTCGAAGTCGACGATGGTTACGACATTGCCATTTGCATTACGTTCAGAGATACGAACCTCGAGAAGAACCTTTGAACATGAACGATAAGAAGCTCTACAATCTTCCCGAGCCGATAGATATCGCAGATGCTGCGACTAAAAAATACGTCGATAGGGGGAACGCCGATTTCGAACAAATCCTGCTAGATAATTACATGGATAAAACCATGACCGACGATCTTGATCTGAAATCCAAACGTTTGGTGAACGTCATGAATCCCATAGATCCCACCGATGCTGCGACCAAGAAATATGCGGACGACTCTCACGCGAGATTCAGCGAACACCTGAGAAATAGATACGTTCAGAAAACGATGCACTCGGAATTGAATGCCAATTCTAACAAGATAACGAACATGGCCACTCCCATGAATCCCAAGGATGTGGCGACCAAACACTACATAGATCTGGAACAGAGAAAGTCTGAGAGACGAGAAATGAAATCGGATCTGAATGCGGGATTCAACAAGATATTGAATCTGTCGAAGATCAACGACACAGATGCAGACTCAACCACGGTCAACAAGGGCTACGTAGATTCTGCCGTGATACACTCACAAGAATACCTAGAATCACAAGTGGATGATCTCTACCTGAACAAACAATCTGGTGGAACCATGGAGGGTGGCATCAACATGAATGGTCGCAATTTATTCGGTCTCGATCACGATCCCGAATTCGATTCCAGTGCGGTCAGCAGAAAGTACGTGGACGACAACTCGGTCTGGAGAAAGGGTGACATCATGGAAGGTAAACTAGACATGGGTGGACACGCGCTCACGAATCTACCGGATCCCGTGAACATGATGGATGCCTGCACCCTGATTTCGGTGGTGGAGAAAGTCAAATATGCCAGACAATTGATCACTGTGTGGGTCAAAGAGGCCGGCACCTTAGATGAAGGAAAAGCTGAGTGGTCTTTCGGAAATGGAGGTAGCGGATCGAAACATGGTCAGGTGGGATATCCCATGCCGCTGGGAGGTGAAATCCTTCGATTGAGTCTGGCTTCCTCAGATTTGAATAACAGAGCGGTCGTCAATCTCATGGTGAATGGAGTAGAGAGGGATAAGAGATACAGAGTCAAAAAGACTGAGAATCAACACGCGAATGTTAGCACATTTGGCACGCCTCTCAAAGTGAATGCCGGAGACAGGATTAATTTTGTTACGAAAACCAATAATCCCAAAGCCGCCACTTCCGTGGTGAGTCTACTGATCAAACTAGTTCCTTTGAACAAACAGTGAACGCGTGGAAAATAATGAATTAAAAAAAATAATGTGTGATTATTAAAAACAAAAAAAAAAGTAATGAGATTTAGAAAGATGTTCAATCTCTCTAGATCACATTACTTTATTTATTTTTTTTGTTTTTTTTTGTTTTTTAATAATCACACATTATTTTTTTGGTTTTTTATTTTTTTCACACTCGTCTCTCATCGAATGATCGACATCTTATTTCCGTCTGATTCGAATTGTTATTCTCTGTCCGACAGGACCAGGGCGAAGGCTTCTGTTTTTCTCGGCACGTTCCTATCAAATTGCATCTTGATCTGAATGTCTAAGACGCTACTCTTGAGTCGTTCACTCTGTTTACTGACGTCGAATACGAACATGGGATACATCGACTTGTATTCCCGTGAGATATGTTAGGGTTGCTCATCAATTCATCTAGACCATGATACTTCTTTCTAAAATCAGTGGCGTCACCGTACAGTCTGCAGAAATCGTTCTTGTCGAACGACGTATTGTAATCGATTGCTGGATATCTCGTGGCATTCGGAAACACTTGCATGTTTCTCAAATGGCAGTGATCGAACAGTGACGCATTCTTTTCCTGAGACCCGTCCCTATCAGTCTGAAACGCAACCACGATGAAACGCGGTCTCTCGGAAACGGATTTCACCCTCAATCTCCAATCGAAGTGATTCGTGGAGGGAGGAATGCTAGCCGTGTCGCACTGTCTCATTCTAAATCCCATGGGTAATTTACTCTTGGATTCTATGATCTTGTAGAGACACGCTTTTTCCACGATCGAAGGCTCCACGTGCGAAACGAACCACGATATCTTGTGTAGAGTTATCTTACCCGCATTGGTCGCAGTGAGTCTCACTATTGCATCGTCGTTTCCTTTTGGAATCAACGTCAGATTGTGTTTGAATCCGTACATGATCTTGTTGTAATCATCCGCAAATCCGAATATGTGTTTCAAAGGTATCCTGAACGAAAACGTTCCTTTAGGTCTGGACGTCTTGACGATGTAGTCGAACATCAAGGCGGCACCGGCGCTAGCAGGGCCTATGGTGTCATTCACCCACAACTGATTAAGTCCTCTGGATTTCGAAAAATCATCAGGATACATCAAGAGTCCGAACATCGTGGTGGCCTGACCGGGATGAAAAACAGATTCTATCTCTTGTCCGGATAGCATGTATTTTATATTACTGAATAGATGCATGATGCCATTATTGGCTAGAGTAACCGTGTCGTCGTCGGCGTAGTCCCTCCCATCTTCCTTGGTGAGACGTCCCTGCACCACTATGTAACTCTCGCTAGGATGTATGAATAGATCTTGAGTTTCAACGTTGATTCTTATCTCTCCCGCATTGTTCAAACTCGTTCCGGTTACCGGTTCGTATTCGTGAACCTCATAGTCTTGAATACTTTCATCTTTCACTATGCTTTGTGCTATATCTAGTATATTTGTCATTTTAGAGGATTTTTAGTTTTTTATTTATTAATTAACTTGATTTCTTTATCTAAAAAATAGTTTTTAATTATTTTTTATTATGATTTTTTTCTCTCTTATATATATGTGTATAAACAAGAAAATGTTAAAGAAAGTAAATAAAAAAAAAATTTGTTTTCTTTATCAAAACTTCGTCTTCTGTAATTGTTGTTCCTAAAACTTTCCGATGATCTTTTCTCCATCCAAAGCTTCGATTTCGTAAGTCACCGGATCGGTGTGAAATATTTTGATTATCACTAAGATTTCCGAGGTCCATCGAGGAGTATAACCCTTTTCGAAGTGCTTCTTATAAGCGTAGATTCTCACTCGATCACCGACTGCAAATTTCGGCGTTCTAGACTTCTTCCTGATCTTAGATCTCTCAAGATATAGATTCGCGTAGACCTGTTTTTCGTTTCGAGGATCGCTAGCTTCCGCGGGAGTCATCTTGATCGATTTGTGTTGGGTGTTGTTGTAATCTTTGACCAGACCGTTCAGAGCGTATATGTATTTCTTGGTCGAATTCGCCGTGAAGTATCTGTGCATCTTTTCCTTCATCGTTCGATTCCAACGTTCCACCACGCTGGCTTTCTCTTCGTTTTCGATCGAGTAGAGGTCGACCAATCGATGAACGTGCTTGTTATAGAATTCCTTTCCCTTATCCACCCACAATTTACTCGGTTTTCGAGAAAACGAGTCGAACACGCTCTTCAGAGCCTCGGCGATGCAAGGTCCCGATTTATTCTTCAAAGCTCTGATCCAACCGTATTTGGAAAACACGTCGATGACCGTCAATAGATATTTGACGCCCTCGTTCCACCTCGAAAACGATCTCATGTCGACCAAGTCGGCAGACCAAATATCATCCAAACCCTTCACGAACACCCTTCTCTTTCGAAATTTATGCACTATGGGTCTGTGTAACTCCGCGGCCAATTCGCTCGTCAATAATCGTTTCTTCTTCTTTTCAGATGCGCTTTTTTTTTTGAACGCCCCATCCGAATCGACGTTTCGCACCTATCAGATTGCTGACCAGCGAACGTTCTATCTTCTCTCTCCTGGTCGGATTCGATATGCCTCTCAATTTCCCCAACATGTTTTTATCACAGACGTCGTTGCGAGTCTTGGTGTTGGGATGTCCGGCGTAGCACAGATCGTGATCATACGTGGCTGCGTCCACCCTATTCACAGGTTTGCTCCAAGATTTGGGTGTCAGATCGGCGTTGAGTCTCTTGTTCAATTTCGTTCCGGGTCCCGTGAAACTGTGACCGGGCAGATGCATTTCGAAAGGTAGATTATTGATCATTTTATTCACGATGCCTTTACCTTTGCTCGCGTTCTTTTTTTTGACGAATCAAGTCTTGACAGAACCACACACGTTGCAAATTCCGCGAAGCATCTGTCTGTCGTTTTTAGTTTGTACTTCTCGAGAATTACTCGTCTCGGTAACTCTCTTACACTTTAAGCAATACATTTTTTTAAGAGTTATTTAAATTAATTTCGTTTTTATTTTATATATAAATTTAATAATTAATTCTGTTCTTATTAGATATATATCTTTTTTTTTCAATCGCTACTCTTGAGTTCTATCATCTTACTGAATTCCTCCCTGGCCTCTTTCCTTCCCTTTTCCACGAGAGAATCCTTCATCTCTTCCTTGATGATCTGACGAGTCTTGATTCTCACGGCTTCTTTCATGACATCGTATTTCGTTTTCTCGCTCAATATCGCGAAGTATTCTCCGTCCGATATCCTACCGTCTTTCAATGCCATAGAGATCATTTCGGATATTGTGTCGATCTTGGAGTCGGCCAAGACGCGAATCTTGTCGTGTTTCCTCGCCTTCAGATATAATTTCCTACTCAAAAAGTTTCCGAGCGTGCTAAACAATCCGGCGGCGAGAGCCACTCCTTCTACGGTCAACACGATCGGAATGCCGACCGCGGTCGACAACAATCCGATGCCGGCCGCGTGTAAACCCATCGAAATCGTGATGAGTGTCGTGTCGATCGCGTTGACGAATTTCACGAAACGCGAATACTTCTTCTTGAGGGAACGACGAGAATCTCTCTCTCGAGTTAGATACTCTTGAATTCTACTGATTTGATCGATGCGATACCTCTCTCCTATTTTACTTTCTTCTAGCGATGGTGTCATCGGCAAAACGTCGATCGGCTTCTCATCCTCGTCGTCCACGTTCACACAGAATGCGTAGGCTTTCATCAGCATTTTTAAAAGAAACCTTACTCTAATAGTCTGAGAATCGCTCATCATTTACGTATTTTTTATTATCTATTCGATTTGATATATTTATTTTTTTTAAATAACTATTTATTTATATTTTTTTTCTCTCCTATATATCAATCAAAAACGTGACAGTGGGTCTGCGAATTCTAACACAACCTCTTTACACAAGTCGATTTCCGACCTAAAATCCACAAGAGGCTCTCCGTGTACGCCTCCATAGGGTTTCAGTGTTAAAATCGTGTACGGACGCGGATTGTTAGAATCGGCAAGACGATGTTTTAGAAACGACAAAACGTTTTTTGCTAGCAATTTAACACTGAATCCTATGGGGGAAACTCATTTGCCTATTTCAATCAAAATGGTACATGAACGCGTACGTAAAACTACAGGCGTCTAGGATACAATTCAGTGACAGTTAAACTCAAAGTGGATTCTAACACATCCTAAAAAAACGTTCAAATCGTGTACCTGTACACGATTTTAACACTAAATCCTATGGAGGTGTACACGAATGTACGTGTACACGTACACGTACATGTACAGCTGTGTTAATACTAGCAATTATCACCTACTACCAACAATCTCAGGTGACCAAATCCAAGATATGACCCAGCTTTATGAAGAGCAGCAGTTGATATTGCCAGAATTTTGTCAGATGAAGCCTCCTAACTCTTCAGCTTACCTATTGCACCCTTCAGCAATTTTGGCAATTGCTTGTGGGAGAGTGATAGAATAAGATTCATAAAGACGTATGGTCAGCAAGAAAATTATTTAAATTGGAGGGATTATTACTGGAAGTTGAAACATCAACGCAAACTCAAGAGCTCCAGGAACAGGAGGATCTCGCCGTTATAACCCCCCTGACTACAGAAGTGCAGAAACAATGTATTTAAGTCTCAGTGTTGGAATTGAATATTGGAGGGGAACTGATTGTACAGTACAACCTGATCACTTTCCACGGGTGGGCAATATTTCCACGGACGCAATATTACTAGATTTCAACACATATTATCTGAATAATCATCTTAAATTCAATTAATGAAGCACCGAATTTCTTTTTAAGAGAACCAGATGTTTCTGTAATTCGTTTCTGAGAAGGTTTTGAGGGTCTCCTCAGTATTGCCAAATAGTTGCTTATTTTCTATACTTGCATCATATACAGATAACCGGCTGTAAGAAACTCTCTGAGCTGGAACAGAGTTCAGAAATCCGAGAATATTGCATTTGCCTTCATGTATGCTCGGAAATCTAAATTTTATGGAAAATCGTAACATAAGTAATCAGCTAAGCCCCCAATTAGCCGTTCATATTTCACACAGAATCACTTGATTGCATTGCGCCTATGGTGGCACAGATTTCCATCGTTGTCGAGCAGATGAGGTAATCTCCCCCACAGCCATGTTTGAAAGCATTGTAACGGTGAAGAGCGCGATAGATAAGGAAACAAATCAAGAATATTGTTTTTAATTACTTTTTGCCAGGGGTGTTATAAATAGTGTTTGGACAAAATTTTAACGTTAATTGTGAGTGAATGGCAATGAGGCATTTTCTTTTTCTTCAACAGGTTGTACATAGAGGATATGGAATGAGTGTTTTTCTCATACAATATTTATGAAACGAGTCTAAAAATTTTCCGTTTTGGCGAGCCCAAACGGAAAATTCGGACGAGTTTCATAAATATTATATGAGAAAAACACTCATTTCATATTTTATTTATCATATGACACACACACGCACAAATTAGCCACTTAGTATGACCATTTAACCCATCACCTAACGTGAGTTGCAGACGACACTTGGAAAAAACATCCTCGTATAACTAAAAATTTTCATTTTTTACTTCCAAAACATAGGTTATGACCCCTGAATGAGGGGTCATAACCTATGTTTTGGAAGCAAAAAGTGAAAATATAAAAAAATGAATGGCGTTTTTCTTGTAGGTAAAATATTAATACAATATAACCCACCCAAAATAGGAGAGATAACGTAAATTATCCCTACTGAAATTATGCAAATGTGACCCAGTTGTATCTTGTTTAGCCAATCAAATTGTCTAGTTTTGAAATTGACCAACGAAATTGACGGAAGGCTTTATTTATCACTGATTAATATGAAAACAAAATATCAAATGTTTTAAAGTGAACAAAACGGACGAGTCAAATGATAAAAAAAAAGTTATGATTTGATTTGATAAATAATTCATATCGTTGCTGGTCACTCACGACGGTATGAGTATTTATATGATTAGCCCGCCCCCCGCCCCCCCCCCACCCCCACCCCCACTAAGCTCAGTGGATTAATGGTAATTAATAGATTAATCTGTTTTATATAAGTGCAACAACGGGTATACGTACCGACAGCAATCGGCTTGACCATTAATTGAATCAGTGACATATAGACAAACTTCAGGTGGCCACCCTTTTCGCTTACCCATTCTGTCGGATTTTTCCGGGACCAGTTGTGCATTCACTCTTGAAATAATTATCTAGTTTATTTTTTAAAACTCGATCGATTTATTTGGATCAGACAAAGAAGTACTCTCACTCCCCTCCCATTAGCGCTTTTGAACCAAAAACACTTTGTTTGGCACTAAAACAAAACAGAATGTCCAACATGTGGCAACAGACAGTTTCGGGCCTGCGTGAAATCTGATTTAGTAAATGGTTAAGCATAATGTATTTGCAAAGATTGAAGCTAGAAGGACCGGAAACAAGTGCTCAACACTTAAAAAAATAACCTTGCCCGGTGGAACTAGTTTCATGATTTATCCAATGCATGTGTTCAGACTTTATTCGATTTGGAACAAGTGAAAGGAAGAGTCACCACCACCCTTTGAAAAATACTATTTCTGTTTGATTAAGTTATACTGGTTTGCACTGGACGTCGAAGGAATGTCTTGTTATGTTCCAAAGACAGATTCCGGGTAGACGTAGTCATTTACCTGAGCAATGGTAAAATGTTTCCGCTCCACCGAAAGATTCAGTCGCTGAATGACGAATGCGGATGTTTAGAACGGTAGGTAATTCACTATGGTATCTGTCCCGAAAACGAGCTCTTAAACATCAAATGACATGAATTTGTAAAGTTGTTTTGCGGTAATCTTGATAAGGAATATCCTACCATATATGCTGACTATGTGACTTATCCACCAGTAGACGTCTTATCTGCTTCATCCATATTCTTTATTGTTACGGTGGACTGAACAGTATTGTTCAACACGAGATATTCAAGTCACTCTTGGGCGGTTGTTTCGCAAAATGCCACCGGACAGAAAATTCTTATGACACGGGCCCCTCAAAAAAATTCCCTTTCGAATTTAGCTCCTCAATTAATCCCTAAGTTTAGAAAATTTAATCCCTTCGGTTTCGTTTTCAGATGCGGACATAATGAACATCATCCTTGTTCTTTTTTCTTTTTATCACTTAATGTATAAAATATCCTTTTACAAATGCAATGACTAAAACTGGCCCGTTCTATTCACAATATCGCTAACAAAATTGTATCTTTTGATATTATGCTTCGTGAACATCAGCTCGTTTTCAATAAGGGATCATACGCTGTGTTAACAGAAATATCAGTCATCATTAAGAAAATTAAATTATATACCATTGGACAATAATGAAGAGTATATCGACGTCGTCTCTTTGTGGAGGGACAGTGACTTTGTCTTTGTGGTTACAGCATTGGACTTTAAACCACTGAAAGGTCCATGGTTCGATTCAAGACAGAGGCAACTCTGTTGTGTCGTTGGGCAAGGTACCTATTCCCAACTGTCCACGCGGGGCAATGTGACGGTGTGCTGTAAGTCGTTCTGCGCGAACAGCAGCTCGCGCTGCTCGGTGGTTCTGTCTGGGTACTCCAGCTTCTTCTACCCATAAAATATTTGATTCTCCTTGAAGATTTATTCTGAGAGAATTGTGCTTGCATCTAAACATTGACTGATTGAGGGGATTTTTTCAGCCTCTGAAAATTAAAGTGAGGGGATTAGGTCCAAAGAGCATTTTCCTCAGTATGATTTTCTCTGGATACCTTTGGTTCTGTATGAAAATCACAGACGCCTGACTTGTTTCGTTTTATAAATCAAACGCCTATTGTGAAGGCTAAAGGGCATTACCTACAGCGATAAAACGTTTTTGAATAATGTGAGAGAGTACTACATTACCGTGATCACAATATCGGTCTCTTTCTTGATGACGTCGCGATTCCACCGCGACACACGTTCAACAGTGGATCGACATTTCACATCTAAGCGCAAGAGTACCAGGGGCGGAGCAGGCTCTTACCGCCCTTGCCGTAAGGCTGGGGGGGGGGGGGCAACACGTGCCTTTATTGCCAGAAGTGCTCTAGTAGAAAACGCTTTACCTTCCGATAGCTGCAACGTAGAAACTCTTGAGTATTCCTTTCTAACGTCTTTTGCGTGTACACTTACCAATGGTGGTGGGGTATGAGTGGGCTCAGGATCAGATATAAATGTGGAGGTTGGTCATTAATTCTCACACCAGAAGCTACACAATTGGCACGGTGTGTTCTGAAGTTCTGAATGTCTATACTATCAAGCGACACATTTCAATTCATGATATGTTGTGAACTCTCAGTCTTAACTGATTGAGTGCTGAAAGCCCATATTTGGGCTATAGTCCGTAGTGCAGGTACTGCAACTCAAAGGCTTCATACTTAGTGGATGTCCTGCATATTATCTTCGAATCCACATTATTTTCCCTGATACAATCTATGGGAGAGTGTCAATGGGCATTTTTCCGTACATTTTAGCAATGCAAAGACTTGAGAACAAATTTTGACGACTAAAAATAATTCAGTACTCTACCAGTTAATTTACACCCAGAGTCGAGTGACCTATTTGTTATCCCTTCCTCCTTGTGGTCGGGTGTTACCTTGTCTGAGCGAGTGCTAAACCATGACCGAATGAAGGAAAGGAAACAAAAATCGCATTTGAGATTCTGTGACATTTTTTGGCATATATTCATCGAGAACTAAGATTTTACAGTGTGAAGAGGAAGAAAGCGAACAGGGAATTTTGGCTGGATCTCGACTTACCACGTCCCGTTCGAAGATAGGTTGAGAAACGTGAAATTTTCTTTCCTATCCCGTCGCTTTTGTAATGACTTCTTTTTCTCCTTCGTCCATTTTGTTTAATGCGACCCGCGGTTTTGGTTTCTTGAAAGCTCATTGTTGCTATGTAGGATAATCCGTTGAGATGGAATGGGGTGGTGTTTTGAGTAATTGTTCGGTCAGTGTGAGTGATCTTGTATACGTAAAGGAGTATAGAGGAGTTGAGTATACGCGCCATTGATCATTGCGTATGATGTGTGTGTGGGGGAGGGGGGTGGTGGGGGGAGGGGTTATAAACAATCTTTTATTCGTCATGAAAGCTTCGAGAGGTCATCTAGGTTACCTTTTGGACAGTTATCCCAAAAGGTCATGATTAGCCATTGTGCAAAAATATGTGACCTTAAACACCAATAAATAAATGAATAAATCCCAAATAATATACCTTTCAAACCACGTTAAAAGTCTACGCCTTACCCCAGTAGCATCCAGTTTGCGTAACAGGCCACCATGCCAAACTCTATCAAACACTTAGCTTATGCCACAAAAGACAAAACCGACTTCTGAACCTTTATCCAATTTTATATAACTGTCTACAGAGATTAATTGAAATACCAAACTCTCTCCCGGCCTAAAACCAGAATGAAGGTCAGCAAGGCGTTATTATCAATAAGAAATTTATATTCGCGATTGAAAACTATCTTTTCTAGTACCTTACTAACTCAACTAGTCAACGACACGGGACAGTAATTTTCATTATCGTTTTTTATGGATTGGTATAACATTTGCATGTTTCCAGTATTTGGGAAAGACTCCAGTTGACAAAGACAGGTTAAATAATTTGGAGAGTGGTGAGGATAACTGCCGTGAGAACTGTTTCAATATTATATTGCTTATTTGATCAGGGCCACTAGCCTTTGTCGTATCAAATTTTGATAACAATAATTCAACCTCCACATCGCCGGTTTCTATAGCCTATATCTAGCCATCATGCTTAGAAATGCAAGGAAATTCTCTTTCGACGATAATATTGCACTGACTTGTAAAATAATTGTAGAAGGTGGTCGCGATATCTTCAGGATAAGTTCATCATCCTCGAGTAACCTGGGAAAGGCTGTGCTCATAGACTGCTGATAGGTTAAATTTTTCATACTCTTCCACAACTGCTTTGAGGACGGTTTTCTTGTAGATACAGACTCTGCCAAAGTGATATCAAAACTTTTTTCCGCATCCCTAACACAATTTATGATATAATTTCGAATTCTCCTGAAATTTTGCCAGTCTTCAGTCCTATTTGTTCTTTTCGCTTTTTTGTGTGCCGTAATACGTACGCGCATTTGTCTTCTTACAAAGGATGTCATCCAGGGTTTGTTGTTTGGACGAATGAAGATCGATCTAGCAGGAGTAAACGATCTCACAGTTTGTATTTTTTTGTATGATGTGGCATGAGTGGGTTTTCCATTCAGCTAGATTACCCTTCAAGTGTGTTTTAGCAAGGGAATCCTCTTTTCCACCTGTTTTGGGGGCCTGTTTTTGCAAACTCTTGGGGTATTGTAAGACCGGAACGTCGAGGTTTGTGATTGGCCACAGATGGAACGAGGCTAGTAGCATTCTAAACTTCGCTTCGACCCACTCTTTTCCTCACCTCTCCCTATCTGCCAACTTTGAATGTTATTTGCTTCTTTTTACAGAGGTTTTCTGCATTCATGCAATTTAATCCGGATTGCCTTTGTCAATAAATGTGGTGTGAGTTCTACTGGAACATAATTATGCCTTATTGAAGATGATACAAAGTTATTGATCTAATAATCTTAATTATTGCTTAAAATACACTTCTCCTTTTTCTTTTGTTGTTGTGTCTGTCATTCATTGGGACAGAAGCGAAAGTAAAATTAGAAACCACGTTCATTCATACATTCAGAAATGATCCTTACTTCTGATGACTTTCGGGTTGATTCGTTTTGATCTTCGTAGTGTTGTATCTTATAACAATTTGTCTGTATTGACCCTTTGTACCCTTGCGGCCGCTTTTCCGGCCAGGAACAGTATATGTCATAACGTCATTAAATAGGAAAATAGGATGGCTGTACAGTAAATGTGTGGGGTGGACCAATCAATATTTTCAACGTTCAGTCCCAGGGCTGTACGTTGAAAATATTGATTGATCTACCCCAAAGAATGAATATGGACTCTTCAAATTGATGCCATTGAACTGGCATGGAAGATACCACTAGAGTTTAAAGGGTTAAAAAGAAAATTTGATTTCAGTAATTCTGAGTTGCTTCTGGTGTCTTATACTTTGCACACAGTAGATTTTAGATGTATTTTTACATATAAGCAAACTCTGAGAGGGATTTTTTTTCAGATTTGCGGCTTAATGTCCCTTTAACTCCATGTTTGATCATTTATTTATTTTTTCTTCTAGACGGGGTTAATATCTAGTTATTTATTATTTCTTATTCTTTCCTTTTTATCTCTTAACCCTTTACCTAACTAATCTGCCGCATCACCTCGTAATAGACAAAATCAGCAGTTGAAAAAACTATTTTCATAAAATTTCAACAAAACCATATCATGTGAACACTCATATGAGCGAGCTCGCTGAGCTCGTTCCAATGAGATTTCACATGTTATGGTTTTGTTGGATTTTTTTTTTAATCTTGAAACAAATGATATTTAATATAATACACCTTGATATCGACTGTTTTGGGTAAATGGTTAAATAACCGAGACAGCGTGAAAAGCTGGAACACGACTAGTTGACAACTTTTCAAAAACAAACTTTTCAGTCAATTGAAAAATAATTCTTGCCTCAAAAACATAGCTTATTACAAATTATTCGGGACGAATACATAGTTCAAAGTAAATAATTATGTGCCTGGGCCCCTGTAACAGATCTTGCCAACAAGGGTTCAAACTTACTCGAATGTAATTGATGCGAAGTTCAAATGTTTTGTATTTAACTCCCATCTAAAAGTAGATTTTTGGGTGAAAAATATGTAAAGGGGAACTGTTCCTCAACTGTTCCAACAAATAATCAAGATGTTTTAATCACGCCCTCTCCCCACTCCATCTCAACAGAAATAACGAGATGGCTCCCTCAGATATTCGCCGCTTTGAGAGCAAGTCCAAGTCTAACACGACTTCCTCTCAATGTAAGATGTTTACCTGCTTTTCCCGCTCTTTCCACCTCTATATTCTTTAAGCCTCTCTCTATATAGCTCTGGAAGAACGGTGAGGTCTTTTTAAGGAATGGATCCAAATCAGCTTCAGAATGTTGGAGTTTGAAGTCGTATAAAGCATTTAAGCCCTGGAATATTTAAAAATACACTTCTTGATACTGATCCCAGTCCTGTAAAACCCTCTTTTCTATCTAACAAATCACTTTTAGTGAAAATGATTTCGTTAATAATTTCCGACATGCTCTGGAGTTGATTCCCTTCAAAGCGCCTTTCCATTTTGACTAAAAAATTATCAACAGTGAAAGTCGCCCTGAAACAGTGCAGTGCTGTACTGTACAGCACCACACCGAACTGCATGGTGCAGTACTGTACTGCACCATACAGTTTGGTATGGTGCAATACAGTACAGTCCTGCACAGTGTAGTGCAGTACGGTGCGGTATGGTACGGTACAGTGCAGTACAGTGCAATACAGTACATTGTAGTATAGTAATTGAGGTGGTCCGAGAGAGAACAGTTAAATCTCCCAATTTATTTTAGCATCATATTTTGATATTACTAAATCCTTTGGTCCTGGCTTTGCATTGCACCCCAAATTATCCTCGAATTTAATAGCCTGTGACACTGTAACACTTTCTGCTCACCAAATCAGCATGCACAACCGTTTTTCTTTTCATCATAATTTTACTTCGATGGGATGTCTGGAAGACAGCCAGTTTGGTTCCCTCCTTTGCAGTATGCAGACATCCCATTTAAATGTTTTGTACATATCATATGTAATTTCCTGTTCGTACGTTTATATTTATTGTCTTTTTCCTTCAATTATTGTAATGTATACTGCTGAATAAAGTCATCATCATCATCACAGGTATACTCTCGAGCATGACAAAAAGTTTGACGATGCTATATGCCAATTTGTGGTGAGGAACAGTGGTGGTATTATCCAGACTGACAAGATTCTTCTCGACAGTTTCGTCTGTTCACGGGAAGGGAAAGGAGCTCAATCTGTGTTTCTGAGATAGTGCTTGGTCTTACACTTCGTACCCTCCAGAATAAACATCTGCATCGTGAGTAGTCAGGGGAATTACTGAAGGGGGGGGGGGGGGGACAACTCCTTATAAACATTTTAGATTATATTCTTCAGACTTTATATAACACATTTCAGTATACGCTTAACTATAGATTAACAAAAGCATTGCGGGACAATAATAACTGTATTCCTCGCAGTAAAGATATAGCAATTATCACTTAAGCCTTTGTCTCCTGGTGGTATAGTCCATGCCAGTCCGGAGCCATCTGCTGGTAGAGTCTATATTTTTTACAGGGGGAAACCAATCGATATTTTCAACGTGAAGCCTTGGGGCCTACCACACTAATTCACCGAACAACTGTCCACTTCATGAATTCAAGTCGTATCAAGATCCTAGAGGGAAAAGAGTGTGGTCTTTCGGGTTCAAAGGGTTATACGGCATTGAGAACGAAACGAAACTACTTCCGTGTTTCAATGCTACTGTTGTTTATAAATGATGAGATATGTTAACTGTTATACTTATAGTTATATTAAATATACTATGCGCGCAATTTGATAAATTTATGATGTATATGAAGGAATTTATATAGGAACTATATCTTGTCACGGCGGACCCCTTCCCCCACAACAACTGACCAACGCAAGTTTCACACAATATGGAGTCCCACTGTGGAGTCCAATTTTGACCAACGCACGCTACAATGGGCAGAAGTTTATTATTCTACAAAGAACAGAGATTTATTTTTGAATAGGTGAGGGCGCAAACAAAGAAAGGCGGTTGGTATGAGCACAGTGGTTTCAATGAAGTCTGGCTTTTCTGGCTCTTCAAATTTGTGGAATTCCTATTTCCGGGTAATAACACGGGCTTATTAAATTCTCGCTATTTACGTTGTGTTTGTTGCGAAATGTAAAGTTTCGAGAACGCAGCTCAAAGATTTGAAAAAGAAAGCTCTGGTCTGTGCTTGTTACAGTAGGTAATTTCTGCCAATTGTTACAATAAAAACAGAATGTCAAATTAAGGTAAAACTAAATGTATTACAACTCTACCCAACATACTCAGTATCAAAATGTGTCATTTTAAATATCATTGTGTAGCAAATATTCACAAAATTTCAACAAAACCTTATCATGTGACCTCTGATTAGAACGAGTTCGATGAGTTCGTTAAATGAGGGGTTACATGGTGTTTTTTTTTTAATTTTGGGGGATTGTTTTTTTATCTGCTGAATTTGTAAATTACATCGATGCATTTGGCCGATTCGTTAGACAATTGGTATAGTGAACTAAGCAGCAAATATATGGGAGCTGGGAAAAGCTGAGCGTCATTGAGAAATCAGGCTAGTTTGCTCTCCGGTTTCATTTTGCTCTCCAGGCGCATGTCGCTTCCATTCTAAAACTTTAATCTTGATTCCACATGGATGTAGTTAAACAGAAAGTATCAGATGGAGAGGTGGGTGAAATTGGGACAAAATCGGGAGAGTAACCATCTCCAGAGATTGGGGGTCAGCCCCCCCCCCCTCCCCGTCGGGGAAGGTTAGCCCCATCGCAACACTCGCACACATACGCTCCAGTCAGGGAAGCTACCTATCGCCCTCGTCAGTGAGAACAAGACCCCTTTCCAAGAAAATACTGGTGCCACCTGTGGGGGTGGGGGTGGGGGTGGTGACTATATGATTCATGTTTTCCCGACCACGTCTTAAATTTGTTCTGGCGCAATCGTACCTACGCTTGTCGGCAGGTTATTCCAGCCAATCGGCAATGTTACGATGATAGAACAAATTTCCACAGCTTTACCATTGTCGATCGCCATGTCCAGTTTCTACAGCTAGTCTGACTCAGATTTCAACAAAATAGCAACCACGTTGGGCAGTTCTTTATGCTATCAGGAGGCCTTTCAACATGCCAACTACTGGACCACATTATAACATCTGTTGCTAATTTGGTGTTAAGCACCAATAAATAAATAAATAAATTGGTCTACAGCTCTCTGTCCTAACAAACTCCCCAGCGGTGGAAGGAATTTGGATTTACGACCTGGGGCAGTTGTTGTCTAAATAATTTAGGAGTAGGACACAAGCATTATTATAAAGAGAAAAGTTAAAAACTTACTCCGTGGCCTCAGTTACCAACCTTCGTGTTACACGAACGCTGGGTAACAATGTCGGTCGATGTTTCTGGAAAATGTTCTCGTTAATTCTATTCCAACTGGCACAGAGGACACCCACAAAATCCACAAATCACGCAAATGACAGTTTAGTTCACTCTGTGCAGACATCATGCAGGGTATTTTTTGTTTTTAAAAATTTGATTAGCAGTTTCCATCTTAGTTTCAAAAAGTGATAAAAAATAGTGAATATAAGGCCAATATGAAAGAAAATTAGTTAGCATTTGTACATTTTTGACTTGCATTTTGCGATGCGAATCCAGTCATCAAATACCCTGTCATGGTTATTAGTATTAACACGATGCCATAATCACCCCCACCAATCATGAATATTGCATTGACAAGGTGTACCGGGTGATAGTTTTACGCGTGCAGAGACTGTGTATGGATAATATCATGGGCAGATCAGGGGAAGTGGAGGGGGTCACCAAGCGCCTCCACCCTAATTCTGATAAACCGTTTTTTTCACGAGCACCTAGAGCGAGGGGTGGGGGGGGGGGGTGGCAATATTATTTAATAAAACACATGGACATCCACTAACTCCGATAGTTGATGTCAGGGATGCCGGGAAGCACGGGGCCAGCTGCCCTTGCTGCTTTCGAACCACGGGGGAGAGAGGGGGGGGGGGGGGCAATGTCCTCCCCAGGTTCGTCACTCAACTTTTACAAAAATTTATTCTCGAAGTAAAGCTAAAATACACCTCATTTCAACATTCCAACCTCCCTCATGTCAAACCTTCGTGCTTCGAGACATGCTTGCTTCGGCATGTGATGGCGGGGCTGCTAGTGCGAGTAAATGCCCCTTTCCCGGGGTCTGCCCCCCCCCCTCCTGTCATGCAGTGCTTCCGACGCCCCTAGTAGATGTTCTTGTGTTATCGGGCATAATACAGTACCCCCATGCATATAGATATAGCTCCAACGCGGGACTCCGGTGAGTCAACAGAAATTGTATTTTTCTTTTCATCATAATGTGAAAGAACCCATTTGACAATTACGGAAATATTTTGGCTGGAAATAGTATGGCCTTGGGCAAAGAAGCCACAGAGGGACACTCTGACCCAACATTTGCTCAAATTTTCTTTCGGGAAGCCATCGACGAGAGTGAAGTATCGCATCTCGTGCTTGCTAAAAATATGACTTCACGCATGCCGGATGATGCTTTACACCATTATACCTAGGGTTGAAATGTGGCGCTCCCCCCCCCCCTTCCCGTGTTTAGTGGTATTTTTAAGGATCAGTCCATCTCTACCATAACAGATCATTGTTGGTAGCAGATCCGTATTATCCCCACAAAACATAGAGGTATCACTATAACTTACTTACTTATTTCAATTTGACCGGCAGCACAGCATAGCATAAAATAGAAACAGATAGTATTTGCAATAACGTTCTGTATGTTGGACCAGTCTATAAGAGTTTTGTATATTCTAAAACAGAACCTTGCACATGTGTAAAGTAGAACAATCAGCTGTTAACTATGGGGTTATGGGAAGTGACACCTCCCCGCCAGTAATTTCCCAGTCGGAACATTTTCGTTAGTATTGGAGTCTTAGATATTCATTCGCTCTTGCTGGTAATCAGATACTTTCTTGCGGAACTAAATTTTCATCTTGGACTTATGTCACACACGCAGTCTGTGTCATGCAAACGGAAATGGAAGTTTATTAGTGTCCCAGCATGACCAATTATAGTCTGGTACGTGCTAATTAAATAGGAAGTTGAGAAACCCATGCGTAACAATTACTACAAAAAATTATTCACAAACACATTTCCTAAGTATTTTTTAACAATAATCCCTATTGACAATGTCCTCTAAAATGGGCAACACGAGTACAAAACGATTGGCTGGACTCAACTTTACATCCATGTCCCGGTCCAGATAAGCTATTGTGCAGAAATAAGTGACCTTAACACCAATAAATAAATAAATAAATAAAAATAATACATAAATAAATAAATAAATTACTCGCCCCAACCCCAAATCGGTCATCTTCTCGACTCCCTTGTATAGAACGGGCAGAGATGATCGGCATTGTATTTAACACTTAAGCTGCCGAAAGCAACTATTGTCACCTATTTTATGATGATTATCTGTACATTCTGGTATACGTAGATCTAACATACCATCTGATTAATTGTTTCCAGCAATTAATCGAATGATAAGAGTTTCAAGTATGCCATAAATCGTATTAAACTGCCTCTCATACGGGGGTACATAGAGGTCCTCCATACATAGCTAAAGTGGGCGTGGCAGTAAAAGGGGTTAACACACACACTTTCAGCAGAGGGTGTATGAATATCACTTACTTCTCTTGTCGTTTCTTTTCCACCAATGAGTTTGAAAATCTCCGCGATTTTCTCATGGTTGCTTTTTCTACTTGTCTGGAAGAAAGAAAATTTCAGTTATATGTATCTTGAACTTAACCACTTATCTAACACAGCCAGAAGGTAGGCTATGTAGTTGCATTCTTCCTTGAATAACTAACAATGTTCATTGTGCCCCCAAAACATTATGTTTTGTATGGCTCCGTCATTAGCAATGTTTTGGAGGCAAAAAAAAGCAAGAATTTGAAAGGTGAGTTTTACATGGCTGACAATTGTCGTCATCAGAAGAGATTTACAGGGAAACTAACTCTCATTAATTTTCTAAAGCTGTCAATCAATGTAACACTAAGGGATTTGGTAATTTTCTATAAGGATTGAAATTTCGAAATGTTAGCGAACTTGTATCATTGCTACACACACCATTGCACAAACTTCAGACATTTTCCCGTAGAGTAGAATAAAAAAAAAACGGGTTTTTTATCCTGTTTTTGCCAATCAGTTCGAACGTTCATCTACTAGTCTCTGTTAAAACCCATTTAAAACATAAGAAGACAGCGCTTTCACCATATTTTGATGCTCTGCACCTTGTTTGCTGTTCATTACATCAACAGTGTACGCACCCTGACCTGTAATACAGTCACCATCCTTTCCTTTAATATAAAAGTCTAGGTGGTGAGATTTTCTAACTTTTTTCCTGGGAAAAAAGAAACACTTACAAATTTCCGTGAAAACGCATTCGTGTGATCAGGCCTGAAAATAAGCAGTCTGACATTTGCAGACATTTGCAGAATGAGGTTCCCAGAGGGTGAATTTGATGATGCTATCCCATACAGTGGGACAATTTATCCTCTGGGTACCTCTCTTTCAGTTTAGTTGTGAGACCCTGATTCAGATTGAGGTTCATAGAGGGTAAATTTAGTTATGCTACCCTGCTATGCAGGGTAGCACCACACAATTCACCCTCTGGGTACCTTATTTTGCATATGATAGCCTGCTTATTTCCTGGCTTAGGTGTGATACTGATAGATATCCTAAAAGACAGATTACCTGTGAAGTAGTTGCTTCTAATTGGCTTGCCATCAAAATTCAACAGTTTCCTTTTCAACCAAAAGCGTATTCTATCAGAATGAAATGAGTTCTTAATAATTGAAAGTTCAGGTTATTGACAACAATTATGGACACATTTCGTGAAAAACTCTCATAACTCGCCGTGAAATATAGCATAATGCAATATCTGTATTCTGGGTATAGATCGTTGGGAAATTTTGAATCTCAGGTATCTGCTGCAGACTATAATCAGTTTGAACGTGCCACATGGTAACTATTGGCGTGTACAGTACAGTCGCCGTGGACTGGTCATAATCCACGCGTGGGCAGTGATGTCTACACATGAGTTTTCCAGGTAACAAAAATCATCATCAGCAAAAGTTGTACCCGGTGCTTCATTAATTAACTTTTCGATGATTATTCCTATTATTAGTGTTTGGAATCTAATATTATTATGTACGTGGATCATTGCCCACCGGTGGAAAGTGACCAGTCTACGGCGGCCGTAATGTTTGCAGTCACATGTGTTTCATCTTGTGGTGACTGCAGCCACACACAACAATAATATTGCTAAACCTCTTTACCAATAACACAGAACCCGAAAGTTCAAATTTCGAGTTGACTGACAGCATCACACAATGTATGAGTATTAAACGTATGAATTGCGCCACGTTATCCGGTTTGTTGCCATTGAACTCTTTACCCGAGAAGATATTCCGGTGCAAAACCTTAACTCTGTTCAGAACCTCATCATTCTGGCAAGTGGTACATGTAAGGCCTGCTGCTACATATTTTGTATACTATGGTATTGTTGTTATGTATATACATGGTTTGGGACAATTTGTATGGGTATGACAGAAGACTAACCGGAAAGGAACCCTTTCTCTTGAAAGTTTTCCCCACAAAGCGGTTGACGCTGTCAGTGACGTTATGGCATCGTTGTGAGCACGTGACGTCACTGAGACGTTGGCCGCTATTACTGTCCTCTGTACAGTCCGATATTAGGTTGTTCGGGTCAGGGTGTGTCGTACCCATGGTAGTCTTCAAGTATCCCTTGGTACTACTAATCTACCAAACGTATTTTTTTCCACCGTGTGGGTGCTCTAGGTTGATGGTAAGTCTAGGTCAGGAGGTATTATATTAAGCTTCCTGGTGTGGTAGTATAGGATTTACGGTTGGGCCCATGGTAGTCTAGTGTTATCCATCAGATAACCCATCCAAGGTGTTAAACCTCCCTATGGTTGGTGTGAGATAGTACGTAATGCTTGGTCATGCAGTCATGTAGTGTATGTTTGGATATTTAGTACAGTAGTGCAGAGCATACTCTGTGTATCCTGTTGGTCTACTGTCAGTTCTTAGAACAACTAACGCAACCTAACGTTCTGTACTATCCCACGAAAGGTACTCCCAGGTCATGTCGTGTAGTGGTTACAAAACACTACATGGAGGCAAAGGCGCCCCCCCCCCCCCCCCCCCCCAACGGATTTTACTTCAACATTTAATCGAGCATAAAATGAAGGAGATCAGCTGATTGAGGCAATATTTATTGATTTTGAAACCCTCAATAACAATGTCACAGTGTCTATTGTAGGAAAGACAGAAAATATTCGCACTGGTTGTCCTTTCAAAATTGTGAGAGTTGAATAAGTAAAATATGCCTTTTCAATTCAGTGTGAAACTGGACGGTAGTTGGGGAATCGTCAGATTTGAAACAAAAAAAACACACGGTGACATATCGTCGGCTGAGTACTAAAATGTTCTATGTCCCACAGGGGACATAGAACATTCTAGCGCTCAGGCGACGATATATATTTTTCCTGTTCATTTTTTTAATGAGATGATATTCTAAGTGGGTTCAGGACTGTTTTCCCCCAAATGACCTTGATGAGCTTAGGAGACAGGAAAATGTTAACACCCTCGTCAAAGCAAATGTTTTAGTGTATTGGAACCCAAAAGTGGAGTGTGCTTGGTTTTCCAGTGCATTCTCACCTAAAGTTGTGTATCGTGTGCAGTTCAGGATGCTATATAGTGTGGTTGTGATGGGTATGTCTGGATTCTAGTATCGTAGGTTTCTATCGGTGATCTCATGGACCTCCTAAGACACGGTAGACCCTTTCATTTTAATCTTCATCTGACCACACAGAGTTATCTCCCTTGTGTATAATGGAGGTTTGTTCGATTTCTTTCAACATGTCAAAGAGTCACTGGAAAAGTCATTGCTCGGACGACTCGAATCTAATTCGAATCTTATTGAGCAAATGAGGTATCGAGCTATGAGTCGAAAGCGTGTCTTCCGTATTGCTTTTCGATTCATCTCGGAAAAAAGATTGTATAACTACAAATGTTTCCGAAAAAAGGTATTTGTGAAACGGATTCTGTAGAAAGTACTTTCTAGGCTTCTAATGCTTCTATTCCGTACTATTAGTATTCTTTTAGCAGTACTAATGATACATAATGCAGCGGTTGACAAGTTGACAAGTTGACTGGCGTTTCCGGGATCAGTTTTGTTTACTGGGGGCCGCCATCTTAGTTTCTATGGTGGCTCGTGGTTTCTATGGGCCTGGAATATTACGAAAGGAACGAGTGGTCTTCAAATGTGTGTTCGAGTCAGTATGTCTAATTTTTGAAAAAGACCAAAAATTACCCAAAGACGGACCCACCCAACCGCCACTCTGAAGGGCGTGTGGTTACTATTAGTAGCAGATAGTGCTATAGGACCGTGAAACATCTCCAAAATAGGTCTCAAAATACGTCCGGAGCAGCGTGCCCCAGTAGTACAAAATAGATCAAACATTGTTGAAGAATCGACATTTTGTTACCTTTTTAGATCTGTTTGACAAGGTTTTGCTTCTGCTAATACTCTGGAAGAGAACAACAACCTCACTCTAACTTCTGCTAGTGGTTTCTGTATTCTAAGATGACTTCTTGACTTCTAGCTCTCAAATAGCTTCTTGCTTTAACTTTCTAGTTTAACCCATGACTTCGTGAAAATCTGGTCATTTCATGGCATTTGTGGCCCCTATGTGGGTTCCAGCTTTTAGACCACATCATCGACCTCAAGGCGTCTAGATCAGTTATTACTGTGGACATCCAGTAATATGGTATTTTACAACCCTTTCTGCTATGCACCACGGCCAGCACTATCAGTCTGCCTTGTGAGTCTACTTATATAACTATCTTCTACAGTACTTCAGAGACCAACTATTTCATCTAGTCTTAGCGCCGGTTTCAGGTCCTACTTTCTCCTGTCAATCCCTTACTAGCTGCCACCGCTACTCTTGCAAATGTATAAATACTATCAGCTCAGCTAAACCCCCATACTATCCTCTACTGGCAGTAATATACTGTGGTGAATAACCGTCGGTATCTGCCGGGTAACTCTGGAGTTCCACTGATGACTCAAAGACAAACTAAAGATGATAATAATTTAATAGTGAATCTGATATAAACGTTGGTAGTCGTTAATGTTGGCCTTGCCAAAGTCACAGCATCCTTAGTTGTAATGGCAAATGTTTGCGCACTCACGGTGTCCTGGTGAATTTGTTTCTCTGTTCCTGATATTGCACTTGACGCATATACACTAACTTCTTGTGATTCCTGAGAGTTAAGTGAAAGCTGAATGTTCTGATGCTGGCAAGTCTGTTGTTGTGACTGTTTTCCTCTTGTTGTAATCCACCATACGTGGCCATCTGGCAGGTGATGTTTGCGCTGGTTGTTTCCTCTAGGGCACTGTTAACGTAGTGGACTTCTCACCAGTATGAACTGTCCATTGCATTTTCAATTTACCCAGACGACGATGGTCAAGGATTGTCAATTACCTGGTAGTTTGTTGAACAGCTTTATAGTACGGAATTGGAACGTGGTATCTGGGTCGTTTGGACAAGCTAAAAGCATGCCCAGCCGTGGATTCTCTTACCAAATATAACATGGGGAAGTACTGTCGGTATCTGTTATGTAATTCTGGTGTTCAACCGATGACTCGGAGATACATTAAAGATGATAACAATAATTAATCTGGCAGTCCAAATGTCTAACTCAATAAACATATCAACAACTGGACTTGTGTTACACGACGAAAAAACAAATATGCCAAATTTGAAACAACTGAAATTAAATTGGACACAATGCGAATGGTGTAGATTGTCAATGTAATATACCACCAGTAAATCGGCATCTACAGATTATACGTTTATCACTGTCGCCTGTGTCTTCTCACTACTGCTGATGCTCCACCACTATTAAGATACTTTCGTTAGGCTTCTAAATACTGTAAACCCTCTTAGTGCTTTTCCTGGAAGTCATCTGCGTATCGTCCACTGTTACTACTGCTAGCATAACTAGTCTCTTGTATTGATGGTCCCACGTACACCACTAGCAGATACACGGAGTCGGCTAGGAATCGGCTAGGAATCTCGTGGAGGGGTTCCCACCGTCGGAATTCCACGTATGAAACCTCTTTCGCATGTCCTATTATTCATATGGAGTCCACTTTCCATCGCGAGTGCCTATGTGCTTGTGCTGTGCGGGATGTGTTTCTGAGCTAATGTACATTGTGTACTAGCACACAAGCAAATTCCGTCATATACCAGCCCCATATTTTATGCAATTCCTTTCTAGTACAGTATTTGATTATGCATATATACACCTGGAACTTAATGAAGCACCCCCTGTTATTTTCGCAGTGGTGTTAATAGAAACTGTCATTAGTTTCATGCTATCTTTCAGCTGGCCAAAAGTGATTGTTTGCGGAAGGAATGGTCTATTGACAAATGAAGGACAACACAATGATGAAAATATGCAGTAGTTTAATGCCGCTAATTACACATATTTTTCACTAATGTTTTCGAAGGAAAAATGTTCTCTCGACAAGTATGGTGCTAGAAAGGTCCATGATCAAACAATGCCGGTAATTACTGACACAAAATGAAACTTGTGATCTCCTAAACTCAATAGCAGTGTCTGACGTCAGTGGCGAGTGTATCCACCACGTGCCCGGATGACAGTCTGAATCCCCCTCCTAATGCTACCAGTGAACCTTCTGATGCGGTCCAGAGGCAACTGCTGCCACTATCTATTTATTTATTTATTTATTTATTTATTTATTTATTTATTTATTTAATTATTTATTTATTTATTTATTTATTTATTGTTGTTATGGTCACATACTTCTGCACAACGGCTAATCATGACCACAACATGGAGATAAAGTCAAGGTCAGTCAATCGTTTATACCCCATGTTGCCTATTTTAGTGGACTCGCACCCCAAGCATTAGTGACTGGGCCCTATTTTACCAGTGAAACAGAGCTTGTTTACCACAGGAAACAAGCACTGCTTCACTTCCCGGGGTTCCCACGGTGGAACTGCTGCCACTCACCATGCATCTGTGACTGAAGCAGGAACCTACTATCGTCTGACCAATGGAGACTCATCCACGCCCTGCGATTCCAATGCTGTCGTGCCATACACCACTCCACGTGTCATCCTTTATGCTGATCGGACAGAGTTTGACGCTTGATGGCCCTTCTGGACCTCATACCCAGTGCTTTGATACGGTTTCGGACAGTTCTGTTGCACAAACGCCTATTGGGGAGCCAAGGGCATTTCAAAACCCCCACATGAAGCAAAGGGTTCACGCCTAACGAGGCGTGTCAGACTCCGATCTTCCCGAGTAGAGGTATGTTGGGGTTGTCCAGGCCATGGTCGGTCCTTAACATCGTTGGTTTGTTAATGTTGTAGGACAAGTCTGCTGATGTCAGAATGACTATAACCAAGTTGCCTTCCCATAGATTTGAATGACATGCCCGTTGCATGCATGCCAACGATTTGCCATCTTAGTGCCTCTGATAGTCTCCTCCTTCCCATGTCAACATTTATTGATAAAAGAAGTGACAAATTTTTTGTGGATGGTTGTGTTTTTTGTGACACACCCATATGAAGCATGCTTCTCGTCGACGAGAGGATGTGTTTGGGGTGCGCTATCAACCAGACACATCATGTTTCACCAGATGCAATGTACTGCAAAACGTAGCAATCATGAAAACATAATAATCAGTAACAGCAACTTCACTGTCTTGAAACATTTCAGGGGATGCTTAATTAAGTTCCAAGTGTATAGAATCCCCTTTTTATCATGTGCCGCTGTATTGTGTGTGCTATGCACACACTGTGAACTACCACACACATACATGTCGGTTCACCCAATTTGTGCATACGAGTTGCATGTGATGTGTGCATATTGCGCACTATCACACAAGTGCATATCGGCACACCCATTATCTGTCCGTGTTCTGCATGTGTTGTGCATGCATTGTGCCCTTGCACGCGAGTACATATTGGCACACTCATCATGTGCCGATGTGCTGTATGTGATGTGCGTACATTGAACGCTCAGGTGCATTCTAGTAAACACCTGCACCACGCCCCGTCGATTTTTAGTATCTGACTATGCCTGTGGAATCTCTTTTTCATAGTAGGTACCCAAAGTGCTGTATGTTTTGTCTGCATGAGAGAGATATAGTTATCGAGAAACTGCCGTTAACTAGTTGGTATCAGGTGAATTCGGACTTTTACCAGTTCGGCCCAGGTGATTTCGGCCCGTTTGATGAGTTCGGCCCAGGTGAGTTCGGACCACGTGAAAGTGACTTCGGCCCACAAGAAAGTGACTTCTGCCCAGTCGCTGAGTGAGTTCGGACCATGTATATTTGAATTCGGCTCATGGGAAAGTAACTTCGGCCCAGTTGCTCTGGTGATAATTTGTTCATGCAGGCAAGTTACGTCATTTTTACTTGATGTTGTTCAGTCAAAGGTTATATTCTATTTAGTGACTAGACCATCTTCCTTCCTTCCTTCCTTCCTTCCTTCCTTCCTTTTTCCAATCAATTAGAATAAACAATGATGTAGAGGGTTGGCACAACCGAATCAACCAGCATGCACAAAACGGCCTGCCATTTTACAGACTCGTACAAAAATTATTTAGTGAAAGTAATTTTACTTCTGTGGAGGTACGACTAGTATCGGAGAACAAACTCCAGCGTTTTCAGAGAAAACAATATAGAAATATACAATGTGAGCTCTTCGATGCCTGGGACTCCTTTAGCAAGGGAGAAATTTCAACAAAAATACTTCTTAAAAAGTGATCAAAACTATACGCTCCATCTATTCAGTAAATTAGATTAAATTAGATTAGATTTTTCTTATATATGGCATTCAGAAAAATACTTGATTTTTTTTTCTTGTCAGAAAGCCCTTGAAACGTATTTCAATTTTATTTTGCCTGGTCTGTATGAACCCTGTTTATGTTTATCAATGTTGTCTTTAACGTTTTAGTTATGTATATCATTGCTGTCTGTTTTTGTGGAAACCAATTGTTGGCTTTGCTACAATAAACAATTTGTTGGTCGGTATTATCTTCTGTCTTCTTTTAGTTGTTTGCTCACCACTATGGTCCGAACTTGTCTCGATGGGGCCGAAATCACTTCATGGGAGGCCGAACTCACTTGGTCCGAACTCACTTTCGTGGGCCGAACTCACTTTTTCTGGCCGAAATCACCTGGTCCGAACTGGTAAAAGTCCGACCTCACTTGCATTCAACTAGTTCTGTACTGTGCTTCATTTTAATAGAAATTTCTAGTTCAGTTTTTTATAAAAATACAATTAAATATTTTATTTTATCGTATGGGCAAAATAAATACTGTCCCTTGCTTATACATGATTTTTTGTATAATAAACAAACATTTAAGTGAAAACTGTAGAACTGAGTATCTGGCCTGTTGGGTATTTCTCTAGAGGCTACGACACTATCAAATGGCTATTTCGCAGGTGTCATTGGAGAGAGTGGCAAATTTCATAATTGAAGGTGTCAATGAAAATCCGTTCTAGTATTTCTGTCCCAATTGCCGCCAAAATCCATGGTGCCCGCAATTCGATAATAGCTGAAACGCATGCGTCCACGTAATACAACTCGATTTCGAAAACTGCTTTTCGAAGTACCCGCCTTAGGTACCTTGGGCTTTTAAAAGCTAAGTACGGTTGAGATCAAATGGAGAAAACGTTAGTCTCACGAATGTATTGGAGCATCTTTTACAAGCGCTCGATTCGTTACGCCACATGCTTTTAAAAATAGTTAGACTTTTAGCATCCGCACTTGCATTATCTCTTAAAAGGAATATGCCTGTAAATTTCTAGCAATGATGTCACACTGTCTATTGTAAGTTTCTTCAGTTTTGGGGTAGTGGAACCGCTGAAGAACATGGTAAACATAAGGAGTTTGGAAACCTGAGAGGATTGAAATAAAACGTGTCAATATGCAGTCAAAACTGTACAACAGATTTTAACACAATCACCATCAAATAGCTCATTACTGACATTATAGTTCACAACATCTCTTACAGAGGCGTGTCGTCGTAAGCAAAAGTCAATGCAACATTGTGGGTGGTTTCGTAATCGTACGTAGAAATGGAATACATTTCTCTTATATTTCATTAATTGATTACCTTTTACGAATGGCAAACGGCATTTAAAAAAAAGAAATAATTTTTCTTCATTTTTTGTATCGAATCTTTAGCATATGGTTACCCGTTGGAAGGAGGTTGATTAGCTTTTAGCTCCCCTTCTTCAAACATCTTCCATCCCGACAAAAGTATTCAGAATCATCACCAGGCGGCTACATCCTCGCCAGGAATAGAGACTTCCTGGCATTTGTAATTAATTTTGGTGATTTTGCGACTATTATCTTTGATGGTACTAACATGAAACGAAAAGACGTCAAACTCTGTAGCGAAGGGATGGCATACGTACATGTATAGGCGATCAACCCCTTCCACGTCATGTCCACACACAGATCGGGAAACCAAGTGAACAAAGTAAACATGAGAACGCAAACTATCAGGTTAAATTTGACAATGTGCAGTTGTCGAGCAGTTCTGGTGTTGGATTCCTGATAGCCAGACGGGGTTTTCGTGAGGTACATGGCTGTCTTCTGGCAAACAAACACATATACGTCCCTCCCAGTCTTCGCCTGAGGCCAACCGCAGTACTTCTGCCATACTGTACTCAGCGCGTTTCACACTTCCATTTAACTGGAGTAAGGAACGTGAACCAATCAATCATGAGAACTTCGTTAAAAAAAATAGATTCCAGCCATTTTATAACGGTATGCAATTTTCTAGAGGTTACGAGTTGGACCCCGGTTTGCAGTAGGTTCGATTCCAGGCGCAGGATCAGAAATAAACATTAATATGAAAATACGTGACACGTAATGGCGCACACCCAATATTGTTAATTTCGGTAAATATTGCAGGCCCCAAGCAAGATTTTTCAGGAAAGTTATGGTGTATATCGCAGAAATAGCAGCGGTTATGTGAAATATAACAATTTGCCAAAACGTGTTGAACAGCGACATGCAAAAATACAGAAGCACACATGTATGGTCATATGTTAATGTGGCGACAAATATGGCAATCGAGAAATTTTGAAAGATTGCGGAAGGATAAAACTTGATACAAGCTACAGTAAAACAAACCTTCATTTTTTAAACTGACAAAAGATCATAATTCAATGGCAAATTGGTTCATTGGTGGTTTAACAACACTTCCAAAAACCAAGGCTATATTATAAGCGGGATTGTATATCAATTTCAGTAACTAAGGTCATTATATCACGTTGTTAGTTCCCAAGATCCTTCCCATCCATCAATACCTAGAGGAGCAAAAGAGTCGTACGTGGAGTCACTCGTTCAGGCAATTACTCTATGGCTCATTTGTTCGATGGGATTCTGGTCGTTCGAGCAATCTGAGATGGTTAGCAAGCCTGTACTAGTGCTAGTAATGGTACAAGGCTGCAAGAGTGGAAGAAGACTACAGGATTTGGTGACTACTGTAAAAGCTAATCATAGGACAGACAATGGCAATATTGGGAAAATCAGTAATAGTGGTGTTGGAGATATGAAGATCACGGAGAGGTCTAGAACTGGGCAGATGCTAGGAGCTAAATTACCATCAGGTATATATAGTACTACATCATCATGTCACAGGTATCCTCCTATACCCCGATGAGATTAAGAGTCGTAACTGAATCGCTCTTTCGATACTCATTTGCTCAATGGGATTTGAGTCGTTCGAGCAATGATTTTTTCAGTAACTGCTCAAAAGCTTATTAGCTCGATAAGATTCGAGTCGTTCGAATAATACCTACCCCTGCTTAATTGTATTTTGGGTTTGAGGATCATAGAGGTCTTCGTTATACACAGGAAAGGCAAAAACAGAGACGGCCAAGACAAAATAGACTGTTGAGATAGGCAGCAATGGGACTAGTAAAAGGCAAAACAGGCCAGGAAATAGAAGGATAAACCACAGAATATATCGGGATAGATAAAACACCGAAGCTATGGAGCACATCCGAAACAACAAAGTTACTCTTATACAAAGGAATGCGTCTATTGTTGGGCAAAAAGAAGAATTCTCGAGGACAAGACAGAAACCGAATATTTAGTGGGAAATCCGCACTAGTAAAAGAACTGTTGGATTTATTTGGGTAATTTTACAAAGTATTCGAACAAATACAATTACGCATACCAGGAAACGCACCTTAATGCACTGCATGCTACTCTTTTAAGCCCAAAATTGAGGAATCCGTGCCAAATGAAGTTGTTTTGATTGTTCAGAGGGATTGTCTGGATGTTTGTGGTAATTCGGTTTATTCTAGTTCACTTGAATTTATCCACATGAGACCTCTCATCATTCATTTAGCACTACGTGCTACTATTATAAGCCCTAGATTGGGGTTTGCTAAGTCCGTCTCGGTAGTTTTGGATTATTTAGAAGGACTGTCGGGTTGTTTGTTGTAATTAAATTTACTCCTATTCAATCGAACACACCCTTCGAACACACCCCTTTCCTATTAATAGGTTTCGGGTCACATAGCAACCATGTGCTACCATAGAAACCAAGATGGCGGTCTCAGATATACAAAATGGACGACGTACACTCGTCTCACCTCAACAAATCGCGCTTTGCATGCACACACACACCACGTATCACTTTGGGAATGTTGTCACAAGATGGCGCTCACGTGGGCTACCATGGCAAACAAAAATGAAGTAACTGGGCCATGTGCCTATGACGTCACATGAGATCTGGCCAATGTGGGTCGATCGGGTACATGATATACTACTAACACCAAGCCGAGAGATCCACGGTTAGATCCCCAGCAGGGGTACCTGCGTTGTGTCATTGGGCAAGGCACTTAATCACGATTGCCCAAGATGGGGCACGGGGGCGCAGCCATGGGGGCGTTCTGGGAGCACATCCTCCCCTCCCCACCAAAAATAATTCCGATAGGATCACCGATCCAATGTCGAGTTGTGACAGCACAAAAGTGGGTTTAATCATTATCAACTTATCGCCCGGAAACCAACTTATTTATTTATATTTATTTATTGGTGTTTAAGGTCACATATTTATGCACAATGGCTAATCATGACCGTGACAGTTTTACGGGTGGAGGAAGCCGGAGTACCCGGAGAGAACCACCGAGCAACGACGAGCAGGTGCCAGCTCCCCAACATCGTAGCTCCGCAGTGCAGCACAGGCAGGGTTAGATTGGTTGAAGACATGCGTACCATCGACGTGCAGTACGCCTTAGTACACGGCGTCATCGTGCCCCCACGCGGGCAATGGAGATGAAGTGTCTTGCCCAAGGACACAACGCGGTTGCCGCAGGTGGGATTCGAACCGAGGACCTCTCGGCTTGCAGCCTGCACCTCTACCTACTGAGCCACCGCGCCCTCGCCGGAAACCAATTGTTTACAATTTATTATGTGAAGGGTCACTGTGACTTACTGATTCCAAAATAAATAGAGCTCTTTCTTGCAATAATGCCATCCTACCTATGAAGTTTCATGAACGTCGGTGGAACCATTGTCAAATTATCATCTAGAAACTAATTGTTTACGATGTATTAAGTTCAAGGTCACTGTGATCTTGACCTTTGGCCTAACGAGTCCAAGATACATAGGTGTCTTCCACTCACCTAGGCCAACCTACCTATGAAGTTTCATGAATGTGGGTTCAACCATAGTCAAGTTAGCATCCGGAAACCAATTGTTCACGATTTACTATGCTGAAGGTCAGTGTGACCTTGACCTTTCGCCTAGAGAGTCCAAAATAAATAGGTTCATCCTCTCATTGATGCCAACCTACCTATACAGTTTCATGAACGTGGGTCGAACCATTATCAAGTTATCATCCGGAAACCAATTGTTTTGATTTACTATGCTCAGGGTCACTGTGACCTTGGCCTTTGGCCTAGTGCGTCCAAAATAAATCGGCTTCTTCCTCTCGTGAAAGCCAGCCTACGTATGAAGTTTCATGAATGTGAGTTCAACCATAGACAAGTTATCACCCGGAAACCAATTGTTTACAATTCACTATGTTTATGGTCACTGTGACCTAGACCTTTGACCAAGCAAGTCCAAAATAAATAGGGCTCTTCCACTCACCGATGCCAACCTACTTATGGAGTTTCATGAACGTGGGTCGAACCATTATGAAGTTATCGTCCGGAAACCAATTGTTTACGCCCGTCCGCCATTCACCAAGCTATAAGTCGAGCTTGACTTCGTCACAACTTGACTAAACAAGAGGTCCGCCTTTAATCGGCCACCCGCCAAAGTGGTTCAAAGAAGTATTTGGGGTCACACTCAGTTATACATGGTTCATCAAGAGTACAAAGGAATGAAATCATGAAAGGCAAATTTTATGGAAAAACACTAAGGAATCGATTTGAACAAACATGAACCTAACAGGCCCCCATGCCACCCCCACCCACCCCTGCCCATAGAGAGCCCAAATAATAAGCCAGGGGCTCAAATTGAACAAACGTGAACCTGATCCCCCTTGAGATGCTATATACCAAAAGAAAAAGAATTCTGACCGGTGGATCTGAAGAAGGAGGTTTTTAAAGAAATGTCCTCACATTGCAGTAAGTTAAACTTTGGGCTCAAGCAGGGAGCCAAAATATTTACCCAGGTAACCAATTTGAACAAACCTGAAACTGACCCACCTCAAGATGTTGCATACCAAATATGAAAAGATTCTGACTGGTGAATCTGAAGAAAAAGATTTTTAAAGAAATTCCCTCATATTGCACTAAGTTAAAATTCAGGCTCCCATAGGCAGCCCAAATATGAACCCAGGGCCTCGATTTGAACAAACTTGAATCTGCCCCCCCCCCCCCCCCCCCCCCCTATAGATGTTGTATACCAAACATGAAAGGATTCTGACTGGTGGATCTGAAGAAGAAGATTTTTAAAGAAATTTCCTCAAATTGCACAAAGTTAAACTTCGGGGTCCAATAGAGAGCCCAAATACTAATTGAGGGACCCGATTTGATTTGTACAAACTTGAATCTGACCCCCCCCCCCCCCCCCCCCCGAGATGTTGTATGCCAAATATGAAAGCATTCATACCAAATATGAAAGATTGTTAAAGAAATTTTTTTAATTTTTTAAAAAAATGTATGGGTGCTATCAGAGTAATGCTCCTTGTGGTGCCCCTTGTCAGCGCGGCAAGGTACAAACTTGAATTGACATATGGTAAGGAACATGCACACCAAATTTGGTTCAATTTGGTCCAATAGTTTGGGAGGAGAAGTCGATAATGTAAAGTTCACGACGGACGACGACGGACGGCGGGTTAAGCTCCCTTCGGTGAGCTAAAATCAGTCACACGCCCCCCCCCCCCCTCCAAGTTAACCCATATAGGGAACATCAGGCAAGAAATAAGGGGGAGGGGGTGCGAAATAGCAGATGTATGTGTGATATCCGACCTATCTCAATTTAATGACACCAATGTTGTCAATTATTTGCCAGACTCGAGAAAAAAAAAGTCGTCGGTGTTCCGTCGCCGGATTTACGAAATAACGCCGCCGTTATTTGGTAATTTATCCGTTACTTCTGGTCCGGGTTCGCTATTTAAAATTGATGAATCTCTTGGGGCGAAAGGAAAATGAAGGAATCGTTAACAAAAGTAAGATGGTAATATAACAATAACATGATTTTGGATGGCATTATGGTTCATTAGCGGCCCTGCAGCAATGATGAACAGCCCGAGGGTTTATTAAACGCCCGAGACAAAGTCGAGGGCCGTTAATAAGCCCAACGGCTGTTCATCATTGCTGCATGGCCGCTAATGAATCATGATGTCTGACAACAATTGTGTTATCACTATTATTATCACTCCCTGTTACAGCTAACCGCACGAGGAAATTGCCAGAAGAAATAATCACTAAAGTCGGTTCGATATTTCTGTTTCGATCGTGCGTTCGACTTCAGAGTAATTCATTAGACCCTGGAATCTAAAAATAGCTGGGCCGCAGGCCGCTAATGGCTATTTATACCATTGTCGCCCGCGGCGCAGCTCCGTCGAATGACGTCACAGAAATTATGGAGTTTTAACGGGCCTCCAAACTTATGTTAATCGACTAGTAACTTATAGATTGAGTGGTAATAATAGCGAGCGAAAGCAACCCGCAGGGTCGCGTGCAAGCGATTCGCTTGCTTCGCAAGCTATTGGGCAACACGTATGTACCGTTTGTATGAACTCAAAGCTAATCTTATCTCAAAGGCATCAAGTTCAAAATTTTTCAACGGAAGTGGTACACAAAAACGCTGACATGTTTGCGCATGGCGGAAATTGACATTCGTAATTGAAGAAATGATTTATTTTCGTAAGAAGTAGTTAACGAGATGAGACTTCACGACAAATGAGGTTCTATTTTTTCAAGCACACTCTGAAGCTAGAACAAGTGATGACTGTCCACCATTGCTTTCACACTCATTGGGTGAAGGGATCCTTAATATATTGGGTGGGGGAGGGGGAGATGGGGGCTAATGGGTCACTGATTATGTCACGTGACGTCCATAGCAAGTAAAGCACACCCCTAGCTACGGGCAAACTTCTGGGTCAATTTTGACCCATTCTGATACATGGACCCAACATGCATTGCAAACGAAAACAGACAGATCAATGGTGTCGTCGTGTGACTTCCCTAGCAACCAGAGCGCACCCTTAGCAACGGGCTAACTACTGGTCCGATTTTGATCAAATTCGGCATACGGACCCAAAATGCATTGCAAATTAAAACAGATATATCAATGTTGACGTCTCGTGACTTCCCTAGCAACCAGAGCGCGCCCATAGCAACATGCTAACTACTGGGCCGATTTGGACCAAATTGGTATGCGGACCCAGAATGCATTGCAAATGAAATCAGATAGATCAATGATGACGTCATGTGACTTTCCTAGCAACCAGAGCGCCCCCTTAGCAAAGGGCTAACTACAGGGCCGATTTTGATCAAATTCGGTATACGGACCCAAAATGCACTGCAAACGAAAACAGACAGTTCAATGGTGTACTCGCGTGACTTCCCTAGCAACCAGAGCGCCCCCTTAGCAACGGGCTAACTACTGGTCCGATTTTGACCAAATTCGGTATGCAGACCCAAAATGCATTGCAAATAAAAACAGACATATCAATGTTGACGTCACGTGACTTCTCTAGCAACCAGAGCGCCCCCCTTAGCCACGGGCTAACTACTGGGCCGATTTTGACCAAATTCGGTATACGGACCCAAAATGCATTGCAAATGAAAACAGACAGATCAAAGTTTACGTCTCGTGACTTCCCTAGCAACCAGAGGCACCCTTAGCAACGGGCTAACTACTGAACCGATTTTGACCAAATTCGATGTATGGACCCAGAATGCATTGAAAATGAAAACATATAGATCAGTGATGACGTCATGTAACTTCGCTAGCAACCAGAGCGCCCCCTTAGCAACGTGCTAACTACTGGGCCGATTTTGACCAAATTCGGTACACGGACCCAAAATGCATTGCAAATGAAAACAGACAGATCAATGTTGACGTCACGTGACTTCTCTAGCAACCAGAGCGCCCCCCTTAGCCACGGGCTAACTACTGGGACGATTTTGACCAAATTCGGTATACGGACCCAAAATGCATTGCAAATGAAAACAGACAGATCAAAGTTTACGTCTCCTGACTTCCCTAGCAACCAGAGTTCCCCCTTAGCAACGGGCTAACTAATGGACCGATTTTGACCAAATTCAGTATACGGACCCAAAATTGCACATGAAAACAGATAGATCAATGTTGACGCCACGTGACGTCATTAGCAACTAGAGCGCTCTCTTAGCAACGGGCTAACTACTCGGCCGATTTTGACCAATTTCAGTATACGGACCCAAAATGCATTGCAAACGAAAACAGACAGATCAAAGTTTACGTCTCGTGACTTCCCTAGCAACCAGAGTGCCCCCTTAGCAACGGGCTAACTAATGGGCCTATTTTGACCAAATTCAGTATACGGCCCCAAAATGCATTGCAAATGAAAACAGATAGATCAATGCCCTTAGCAACGGGCTAACTACTGGTCCGATTTTGACCAAATTCAGTATACGGAACCAAAATGCATTGCAAATAAAAACAGACATATCAATGTTGACGTCTCGTGACTTCCCCTAGCAACCAGAGCGCGTCCTTAGCAACCGGCAAACTACTGGGCCGATTTGGACCAAATTCGGTATACGGATCCAGAATGCATAGCAAATGAAAACAGATAGATCAGTGATGACGTTACGTGACTTCCCTAGCAACCAGAGCGCCCCTTAGCAACGGGCTAACTACTGGGCCGATTTTGACCAAATGTGGTATACGGACCCAAAATGCATTGCAAATAAAAATACATATCAATGTTGACGTCTCGGGACTTACCTCGCAACCACAGCGCTCCCTTAGCAACGGGCTAACTACTGGGCCGATTTGGACCAAATTCGGTATACGGTCCCAGAATGCTTTGAAAATGAAAACAGATAGATCAGTGATGACGTCACGTGACTTCCCTAGCAACCAGAGCGCCCACTTAGCAACGGGCTAACTACTGGGCCGATTTTGACCAAATTCGGTATACGGACCCAAAATGCATTGCAAATGAAAACAGACAGATCAAAGGTTTACGTCTTTTAATTTCCCTAGCAACCAGAGTGCCCCCTTAGCAACGGGCTAACTAATGGGCCGATTTTGACCAAATTCGGAATACGGACCCAAAATGCATTGCAAATGAAAACAGATAGGTCAATGTTGACGCCACGTGACGCCATAAGCAACCAGAGCTCCCCCTTAGCAACGGGCTAACTACTGTGCCGATTTTGTCCAAATTCGGTATGCGGACCCAAAATGTATTGCAAAAATCCAGAAGCACAAGATTAGCAGTTTCATAATTACTCTCAGAATTATCTGTTGTGATAACTACAAACAATACCGGTACGTCGGCATTTTTTTCAGTGAAATTAATGAAAACGGCTTATTGAAATTGGCACATAAAGCTCTAGGCCTATTTACTTCAAACGACAAGTCTGTACTGTCTTGTGAAGTGTGTATGTCTGTGCTGGCTTGTGCAGTTTGTGTGTCTGTTGGGCAAATCGCCCAGAAACCTGGTCCAAATCGTCCACAAACATGGTCCGAATCGTCCAATAGTCTGGTCCGAATCGGCCAGAAATATGGTCAGAATCGTCCATAGATTTGGGGCCGAAACGTCCTATATAAAAATCTGGTCCGAATCATGAAACTACATTTGTGATACTCAGTCTTATTATTTTAAACATGGCCTTTTCAGTAAAACTGCATTGGCATATTACCATCGCCCTTTTTTGCACAGCACTGCTGTATTTTCGTCCAGTGGCTACTAACAGTTGGTAATAGTAACAATAAATGCTACACGCTATTTGTGAAAAAAATAAAAATGAACGCAGCAATTTCCGTATCTCTTCGGATAAATTCCGGAAAACAACGACGCCATAAATATATCTTCCAATCAAAGCAATGATAAAATTATCTTTCAATCAGAGGACTGGAAAATATCTTCCAATCAAAACGCAGATAAAAGTAGTTATCTAGAAATTTGGTTGGTCCCCTATTCTTTACCAGTAAATGTAGGCCTACAGCACTTTAGGACTAATGCCTCACTTTCGCTCGCTTTTAGGTTTGCCTAAATTTCATATTATTATTTGATAAGCAATTGCTACCAGTTTTAAAAAGCATAAACCGGCTATTTGTCTTTATTTTGTGTGATATCATTAGGCAAAATTAATTAATTCTATTCATTTAGTTTCCTCTTTTTCTTCGATTTTTTTTTTTAAAAAAAACTTGACTATCGGTATGGCGAGGGCCGGTCGCCGGCCAGGCGACCCTTTTTGCTAAGAAAATTAGTTATTTCTGGACGGATTTTGATATTTGGTATGTGGCTTGATATGCTTGAGCCACACCCGATGACGCAAAATAGGGTGTGTCCACGCTTTTTTCGCAAGAGTTATGACCCTTTGTTAAAATCTACTAATTGTGTGCTTGAAAGCGCGATATTTCAACAAACGTCAACCGATTTGACAGATATTTGGCACGTGGGTTTCAAGGAACAATGTCTTGGTCGAGTTCGAAAACGGGCTCGGTCCGATGTACGGCTGAAGAATTATTGGGCTGACTTTGTCATTTTTTGCAAATTTTGTGCTTGATACCAATGATAGCGCCATAACTTGAACAAATGTTAACCTATTTGATTCTTTTTTTTATTGTATGGGTTTCCAGGATAATTGTCCCGACCAAGTTCTAAAATGTTCGGTCGGATATAAGACAACAGAATTATTGAGTTGACGTAGTCATTTTGTTCAAATTTGTTATTTAGAAAAAGGTCATCTCATGCTTTTTTGTTTCCCAGTTATCCACTGTTGTGCTAGCCACGAAAACATGGCCCCGCATAGGCGATGTGGACCATTTCTATAAATAGAGTTGTTGAGTTGACGTTCGTTTCGTGATTGATCATAATTCAATGATTCACATAGATTATTATTGTCCTCAGACAAGGTGAAGGGGGAAAATATATTTTAAAAAACAGTTTCAATGTGGCCTAATTATTGATGCCTTTCACACGTCCTTAAATTAAAATGGTTTTGCGTCCATTGCTCCAATAGATTAGAGAAATTGTGTTCCACTCCCCCTCCCCTCTCCTCCTCCCCCTCCCCACGAAACAAACGTGAACGTCAATTTTTGTTTCTAAAATTGGGGTTGCAGCTATATTATTCACCAATACAGACACTGCCATTTTAAATGCCATTTATCCTATCAACTGATGTCAAATTTTCTTCCACGTACTGATGTGGTAAAGAATAGCCCTCAATGAATGTGACCCCCCCCCCCCCCGATATACCCTTTTTCATCAAAAACTATGATATAATTCATAAATTAGTTGATGTTGACACAAAACAAAAAAAACAAACATCTTGCGACAAAACTATCACAAATGGGAAATTTATACTGATGTGGTAAAATTTAAAAAAAAATAGCCCTCAATAAATTAATTTATGTTGACACAAAACTAACAACTTGTGACATTAAATATCCTACTTGTGATAGTTTTTAAATCAAATTCAGGCTTCTCAAGACATCTCACATCATGTTTTTGGTGAATCATTTGCAAGTTTTGTTAAAAAAAACCCAGTTTTTTTCAGTTAAAGCACCTAGAGTCATTGGTATGGTACTGACAAAAAATAAAACAATGCTTTTTTCAACAGTATGACCAGTACTGCTCATGTGGTATCTCATAGCACTGTTAAAATGCCAAAAAGCATCCAATATTGACTCTGTGGTGTTGTGCTTGAGCAGCAAGTATCCATTTGGGCACTTTCACAACCTTGGATTTACTCCCCCACACAAACACCCATTCTGATGAAAATAGTGAAATTGTGGAAAATATGTCTCCAAGGAGGATGAATGAGATATTTGCTTAAAAAATTTGTTTTTTTTTTAGTGTTTAATATATTTGTGCGTGAATGGGGGGGGGGGGGGGGGGGAGGGTAGAGTGTGAAAAATAGTCAGCTACCAGTTATTGAAAATGTACAATGAAAAGCAAAGAAACACTTTGTCTGATGGACAGACAGACAGACAGACATGCAGTCACACAAATTGAAAATCTACACAGAAAATAAAAAACTGACATACAATGGAAAATTTGGTTAGCAGAGCCAGACGATTGCCAAATGGGAAAAAACCTCAATGGACCCCTGAGTGCTGCAGTACCAAAGCAAATCATAGGAAACTGAGAGTGTATGTGATTTACTTTAGTTTTCAAAAACATACTGTAAAGTCTTTCCAATTGTTTCTCATCAACTGAGGCTTCAGTATGGGTGGGTGGGTGGGTGGGTACTTGATTCAAGGAAGGAGAACAATATTTCACAGCTGTTACTGAAGTTTTGTGCTGTAACCTGGGAACCATGACAACCAATGCTCGAGCTAAAGAAAATTTGATCGCATCACTTTAATTTTGGGATTCAAATATCTTTGTCAAGAATAAAGAATAACCCCTCAGAGAATATTTTCCGACCCCAAAACTGGGGGGGTTTGCATCAAATAAGAGGAAAATTTAGTACTAGACTACTTTGTTAGTACTAGACTACTTTATTGGTGGCTGTGCACAAATTTCCATTCACTCACATTTGCAACTTTATTGTGTTATCTTTTCCACTGTTCCCTACCCCCGAATTTGTGTTCCAAAATACTCTTTCAATGACGAAATTATTTTCTAACATTTTTTAACCCATTACCAAATATAACGGCCAAAAGCTGCTGGTGCTATTCACAAGTATTGCCATTCCATGTTCATTATTTTCTTGTTTTTTGTGTCAAAAACATAGCTTATGACCCCTCATTGGAATGAGGTCATTCCAATGGTGTAAAAAGTCATGTCTTTGACACAAAAAATTAGTAAGTCAATAAGTTTGTGGGCAAGGGTTATCAGCTTTTCATGTCAAGTAAAGGGTTAACAGCATAATTCAGACAAACATCCAAATATCAGTAAATAAAAGTGCAATATGGGTTTTCTGGCTGTGGGGTTTGAATGGTGATTGGAAGGGGGTTGGAAGATTGGAATCCCCCTCTGCCCTTAGTACTATGATGGGGAACCATGGTTTAATTACATTTGTTAATACGTGTGTACATGTAGGGTAAAATAGGTTGTTATTTGGCATTTGCTGAAGGCTACATGTAGTGTGCCCCTGGAGGCTACACTTGCTCAAGATGTGAATTTTCTTGCAATATATAGCCCTTATTGCTGACAATGACAACAACATACTTTTCAAAACAATAAAAAAAGTATTGTAAGGTGTGTGGTACCCAAATGAATTTTCAAATGTGAAATAATCTCTCAAAATAATAATTAAATCAGGTTCGCAAGCCAAATTATGTGTTTCCTAAATCAACCCCAATCCTAACAAAGATACATTTTACCTCTTCCATGTGCCAAAAGAGTCATTTCTGCATGAGAATTCAACTTTTGGCTTCCACTGAGTTTAAAAACATGGGAAATTTGTTCTTTTAAAGAAAACTGTGTCAAATGGCTTAAAAACTGCTGTTGCCTCCAATACATTTTTCTACTCTGTTACCTAATGAGTAAACTGAGAGGTAAGGAATTCATGTAGCTTTTCTTTGAAAACTAACCAAATTCCAAAATAAAACTAAACTCTTCATCAGCATGCAATAATTTGAGGAAAAAATTATCTCATTTAACCATACAGCAAAACAAAGAGTGGGTGTTCCAACCCCACAAAACAATATGAATGTCAATTTTGATTCAAAAATTGGTGTTTTGTAGCAATATAATTTACCATTATCAATAGACAGTACCATTTTATCCTTACAACTGATGTCACATTTTCTTCTACATACCAATGTGGCAAAATATAGCCCTGAAGGTGTCCCCCTAGTATGGCCCTTTTTATCAAAAACTATGATACAATTCATAAATTAATTGATGTTGACACAAAACAAACCTCTTATGATATTAAATTTCCCATTTGTGATAGTTTTTAAATCACATTCTGTCTTCTGAAGATATTTCACATTGCGTTTGATGAATATTTCGCCATTCTTGTGAAAAAAGTCTCACTTTCTCAGTTAAGGCACCTTGAGTCATTGGTATGGCACTGACAAAACATAAAACACTGATTTTTTCCAACAGTAAGACCCACTGAGCACCGCTCCTATGGTATCTCATAGCACTGTTAAAATGCCTAAAACCATCAAATATTGATTCTGTAGTGATGTGCATGTCCCGCAAGTACATGTACCCACAAGGGCTCATTTACAACCTTGGATTTAATCCCTGCCGGCACCCATTATGATAAAAAGAGTGAAATTAGGGAAAATACATGCAAGCATAGTATTCAGTGTGGATGACTCAGATATTTGCTTCAGGAATGTAGTTCTCTTTAATGTTTAATATATTTGTGTATGTGTGCATATGGGGTATGGGGGGGGGGGGGGGTCAATTGCCAGTTACTGAACATGTAGAACTGTGCAAATGAAAAGCAAACCAACACTTTGTATGATGGACAGACAGACATGCAATCACATACTTGGAAAGTGACAGTCTACATGTACATAGGAATGGTATGATGGACAGACAGACATGCAATCACATATTTTGAAAGTGACATTCTACATGTACATAGGAATACTGACTGACATACAATGAAAAATATAGTGAGAAGAGCCAGGACAGGGTTGTCAAACAGAAAAAACTCAGTGGACCCCGAGTGCTGCAGTACTAAAGCAAATCATAGGAAACAGAGTATATGCTGTTAACTTTCTCATCAGCAGAGGAGTTCAGTATGGGTGGTAGAGGGACAATTGTTAATGTAGTTTCGTGCTATAACATGGGGAACCTGACAACACTAGTATCAGACTACTATATTGGTAGCTGTGCACAAAAGCCATTCATTCACATTTGCAACTTTGTTACTTTTCCCACTGTACCCGCCCCCCCCAACCTCCTTTCCCAAAATATATGTTCCAAAATACTCTGTGAATGAAGAAATTGTTTTTTAACATTTTTACTCACTCACTCAATGTAATGGCCAAAACAGGCTAACACCATTCACCAAAATTGCCATTCAATGTTAATAATTTTTGCATTTTTTTTTTCAAAAACATATCTTATGACCCCTCATTGGGATGAGCTCATTCCGCTCTATCCAGTGGGGGAGGGAGTTCATAGCTATGTTTTTGACACAAAAAATGAAAAGAAATTAGTTATTCAAAAGTCGTATCTTCTTTTCATGTAAGCTAAAGGACTATCATAATATGGAGAAAACTTCTATTATACCAGTGAACACAAGTGAAATATGGGTTTTTCTGGCTAAGTGTTTGGATGGTGATTTGGGGAGAGGATTGGAATATAACTGGAATCCCCTCTATCACAAGTACTATGAGGGGAAACTATGGTTTAATTAAATGTGTTAATAGGGTAAAATTGGTGTTTACTTGTGTATTTGGCATTTGCCAGAGGTTATAGTGTGCTTCTCATTTCTAGATGCCACACTTGCTCAAGATGCATTTAACTGCATTATTTTTGGCAATTTATGGGCTTTATTGCTGACTGTGTCAAAAATATAACTTTTCAAAAAATAAAACAGTATTATTCGGTCTGTGGTTCTTGAATGAACATTTAAATGTGAAATATGTGTAATATCCAAAAAAATGTAATTAAATCAGTGTTGGAATCCAAATTACATGTACATTTACATGAATGTATTTCCTATAATCAACCCTAAACCTTCCAAGTGTAACCTACAAACTTTTCCCTGAGGAAATCCACCCCCCCCCCCCAATCATTTTCACACAGTGCGCAAAATCCCCCCCCCCCCCCCCGCCCCATGTTTTTTCGGGTGAACAGAAATTCCTCTCTCCATCATTTCTGGTGAACAAAAATCCCTCCCCAATTTGTTAGAAGTATATTTAAAGCCATACAAAATGTCCAAAGCTTTTTACCACTCGAGGCCGAGCACTTGTCGCTTCAATCAATTCTAACCTTGCTTGTGTGGAGTTAGCACTGTTGCCCAGTGGTTCTCTCAGTGCACTTTAGCTTCCTCCACCCATAAAACTGTCCAACATGAGGTGACACTGGCTGTTGAAAGTGTCCTTAAACTCCTATAAATAAATAAATAAATAAATAAATAACTGTCTTGATAAATAGTTATTGAGGCATGTTTTCTTGTAAATAGTGATGAGTGTTTATTATGTAATTTACAAATTAAATACATAAGTTTTTAAATCCTCTTGGACTGCCTTTTAACCTTTTGGTGTAAAAGGCCAGGAGGGGGATTTTTGTACTGCTCTTAAAATAATATGGGAGACTGTGGTACTACCTTCAAAAATTGCTAAGTGTGTAAAAATGATTGGGGGGGGGGGGGGGGATTTTAACCTACATTCTAATCCTTCCAAAGATACATTTTACCTCTTTCATTTGATAAAAGAGTAATTTCTGCATGAGAATTCACTGCTTTCTTTGAAAACTACCCCAATCCCAAAATAAAACTAAAATCTACATCACCAGACAATAGTTTGTGGAAAAATCTGTCTCATTTAACGTTACTGCAAGAGAAAGTGTGGCGCTCAACAACCCCCCCCCCCCCCCACCTCCACACAAAACAAAATGAATTTCAATTTTGTTTTAAAAACTGGGGTTGCAGCTATATAAATCACCAATATCAATAGACTGTGCCATTTTATCCTAACAAATGATGTCAAATTTTCATCCACATATCGATGTGGTAAAATGTAGCCCAGAATGTGTCCCCTAGACCCCCAGCATACCCACTTTCATGATGATATAATTCATAAATTAATTGATGTTGACACAAAACAAACCTCCTATGATATTAAATTGCCCATTTGTGATAGTTTTTAAATCACATTCTGGCTTCTTAAGATATTTCACATTGTGTTTGATGAATATTTTGCAAATTTAGTAAACAATTTTTTTTAAAAAAATCCCTTAGATTTCTTAATTAAGGCACCAAGATTCATTGGTATGTCTCTGACAAAACATTACACATTGATTTTTTCCAACAGCATGACAGTGCAGCTCATGTGGTATCACATAGCACCATTAAAATGCCTGAAACCATCAAATATTGATTCTGTAGTTCGGTGCTTATGTTGCAAGTACCCATAAAGGCACTTTTACAACCTTGGATTTAATCTCTACAGACACCCATGACCCATTTTGATAAAAGGAGTAAAATTAAGGAAAATACAATGTACATGTATGTTTTCCAGAGAGGACGAATCAGATATTTGCTTCAAAAAGATAGTGCTCTTTAATGCTTAATTATTTGTGTATGTGTGTAAGGTGAAGGGGGTTACAGTGTGAAAAATAGTCAGAAGCCAGTTACTGAAAATGTACATGTACAACCGGGCAAATGAAAAGCAAAGAACTGCTGTCTGTGATGGACGGTTCTTGGACAACTTGCACCCTGGACGATTCATACCACAATTAGGGAGTACAAATTGTCTTGACAATAAGGAACAAATTGTCTAGACAAAATTTACGAATTGTCCCAGTAAAATGTTTGAATTGTCTCCTTTTTGGTACAAGCTCTCTAGTATTATCAACTTCGGGTCCGAACGTGGTAAAAGAAAATTTATAGTACATTGTAATGGATGTAGTTTTACAGTTAAAACGCTATTTTTTAATGAAGCCACAATAATTCTTTAAATTGATGAAGATCTAACAATAAATAATTTCATGACGCCCCAAATAATAAGTTAAAGAGTGTGGTGCCTTAATAATTTAATTAATTTAATTCTGAGCTCCCTCAATAGAGCATTTTCTTTTTGGCGTTTTTACTTCTGAGCTTCCCCAATAGAGCATTTTCTTTTTACCGTTGTGACGTTGAATCTTTTAAGTGTCTATTTGCTTTTTACTTTAAGTCATGAAATTTGATATTCTGTGTCTTTTTAAAATAAAAGAAACGACATCACTCTTTTTATCCTTTCTCCAAGTATATAATCCTCTCCCAACCCCATCTCAATGTATATATTTTCAGAGGGGGTTAATTTAGCAGGGTATGAATTTGCAGAAGAGGATACAAATTGTCCAGAGGGGGTACGAACTGCCGGATACTGCCCAGAGGAGGGGTACAAATCGTCCACAAGGAGGTACAAATTGTCCTGGGAAAAGGTACGAATTATCCAGCAAAAGGTACCAATTGCCAGCGGTACGAATCGTCCAGGCTATGAGTTGTCCAACTAACTAACGGATGGATGGATGGATGAATGGACAGACAGACAGAAATGCAGTCACACATTTTATAATAAATTCAATTTCAGTTTCCTTTTGATTGCTAAAACAAACTAGTATTGGTAGAAATGAAATATTTTCTCTGAAATCAGTGTACAAATGTTATTTAGAGCTCGGTTCTGGGGTGGTTGGTATTTAGGCTTTTCAAATTTTTTGCCATTTTTGAAGAAACATACTAAATATCAGAATCCCCACCTCCAGATGTTGGTCAGACGAGGATGGCGACATTGACTAGTTTGAAGATGAATTCAGTTCTATTCTGGTTTCAAATCCTAAAGCATCCAGGAATTAAAACATTGTTTACCAAAACACAGGGGAAGTGTAATTTAAATGGGAGTTTTGAGTGGTTCTGGTATTTAGCCTTTAGGAGAACACGTCGGATCACAAAATTGTCTGGCCGCTACACTGTAATTCTGACAATCTTAAACTGACATTGTATTGTGTCACCGGTAAAAATAGTTCATACAGTGATACTGTGGTAATGGTACCAGATTTCATGGGGTTGCTGTGACATTACTACTTCTGACTCTTCTGTGACTTACTCCAATCTGTGCTTGTTGCCTCCCTTGGACCACTCAGATTGTTCATTCACTGATTGTTGATGTTTCTATTTGGACGTCTCCTTGAACAGATCAAGTACTGTTGTGGATCAAGAATTGGTGAATCACTGCAAAGGTATTATATCTTCGCTATATAATGTAGCTACTCGGCTACACTGGCGACGAGGATGTGTAGAACCCACGCAATTTCGTACTTTTGAAGTGTAGAAGTCATCTAATTTCGTGACGTCGGTTTCGAAATTACCAACTCGCAATATAAGTTTGTTTTTTTATTTTTTTCTCACGATTGGGCAGTAGACAATTGCTTCCCACATCGTATAAATGTATTTTTGAATCTATTTTTGCCAGTACAATTTGTTCATACAACAATAACTTATTTTTTGACAGTTTTTCCCGCCGTTTCTATGGTAAACAATAGAAACGGAAATTACACTGAACGATTTCTCTATTCTAAGGTACGCCATTGTGAACCAAAAATGAAAATTGCTCATCTATTTTAAAATTATAAATCTCATGGCTGGATATTATTTTCCTGCATATTGCTGGCTGGTTTACTCTAAATTCAATCGGTTGCAAACTTGGATTTTCATATTCAGTTTATGATTGAATTTTTTTTTTTTGTTGGGAAATTAAATTATTTCAGTTTATTATTTTTCTAAAAACAATGGCGTTCCTACTCAAGCATGACCAAATAAATTAACAGATATGTTCACCTAAACAAATATTTCTCAGGTGGTGGAATTTCCATTTTGTTGAATTTAATTTATTTATTTTTCACATTAAGTTACAAACTACAACGATCATGGTAAAACCAATATATATTCAGAAAGCTACAGCAGATGAATTTAAAAAAATTACAAAATATTGGACAAGCTAAATCTGAAAAATTGATTAAATGTCGAGAACAAAAAGGTCGTTTAGAGTTGGCAGATTTGCAGAGGGAAACCGAAATAGGTATTGAAATTTGGGCAGATTGGCTTGCTAGAGGTATTATTGTCATGACAGAGCCTGAGGTACACACTAATATTGACAAACAAGATAAAATGCAAGCACAGTTAGACAGGTTAGAAAAATTAATGGTTTCAAAAGAAGAGGATTGGAATCTAAAATTGCAAGCTGTAACAACACAAAATGAAGTCCTCCAAACCCGATTACAAACTAAAAATAAAAACTTAGAACTTTTGAAATATACTGCTGCAAGGGAAGTAAATACTAAACTTCAAGAAATAAGTAATGATTTTGACACTCTGTTCAAGGACATTAACCCTTTACCTAACATGAAAAGCAGACGACACTTGCAAAAAAAATTCTTGAATAACTAAATTTTTTCATTTTTTGTCTCAAAAACATAGGTTATGACCTCTCGTTGGAACGAGCTCGACGAGCTCGTTCCAACGAGGGGTCTTAACCTATGTTTTTGAGACAAAAAATGAAAATATTTTGAAAATTAATTGGCGATTTTTTAGAATAGCGCTGGCCGGTTTTGGCCGTTATGTTGGGTAAGGGATTAAAGCAGAGCAGGAAGAGGAAAGTCAGGAAACCTTTCTAAAATCCACTTCTACCTTGAATGCTTCTTCTCATTCCAAATCCAAAGATTCAGTTCACACAGATCCTCAATTTAGTAGGATTCTTGACGTAATGCCCTCAGATAGCCATTATAAAGGGTCATCAGGTGGGTGCAAACCAAAACATTCATCCATTCTAGATTCAAAATTGAGTTATTCTACCTTGTCACAAGATAAAGATAGAAAACATAAAAAATCTTCAAAATATCGTTCTAGACAGCATTCAACTTCTAGTAGTGAAACAAAATCTACTACATCACAAGATAAAGGTAAATATAGGAAATACACAAAACATCGTTCTAGATGGTATTCAACATCTAGTAGTGAAAAACGATCGGATTCCTCTAGCAGTTCCTCTTCTATGAGCAGTTCTAGGTCATCATCTTCAGACACACATTACAGCAGACATAGACGCCACTGGCGATGTAGAAGTAGAAGTCCTCAACGACCTAAGATGCCAGTTCTTTCTGGGACTGATTCTCTCAGGTGGGGGCCCTTTTTTCTCACATTTGAGAGCATTGCTGACAGAAGGGACTGGAGTAAAAAGAAAAAACTAGAACGTTTGTTTGACTGTTTATCTGGCAGAGCATTAGAATATGCTAACACTTTGCAGCTGGGTCGGCATTACAAAACAGTAAAGCGTGAGTTGAAGCAAAGATTCAGTTGCAAAGAAGCCCCAGTATCTGCAAGAAGGCAAATAAGTTCCTCAAACAATATGAGGACAAAACTGTAGAAGATTTCTCTCAAAGGGTCCACACTCTTACATTAGATGGCTACAAACACGCCAGCAAGAAAACAATTGATCAGATTTCTACTGATGCATTTCTCAGAGGCTGTCGTGAAAAAGAGGCTCCCAAGGCAGCAATGGAAAAAGACCTGTCAAATATAAATAGAGCCTTAAAATATGTTAAGACTGCTGCAGCCAACCAAAAAGCAATTTTTGGCTTTCGTAGTCCTAACTATTTACAACAGCATGTTTCATTTTCTGAAACAGAGTCCTTGCAAAATCCAAATGAAGGGAAATCACATTCATTTACTTTTGGTGCTCAAAATTCTAACTTTGACAAAGATATTGTCGAATTGAAACAAGCAATCCACAATTTGTCTGCGATTGTCTTTCCTACAGCTCAAGAAGGTAAATTTCAGAGTCAGTATGCAAGAGTCTCCTCTCGTTATCCGGATAAAGCATTTTTACAAAAAACAGCTGGTAATTCAGGATATGGTTATAATTGAGGGTATAATAGTAACAACACAAAATACTCTACACTCTACAAGGGTTTCAATGATTCAAGGTCTCCATCACCACCTCCGTGGAAGCAAGCATCCTCTGTAAATACAAACCTCCCTGCTACTCCCCCAAAGTCAAATGTGAGATTTAATACCACAGAAACTGATATTACCAGGAAAAACAGTGGTGATTTAAATGCCAGTGGATCGAGCAGTCCGGCCCACTCTTGGTCTAATCAGAAAGGGGCCATGGGGGGTCAGCAATAAAGAATGATACTGAACAGCAAGTATTTGAAGAAATAGATGTTCACAGAGTTAATGGCACCAGTCTCATTGTAAATATCTCAATTGATAACCACCCAGTCTCAGCAGTAGTTGATACAGCTGCGATGTTAACACTAGTAAGTGAACATTTGTTTCGTCAAATCAATGGATCCAAACAGCCTTATAAATTTGTAAAACTTAAGGGAATTACACACCAAACAGTTTTAGGGAAAGTATATAAAAATATAGGCATTACAGTGGGGCAACAAAGATTTTTGTGGGATATTTGTGTAGTTCCAATATCAGACTCTGTTATTCTCGGTTTGTACTTTCTCCCAAAAAAACAGTGTATTGTTAATTTAAGAAATTGCACTGTCACTATTGATAAGGAGGTGATAACTGCTTCTTTTAAGAAAAATGGAGAAGTTGAAAGCACGGTGGCAAGAGTTTGTGTGAGTAGATGAGTGAACATTCCACCTAATTCAATTGGAAACGTGCCTGTACATTTAACTGATGCACTAAATGGTGATTTTATTATTGAGCCCAACATTCAACATAAGGGTACCTTGTTGGCAACAACTGTAGGAAATACAAAACATATGGCTGTTCAAGTTTTAAATGACACCAAACATTTTGTTAGATTTAAAACTGGCTCACAAATAGCAAATGCTGAGAAAGTTGATACTGTAACTGATTGTGGGTCAGTTGATGTTAGACAAGTTACCTCAAATAATATTTCTGAAGGGCCACATAATACTAGTAATGCTCCAGGTAATGATTCTTTGTCTTTTATTAAAAACAATATTCCTGAACACTTGATTAATTTGTTTACTAAGTCTATTGTTGGACTTCAGGATAGTCAGGCCATTCTTGTAGGTAAATTGCTGATAGAGTGTCAGGATATATTTGCTAGGCATGACCGTGACCTTGGTTGTTTTACTGGTATCACTCATGATATTGATACAGGAACAGCTACTCCAGTCAAACATAAAATGAGGAGAACTCCTATTGGTTTCCAGGAGCAGAAGAAGGAACATTTAGAAAAAATTGCTTTCAGCAGGTGTAATTAGGCCCTCTACCTCTAATTGGGTTTCAGCCCCGGTTGGTTTTAGTTTGGAAAAAGGATGGTTCAGTTCGATGGTGCATAGACTATAGGGACCTCAATGATCGAACTGTTAAGGACTGTTTTCCATTGCCCAATATAGAGGATTGTCTGGACACTTTGTATGGAACTGAATTTTTCAGTACTTTAGACATGGCTTCAGGATATTATCAGTTACCCCTGTCAGATGATGCTATCAAGAAAACTGCTTTTATTACCCGTTATGGTTTATATGAGCATACTAGAATGGGTTTTGGTTTATGCAATGCTCCAGCCTCCTTTCAAAGAGCTATGGAGCACGTTCTTCGAGGGCTAACTTGGCAGAAAATTCTGGTATATCTAGATGACGTAATTGTGTTAGGGAAAAATTTTGCTGATGCTTTCAATAACCTGGAAATTATGTTTTCTAGATTTCGAGATCATAACCTGAAACTTAAACCAAAAAAAATGTGAGTTCTTTAAAAGGGAAGTTGAGTTTCTTGGAAGGAAGGTCAGTAGTAATGAAGTTTCTGTTGCACCCATTAAAACTGAAGCAGTTCTAACATGGCCTGTTCCTAGTAATCAAAATCAGTTATTGTCATTCCTAGGGTTCGTGAATTACCAAAGGGATCATATTTCAAATTTTGCTTACATTACAAATTGTTTATACGAGTTAGGACATTCGAAGGGCTCATTTCAGTGGAATGAAGACATCAAAATGCATTTCAGAATTTAAAAACGGTTTTAACTAGTCCACCTGTTTTGTCCTATCCTTCCCTTGATGGAATATTCAGTTTGGACACTGATGCATCTGATAAGGCCATTAGTGCAGAGCTAAGTCAGGTTCAAAATAATGAATTGAAAGTAATTTGTTATGCCAGTAATTCCTTGTTGAAGTCTCAGAGGAAGTATTGCACCACTCGCAAAGAGTTATTGGCCGTTGTTATGTTTTGTTGGCAATTTCGCCATTACCTTCTTGGACGAACTTTTATTATTAGGACTGACCACAGCAGCCTTGTTTGGTTGATGAGATTCCGCCATATTGAAGGGCAACTGGGTAGATGGATGGAAGAATTGTCTCAATTTGACATGCGAATTCTCCATCGAACCGGTAAAAAACATATTAATGCTGATTCTTTGTCGAGAATCCCCTCAAAACCTGATTCATGTGATTGTTATTTTGCTGGAGCAACATTGGAAAGTCTTCCTTGTAAAGGTTGTTCTTACTGTCATCGTGCTCACTTGCAGTGGTCTAGATTTAATGATGATGTGATTCCTTTGGTAGTTCGATATGTGAGCCCTGATGTTGATTCCAATTCTGGTATATCAACCCCAGTTTCAAGTGACGAAGACGATAGCAATGTATGGTTCAATTCCTATACCCTTGCTCAAATAAAATGCCTTCAATGGGAAGACTCAATAATTGGTAAAATATTGAATTGGTTAAAAAACGCTCTCAATCCATCAGGATCAGAGCTTAGGTTATGTGGACCTGCTGTAAGATCTCTTTGGCTGGCTAGGAGTCAACTAACTACCAAAAATGGAATTTTATTTTATAGCAGAGAGGAAGGAAATGGAAGTCATCTGGTTCTTGTCGTGCCTGCCTCCTTACAAAACAAATGTCTTTTTTTGAGCTATGATGTAAAATCTAGTGGGCATATGGGTCGAGACAAAACCTTAGCAAAACTAAAGCAATTATTTTACTGGTACAACATGACTCCGAATTGTGAGGATTACGTTTGCTCATGTAGCATTTGTAATGTAAATAAAAAAGCAACAATTAATCCAAGGGCCTCCCTATGCTCTTTCAATGCTGGTTATCCCATGGAAAGAGTACACTTGGATATACTGGGACCTTTCCAATGTAGTGTTAGGGGAAATAAATATGTTCTCCTTATGGTCGACCAGTTTACTAAGTGGGTTGAAGTAGCAGCTTTACCAGAACAAACAGCATTAAGTGTGGCCCAAAAATTTATTGCTCATATTATTGCCACATTTGGTTGTCCTCTTCAAATTATGACCGACCAAGGAAGTAATTTTCAAAGTCAGCTTTTTGAATCCCTGTGTAATTTATTAGAAATAACTAAAAAGAGAACAACCCCATATCACCCATCATCTAATGGCCAGGTTGAGAGATATAATCGAGTACTGCTACAAATGATTAGGTGTTACATTGAACACAAAAATAATGAATGGGACAGAGATTTACCTTTGCTTGCTAACTGTGAATCACAGTACTGGTTATACTCCAAATCGACTTATGTTTGGCAGAGAGCTGGTTCAACCCATAGACCTAATGTTTGGAATGAGCAATGTTTGTTTCTCATCAGATGAGTGGATTAAACAGCTGGAATCATGTACCTCAGAGGCTCATGAACTGGCTCGGAAAAACATTAGCCAAACACAACGTCGTCAGAAAAGAGATTACGATCTCAGATTACAAGAAAACTTTTACGAACCAGGAGATTTAGTGTATAAGAGGGATTCATCAACTAAAGTGGGTCAGAGCTCGAAGTTACGTCCACCTTGGAAAGGACCCTATTTGGTTATAAAAAGCAATGCACCCTTATACACAATTAAAGATCGCAAAGCAACATACACAGTCCATGACGATAGGTTAAAGCTGTGCAAAGATCGAGCAATACCACTGTGGATGCGGCGATTGCGACATGACTTTGACAAATGCATTACTACAGAACATGGAGGCGATAATCTTGATGACACTTTCAACTCTGTTCACTCTCAAAGTGTACCATCAGAGTCGGTGCTTTCTGCTGGCACTGGTGGGAAAATTGAAGGTGATAAGTTTGGTGTGTCGACAAAAAATACATCAAGAATACAGCCCAAAGATGAATGCAGGAGGTCAAACACCATTAAATCTACCAGTTCTGGTAACAGGCTCTCAGAGTCGGCGCTTTCTGCTGGCACTGGGCCAAGCAAAACCAGACACTGATATTTTTAGTTCACTTTCTGAAGGTGATTTACCAGCATTATACAGAGAAGATCCTGTATCATCACCTGGAAGGTGTATTAAGCCTCCATCAAAGTACCATGATTATTGTCTGGATTAAGATCTGCACCTAACATCACTCAAGCACAGTTCACAGCATGTATATATTGTAAAAATGTAAATACTGAAGCATCTTCCATCTGTTTTAGATGGACTGGTTAAATGATAACGATGAAGCAAACTTCCAGTCTGATAATGATGAAACATGATTAAATGAAGAGCAGGACAAATTTCAAACAGAAAGCCGCAACACTCAACCTGATGTGGACATTAATGAAACAAATGCCACTACAAGTACAAATGAACAAGACTGTCCGCCATCAGTTTCAAAGCCAGCGACTGATATCACTGTCAATATAGGGCAGATGAAAAAAAAAAATTTTAGAAAGAAATCTTGCCCATTATGTCCTGGCTCTTCCAATCATGTAAAACGTCATGTCTTTAGAAGTCATTTCCCTCCATTTCTTGGAGCCTTAACTAACTGCTGGCACATGAGACCTTTACCAGAAGAATCGGTGCAAGGTGTAAATTCATCTGGATCAAATATTAACATCTAGTGTTTTTATCTAAATGGTATATTTCATTTCCTTCGCCACGTGCTGGGATTACCAAACATTATTGATTTGTTTCAGCATGCGTTGGGGGAGAAGATGTATCCTACTCTTCAAAGTCTTGGCATTGATTTTACTGAGGAGGAATGGTATGTTATGGCATACTTTGAGAAGATACATGTAGCCCAAGAACATTAGGTTTCACTAGGGAAAAAAATCGGAGAAAGCTGATTTTTTCAGGGAATGTCGAGTACATATCACTGAACGATTAGACAAAGGTCCCCTAAAATCCCAGTTGAGCTTTTTTTTCTACAGCCTTTTTTCGAAAACGCGTTTGAAAAAAATCAAAAAAAAATCGCACGAACTTTGTAACCTCGAATTGATCCAACTGTATTTTTTGTTTATGCGTATTTCGAGCTACATAATGTCTAATATACATTTACCTAGAGGAAAATGTGCATTCTGTGACAATTTCTGCGAAAAATTATTGAAAATTCACAAAAAAGTATCGGATTTATGCAAAAAATGACGATTTTCCTAACGGATTTGCCCAAAGGGTCATAGTACAGAACGAGATGTTAGTTGGACAGACGATAAAAAATCCACCACCATTTGAAGACTTTTATCATTGCTTACAAAATAGACATTATGGAAGACCCCCTCTGCTTCTGGCCGAGTTCCCCTTTTGGCATAAAATTCGTCAGCATGAGAACTCAACTATTTTCGGGCTTGGGACCGAACAGACACGTCTGTGTCTGGCAGCATTAGATCAATAAATAATATTTACAGAATGTACAAAAATCAATAAATAATATTTACAGAATGTACAAATCAATCAACATGGATTAAGTTACATTGACTATTATCAACGCTATATACAGAAATGACATGACCTATATACATATTATTCATCGAACTCAGAAATTTCCGACAGGACAGTGTTTCTGTGGTTGTTACAAGAATCCGAACTGCAATTACACAAACCTGAGCAAGAGAGTCCTGCCTTCTTACACCCACACCTTTTTGTACAAGCACTCTTGCAACCACAACTGATCAGATTCAGTAGGTTATCGGGGGCACATGGCTTTGTGGCTGCAGTCGGTACAAGAAGTCCATTGTCTAGCGACCACCCCCAATCCGTCGGAGGAAGCGAAGTGCCCAGCCATTGTTGGACCTGGAGATAACATCTGTAGACATGTTGTTGTGCAGCATCGCTGCTTGGTGGGAGTGAGGCTAGGTCGATGGGTTTATTCAGTTTAGATTTTGCTACATAACGCTTGTAAGTGACATATCTATATTGGTCGAGAGAGGAAACGGTTTTACTCCCGTATAAGATCAGGAGAAGTTGTTCCCCGGCAGCGGCTACTGCACTTGGTGTACTGTCATCCGCCAAAATTGTGTTGACATACTGTTGTGAGTCGCTAGTAACATCGGAGACAATTGTACTTAATACTTTCTTCTTACCAACTCGAAAGAGTGCAGAAGTAGTGTCACAACCACTTATAGAATGTGCTACATGGAGGTTGCTTCTATGGTCACCCATTTCGGTTGCTATTTCACTAACTGAAACTAGTAAGTTTGGGGTAATGGAATACATCATGTGAATATTACATCCCGGTTGAACTCGAGAGGTAAGAATGACTAACAAGTCTGTGTCTGTTCTCACAACGACAACATTGTTGTCATCTTGAGCGATGTCAAGTGCAGTTTCGGCTATCAGTACATCAGCATCAGCCTCGGCCTGCTTGGACTGAATATTGATAGCAGATAGCTCCTGCATTAGAAGATCGATCAGTTGGGTTTTGTTCTTGGCATTTGCAAGGAAATCGGATTGGGGTGTGGTGGCTGGTAACTCGGGTGAGATATTGATATCAATGGAATACCTGTCTTTAGATCTACGGGCTTGTTCCATGCCCTTTGTCGACATTGTACAAGCATAACCATCAAAAACAACCACGACGTTCGCCCCAAAATGTCTCACTAGATAATTGGAATATGATGTACATATGTCCTTATATGACGACTGTTTAGGCCATACAACTGCCCTCAATAAAAATCCACCATCTACAACAAACAGAGAATGTTCTGGGATTTTAGTTTGCTCGGAACCGTATGTTTTGAGGATCTTACCGAGCGTGCTTTTCTGTGTCTTCCTCATTCCAGCAGAATCAAACAATGCTGGTGGTTTCGGGGCGAGTTCATATTTGAGATACTCTTCCATCTCTGCTTGTGACTGAATAACACATGTGATGCAGTTGAACAGAATTGTGGGGTCAATCACTACCTTACTTCCACGGACTTTGATGCTATTTGCCATCGATGCGAAAGACTTCACAGTGTCAACACGTCGTAGTTTGATGCTGTTGAACGTTTTGCTTACAACATTCGATACGCATCATTCACCAATTTTGCGAACTTGGTCACAGTTCACAGTTTCATCGGCCACAAGCCCGGTCGCTATAGAGACTAATTGTAGTGGATCTCTATTCTGAAAGGGGGAATGCACTCTGAGCCAGTTCAATAATTTGGTGATATCATTGGCATCAGTCAATTGTGAACTTTGACGGAGATCCCGATGTTGTTCGCCATGACCAGTGTGAACATGAACAAAATTTTCGAGAGCATTACATATCGGAAGGCAAAGAGGTAGTCCATGTACCCATTTCGCAACAGTGCTATCGGTTATTCCCCTGCCATGTGTGAGACCACCAGGGAGCTTGAACATTCTCATTAAACACTGCTCTATGGTCTGATCAGAATATATCCCGTCCCAGAATTTATCTGAGCGCCTTATGGTAAAGTACCCTTTCTCAGTGAACAACTTCAAATCATCCTGTTGCATTATTTCTGTTAGCTCATTCATCTGCTGCAAATAGAGATGAGAACTTTTTGCGTATGCAAAACGACCACCTGCGTGAAATACTTGAATCATATTGCGAACACAATATGTGTGGAGTTCCCAGTCGCCTGTGCGCTCTGCTCTCAAGAACAACTGGAGAAGACCTATTTGCTCGTAGTATTGTACCCAAAGCTTTCCTGTGCGTCCTACGGACGCATTCTGGAGCAGTTCGTGTAATTTTGACAGTAGATGGTTGACACTTTGTTGATTGATAGCGTCAGCTGTTGTACAGTCACCTCTGGCAAGTCCACAGAATATTTCATTGACTTCTGTGCAGTCTATGTTATCTAGTGTTCGGCTTTCTTCAAACACAAGTTTTGTAATGGTAATTTGTGTTAGCAAATGGGCACGAACTGCTCTTGAATATGCATGACAACTGATCAAATGATGGATTGACCCACCAGCATAAACAGTCCCCCAAAGTTCATCCAAGCCGCTACCAGCCATGATAGAACCAATTGCCCCTAAATATGACATAATCATATGTTTATGAGTACACATCAAGGGCGTGCACACATTACATGCCAATGCATCTTGAGTGTAGGCGAACACCACATTATGTGATTTAATCGAACATGGAAATTGAAACAATGGTGCTATAATACGGTATTTGAATGAGAAAAGTCGATGCCGTTTGAATTTGAGTTTAGGGGGTATGATTAATATTTCACACGTTTCACCAGTTCATTATGGAATAAATGACTATTGTTATATATCATTATAAAGCCACTGCTTTTCTGCAATTTTTGATATATAATTTAACTCCCAAAGTAGTCGTAGATTTGATTTAATGGACGTTGTGTACCGTTGTGTGTATGAAAACAATAAAAAATTTTTCGTAATTTTGTACATTTTCGTGAATATTTCACCATTGAGTGTGAGGATTGGTACAAAGTTGGCATTTTCTGTTGGGGATATGTATTCTCAATATAATTCAGCACGATATTTATGATTCTCACCCTACTAAGGCGAATAAGAATGAGAAATATGGAGCTTGGTCGAATTTTTTTTTTAATTTTTTTTTTCATCAAAAAAACGCCATAACTAAAAAAGCTCAACTCGGATTCGCGGGGACTTTTCACACTTTATCCGCAATGTGTGTCCCGGAAACATATAAAAAAATCAGCTTTCTCCGATTTTTTTCCTTACTTTCTCATTTTTATGTCTAATGTGCCTGGACTACATGGCTGTTTACGCCATGTAGATGAAAATGAATTTACACTTTCACCCCCCCAATTTCATTAGATGCGTGATGCATTGGCGCATCCTGAGCCTTCTTGTTGGGAGTCTTGAAGATAAGCATCCAAATATAAAAAATGATTTTAAAAACTTCCTCATGCCTATGTCCGCTTCGGGATTAATTTTATTGGAAAGCAAAACATTTTCAGAACAGTACTCATTCACAGATTCTCATTTTCACCCCGAATTGTTATTGAAACGCTCAGGATGCGACAATTTTGCAGATTTAGAAAATACAATTTTAACAGACACAAACTGTAAACTGCTGCATGGTATTGCAAATTTTGCCTTCCCAAGTTCCTGGAAAGCTCATAAATCAATCATTGAAGATTCAAGAATACATATATCTTTTGACATTCACCCTCATTTATTAATGCCACACATGGTATTACTATATGCAAAGCAACTTCAGGAACAAATACAAAATCCTCATTGTATTGCCATAGGTGAGGTAGGTATGGACCTCACCACTACCTGCAGATGTTCCCCTAAATGTAAAAATCCAGCTTTATGTAAAAGAAACAAAATTAAAGCTCAAAAGGACTTCTTGAAGCTGGTTTTGCCATTGGCTGAAAGGTATCGAAAAATTCTCATTATACACTGCAGGGATCATAACACCGGTGAAGCTGCAGAAATTGTGCTGCAACTTTTAATTGATTTGAATTTAACAACATTGTTTATTCACCGGCACTGTTTTATGGGCTCTCTTGTGGAGTTCAAACATTGGCAAGCAGTCCTACCTAATCTGTACTTCGGGTTTACTTCAAAGTTCTTGCAGGATTCTCGGGTAACAGAGGTCATCAAGAAAATGAATCCTGACAGACTTCTAACTGAATCTGACTCTCCATACCTATCCACTGTTCCTTACTCAAAATGCAACTCTCCCTGGGAGATATTAAAATTTATTGAACCCATGGCACAAATCAAGAAACTTTCAAGTAGTGATTTACTGGAAATTACTACAAAAAACACTGTCTCCCTTTATCGTCTGTAGAGTTTTCAGAGTTTAACTGTACATGTGTACATAAAATGTATAATATGATGATAATCTCTCCAGAATGAAATTTTATTGTTCTTTCGATCCTTCAATTGGGAGGTGCTCAATTGCTTCCCGATTACCTAAATTATAAATTTCTGCTCACCAGAAGTTTTGTCTTGAGAGGTTATCAAATGAGAGCTGTAAATTTTGAATATAGTTTTTTTAATAAAAATGTTCTGCAATAGCCTCCAACAGTTTAAAATCAGATGATTACAATTTTTTATGAGAATTTACATTCATGTTTTCTAATCATATACATATTTCAAAACTGGCAGGGGAAGAGTGTGGTAATGGTACCAGATTTCATGGGGTTGCTGTGACATTACCACTTCTGACTCTTCTGTGACTTACTCCAATCTATGGTTGTTGACTCCCTTGGACCACTCAGATTGTTCATTCACTGATTGTTGCTGTTTCTATTTGGACGTCTCCTTGAACAGATCAAGTACTGTTGTGGATCAAGAATTGGTGAATCACTGCAAAGGTATTATATCTTCGCTATATAATGTAGCTACTCATGTAGCTACTCATAATGAACTTGTGAAGAACAAGAGGCCCCAAGGGGCCTGAAGGCGCTCACCTGACATGGTAACCTAAATATCAATCCAGAGAATTGATTTCAACAAGTTGCATCTGCTCCTCCTAAGAAACGCTTATACCAAATATCCAAAGATTCTGACCAGTGGATCTAAAAAAAAGAAGATTTTTAAAGAATATTCCTCATATTGAACTAAGTTATAATTCGGGCTCCCACAGGGAGCCCATATATGAACCCATGGACTTGGCTTTAACAAACTTGAATCTCACCCCACTAAGGATGCTGCACACCAAATATCAAAACATTCCGACTGCTGGATCTGAAAAAGAAGATTTTTAAAGAAAGTTCCTCGTTTTGAACTAAGTTACAATTCAAGCTCCCACAGTGAGTCCAAATATGGACCTAGGGACATGGCTTGAACAAACTTGAATCTCACCCCCCTAAGGATGCTACATATCAAAACATTCCAACTGCTGGATCTGAAGAAGATTTTTAAAGAAAATTCCTTATTTTGAACTAAGTTATAATTCGGGCTACCACAGTGAGCCCAAATATGAACCCAGGGACTTGGCTTGAACAAACTTGAATCTCACCCCCCCCCCCCCCCCCTAAGCATGGTGCATACCCGATATCAAAAGATTCTGCCTGCTGAATCTTGAGAAGAAGATTTTCAAAGAAATTTGCCTGAAATGCACTAAGTTCGAATTCGAGCTTCTATAGTGAACCCAAATATGAATCTAGGGAGCCGATTTGAACACACTTGAATCAGATCCACCCCACAATGTTGCATACCAAATATCAAAAGATTCTACCTGCTAAATCTGGAGAAGAAGATTTTTTAAGAAATTTGCCTGAAATGCACTAAGTTCGAATTTGGGCTTCTATAGTGAGCCCAAATATGAATCCAGGGGGCCGATTTGAACAAACTTGAATCAGATCGACCCCACAATGTTGCATACCAAATATCAAAAGATTCTGCCTGCTGAATCTGGAGAAGAAGATTTTTGAAGAAATTTGCCTGAAATGCACGAAGTTCGAATTCGAGCTTCTATACTGAACCCAAATATAAACCCAGGGGGGCGATTTGAACAAACTTGAATACGATCCACCCCACAATGTTGCATACCAAATATCAAAAGATTCTGCCTTCTGGGTCTGGAGAAGAAGATTTTTGAAGAAATTTGCCTGAAATGCACAAAGTTCGAATTCGAGCTTCTATACTGAGCCCAAATATAAACCCAGCAGGCCGATTTGAACAAACTTGAATCAGATCCACCTCACAATGTTGTATACCAAATATCACAGGAGGCCCCAGGGGGCCTGAGGGCGCTCACCTGACATAGTAGCCTAAATATCAACCCAGAGAATTGATTTCCACAAGTTCCATCTGCTCCTCCTAAGAAAAGCTGAAACCAAATATCCAAATATTCTGACCAGCGGATCTAAAAAAAGATTTTTAAAGAATATTTCTCATATTGAACTAAGTCATAATTCGGGCTCCCACAGGGAGCCCATATATGAACCCAGGGACTTGGCTTTAACAAACCTGAATCTCACACCCCTAAGGATTCTGCACACCAAATATCAAAACATTCCGACTGCTGGATCTGAAGAAGAAGATTTTTAAAGAAAATTCCTCATTTTGAACCAAGTTACAATTCGAGCTCCCGCAATCAGCCCAAATATGGACCTAGGGACATGGCTTGAACAAACTTGAATCTTACCCCCCTAAGGATGCTGCATAAAAAATATCAAAAACATTCATCTGCTGGATCTGAAGATTTTCAAAGAAAATTCCTCATTTTGAACTAAGTTGTCATTCAGGCTCCCATAGTGAGCCCAAATATAAACCAAGGGACTTGGCTTGAACAAACTTGAATCTCAGCCCCCTAAGGTTGCTCCATTCCAAATATCAAAACATTCCAACTGCTGAATCTGAAGAAGAAGATTTTTAAAGAAAAATTCCTCATATTGATTAAGTTATAATTTGGGCTCCCACAGGGAGCCCAAATATGGACCCATGGACTTGGCTTTCACACACTTGAATCCCCCCCCCCCCCCCCCCCCCAAGGATGCTACTCACCACATATCAAACCATTCTGACTGCTGGATCTGAAGAAGAAGATTTTTTAAGAAAATTCCTCATTTCGAACAAAGTTACAATTCAAGCTCCCACAGTGAGCCCAAATATGGACCTAGGGAAATGGCTTGACCAAACTTGAATCTCACCCCCTAAGGATGCTGCATACCAAATATCACAAGATTCTGCCTGCTGGATCTTGAGAAGAAAATTTTCAAAGAAATTTGCCTGAAATGCACTAAGTTCAAATTTGGGCTCCTATACTGAGCCCAAATATAAACCCAGGGGGCCGATTTGAACAAACTTGAATCAGATCCACCCCACAATGTTGCATACCAAATATCACAAGATTCTGCCTGCTGGATCTGGAGAAGATTTTTGAAGAAATTTGCCTGAAATGCACAAAGTTCGAATTCGAGCTTCTATACTGAGCCCAAATATAAACCCAGCAGGCCGATTTGAACAAACTTGAATCAGATCCACCTCACAATGTTGCATACCAAATATCACAAGAGGCCCCAGGGGGCCTGAAGGCGCTCACCTGACATGGTAACCTAAATATCAATCCAGAGAATTGATTTCAACAAGTTGCATCTGCTCCTCCTAAGAAACGCTTATACCAAATATCCAAAGATTCTGACCAGTGGATCTAAAAAAAAGAAGATTTTTAAAGAATATTCCTCATATTGAACTAAGTTATAATTCGGGCTCCCACAGGGAGCCCATATATGAACCCATGGACTTGGCTTTAACAAACTTGAATCTCACCCCACTAAGGATGCTGCACACCAAATATCAAAACATTCCGACTGCTGGATCTGAAAAAGAAGATTTTTAAAGAAAGTTCCTCGTTTTGAACTAAGTTACAATTCAAGCTCCCACAGTGAGTCCAAATATGGACCTAGGGACATGGCTTGAACAAACTTGAATCTCACCCCCCTAAGGATGCTACATATCAAAACATTCCAACTGCTGGATCTGAAGAAGATTTTTAAAGAAAATTCCTTATTTTGAACTAAGTTATAATTCGGGCTACCACAGTGAGCCCAAATATGAACCCAGGGACTTGGCTTGAACAAACTTGAATCTCACCCCCCCCCCCCCCCCCTAAGCATGGTGCATACCCGATATCAAAAGATTCTGCCTGCTGAATCTTGAGAAGAAGATTTTCAAAGAAATTTGCCTGAAATGCACTAAGTTCGAATTCGAGCTTCTATAGTGAACCCAAATATGAATCTAGGGAGCCGATTTGAACACACTTGAATCAGATCCACCCCACAATGTTGCATACCAAATATCAAAAGATTCTACCTGCTAAATCTGGAGAAGAAGATTTTTTAAGAAATTTGCCTGAAATGCACTAAGTTCGAATTTGGGCTTCTATAGTGAGCCCAAATATGAATCCAGGGGGCCGATTTGAACAAACTTGAATCAGATCGACCCCACAATGTTGCATACCAAATATCAAAAGATTCTGCCTGCTGAATCTGGAGAAGAAGATTTTTGAAGAAATTTGCCTGAAATGCACGAAGTTCGAATTCGAGCTTCTATACTGAACCCAAATATAAACCCAGGGGGGCGATTTGAACAAACTTGAATCCGATCCACCCCACAATGTTGCATACCAAATATCAAAAGATTCTGCCTTCTGGGTCTGGAGAAGAAGATTTTTGAAGAAATTTGCCTGAAATGCACAAAGTTCGAATTCGAGCTTCTATACTGAGCCCAAATATAAACCCAGCAGGCCGATTTGAACAAACTTGAATCAGATCCACCTCACAATGTTGTATACCAAATATCACAGGAGGCCCCAGGGGGCCTGAGGGCGCTCACCTGACATAGTAGCCTAAATATCAACCCAGAGAATTGATTTCCACAAGTTCCATCTGCTCCTCCTAAGAAAAGCTGAAACCAAATATCCAAATATTCTGACCAGCGGATCTAAAAAAAGATTTTTAAAGAATATTTCTCATATTGAACTAAGTCATAATTCGGGCTCCCACAGGGAGCCCATATATGAACCCAGGGACTTGGCTTTAACAAACCTGAATCTCACACCCCTAAGGATTCTGCACACCAAATATCAAAACATTCCGACTGCTGGATCTGAAGAAGAAGATTTTTAAAGAAAATTCCTCATTTTGAACCAAGTTACAATTCGAGCTCCCGCAATCAGCCCAAATATGGACCTAGGGACATGGCTTGAACAAACTTGAATCTTACCCCCCTAAGGATGCTGCATAAAAAATATCAAAAACATTCATCTGCTGGATCTGAAGATTTTCAAAGAAAATTCCTCATTTTGAACTAAGTTGTCATTCAGGCTCCCATAGTGAGCCCAAATATAAACCAAGGGACTTGGCTTGAACAAACTTGAATCTCAGCCCCCTAAGGTTGCTCCATTCCAAATATCAAAACATTCCAACTGCTGAATCTGAAGAAGAAGATTTTTAAAGAAAAATTCCTCATATTGATTAAGTTATAATTTGGGCTCCCACAGGGAGCCCAAATATGGACCCATGGACTTGGCTTTCACACACTTGAATCCCCCCCCCCCCCCCCCCCCAAGGATGCTACTCACCATATATCAAACCATTCTGACTGCTGGATCTGAAGAAGAAGATTTTTTAAGAAAATTCCTCATTTCGAACAAAGTTACAATTCAAGCTCCCACAGTGAGCCCAAATATGGACCTAGGGAAATGGCTTGACCAAACTTGAATCTCACCCCCTAAGGATGCTGCATACCAAATATCACAAGATTCTGCCTGCTGGATCTTGAGAAGAAAATTTTCAAAGAAATTTGCCTGAAATGCACTAAGTTCAAATTTGGGCTCCTATACTGAGCCCAAATATGAACCCAGGGGGCCGATTTGAACAAACTTGAATCAGATCCACCCCACAATGTTGCATACCAAATATCACAAGATTCTGCCTGCTGGATCTGGAGAAGATTTTTGAAGAAATTTGCCTGAAATGCTCAAAGTTCGAATTCGAGCTTCTATACTGAGCCCAAATATAAACCCAGCAGGCCGATTTGAACAAACTTGAATCAGATCCACCTCACAATGTTGCATACCAAATATCACAAGAGGCCCCAGGGGGCCTGAAGGCGCTCACCTGACATGGTAACCTAAATATCAATCCAGAGAATTGATTTCAACAAGTTGCATCTGCTCCTCCTAAGAAACGCTTATACCAAATATCCAAAGATTCTGACCAGTGGATCTAAAAAAAAGAAGATTTTTAAAGAATATTCCTCATATTGAACTAAGTTATAATTCGGGCTCCCACAGGGAGCCCATATATGAACCCATGGACTTGGCTTTAACAAACTTGAATCTCACCCCACTAAGGATGCTGCACACCAAATATCAAAACATTCCGACTGCTGGATCTGAAAAAGAAGATTTTTAAAGAAAGTTCCTCGTTTTGAACTAAGTTACAATTCAAGCTCCCACAGTGAGTCCAAATATGGACCTAGGGACATGGCTTGAACAAACTTGAATCTCACTCCCCTAAGGATGCTACATATCAAAACATTCCAACTGCTGGATCTGAAGAAGATTTTTAAAGAAAATTCCTCATTTTGAACTAAGTTATAATTCGGGCTACCACAGTGAGCCCAAATATGAACCCAGGGACTTGGCTTGAACAAACTTGAATCTCACCCCCCCCCCCCACCCCTAAGCATGGTGCATACCCGATATCAAAAGATTCTGCCTGCTGAATCTTGAGAAGATTTTCAAAGAAATTTGCCTGAAATGCACTAAGTTCGAATTCGAGCTTCTATAGTGAACCCAAATATGAATCTAGGGAGCCGATTTGAACACACTTGAATCAGATCCACCCCACAATGTTGCATACTAAATATCAAAAGATTCTGCCTGCTAAATCTGGAGAAGAAGATTTTTTAAGAAATTTGCCTGAAATGCACTAAGTTCGAATTTGGGCTTCTATTTAAAGAATATTTCTCATATTGAACTAAGTCATAATTCGGGCTCCCACAGGGAGCCCATATATGAACCCAGGGACTTGGCTTTAACAAACCTGAATCTCACACCCCTAAGGATTCTGCACACCAAATATCAAAACATTCCGACTGCTGGATCTGAAGAAGAAGATTTTTAAAGAAAATTCCTCATTTTGAACCAAGTTACAATTCGAGCTCCCGCAATCAGCCCAAATATGGACCTAGGGACATGGCTTGAACAAACTTGAATCTTACCCCCCTAAGGATGCTGCATAAAAAATATCAAAAACATTCATCTGCTGGATCTGAAGATTTTTAAAGAAAATTCCTCATTTTGAACTAAGTTGTCATTCAGGCTCCCATAGTGAGCCCAAATATGAATCCAGGTGGCCGATTTGAACAAACTGGAATCAGATCCACCCCACAATGTTGCATACCAAATATCAAAAGATTCTGCCTACAGGATCGGGAGAAGAAGATTTTTGAAGAAATTTGCCTGAAATGCACTAAGTTCGAATTCGAGCTTCTATAGTGAGCCCAAATATGAATCTAGGGAGCCGATTTGAACAAAATAGAATCAGATCCACCCCACAATGTTGCATACCAAATATCAAAAGATTCTGCCTGCTGGATCTGGAGAAGAAGATTTTTTAAGAAATTTGCCTGAAAAGCACTAAGTTCAAATTTGGGCTCCTATACTGAGCCCAAATATAAACCCAGGGAGCAGATTTGAACAAACTTGAATCAGATCCACCCCACAATGTTGCATACCCAATATCAAAAGATTCTGCCTGCTGGATCTTGAGAAGAAGATTTTCAAAGAAATTTGCCTGAAATGCACTAAGTTCAAATTTGGGCTCCTATACTGAGCCCAAATATAAACCCAAGGGGCCGATTTGAACAAACTTGAATCAGATCCAACCCACAATGTTGCATACCAAATATCAAAAGATTCTGCCTGCTGGATCTGGAGAAGAAGATTTTCAAAGAAATTTGCCTGAAATGCAGTAAGTTCAAATTTGGGCTCCTATACTGAGGCCAAATATAAACCCAGGGGGCCGATTTGAACAAACTTGAATCAGATGCACCCCACAATGTGGCATACCAAATATCAAAAGATTCTGCCTGCTGGATCTGGAGAAGAAGATTTTTTAAGAAATTTGCCTGAAATGCACTAAGTTCGAAATCGGGCTCCTATACTGAGCCCAAATATGAACCCAGGGGGCCGATTTGAACAAACTTGAATCAGATCCACCCCACAATGTTGCATACCAAATATCAAAAGATTCTACCTGCTAAATCTGGAGAAGAAGATTTTTTAAGAAATTTGCCTGAAATGCACTAAGTTCGAATTTGGGCTTCTATAGTGAGCCCAAATATGAATCCAGGGGGCCGATTTGAACAAACTTGAATCAGATCCACCCTACAATGTTGCATACCAAATATCAAAAGATTCTGCCTGCTGGATCTGGAGAAGAAGATTTGTTAATGTTTTTCCCATTGCCTACAGTGTTAAAAAGTGCTGACTCAGCACTTTTTCAAAGTCCTAAAAAACTGTACCCTATGATAAAACCGATGGCAATTTTTTTTAACTAATTCTTTCTGTTGGACCTAAGGAAGCTTCACACCAAATAAAAAATCTCGGTGCCGTGCAATTTTGGAGATATGGGCGTTTTAATTTTTTTCTATTTTTAGCTCCTGCGGTTCCCATGGGGCTACGGAAAAAAAAATCAGCATAAATTAGGTACTTATGACCCAATAAGCCCTCACATAAAATTTGGTTCAAATCAGCCTCTCGGTTTGGAAAATAGAAATTTTGGGCAGGGCCAAACATTTTGCCCCTCCCATAACGACGCCAAGTATAGCTCCACAAACTTTTCTTGAACAAATCTGAGTCTACACCTCAAAAGGAAGCTGCACACCAAATATCAAGTCTCTGCTACTGCTGGTTCATGAGAAGAAGACTTTTTAAGATTTCAGCAAATTTTTGGGTGTGGCCCTACCCACGGTCGAGGCAACTTGATTTGAACAAAATCAAATTGCGATGTCATAACAAACTATTATCTCAAATATCAATTAAATTGGTTCAGTGGTTTGGGAGGAGAAGACGCAAACACCATGTTCACGGACGACGACAGACGACGGACGACGGACGGTGAGTGATCACTATAGCTCTCCTGACTGAAAGTCAGGTGAGCTAAAAATCTAGGAAATAAATGAATATCGCTGTTCGCGTGCATGTCTGTTTCTGTAAAATTTTACTACAAGACTGCATGCCCGTGTTTTGAGAACAAAGGTCTCGTTACAGTTATTCAGGTGAAAATGTCGGCTTTTCAAGAAATGTGCAGCTTCTGATTAACACGGCCGAGGATATTTCGCATTTAAATTACCTCCCCTATTCACAATACTCACAATGTATATAGTTTCTGGAAGCTCTGAATATGGTCCTATCTGAAGACAACTGTACACAACAAAAATCTTACAGTATCACTCAAATACACTCAGCCGACTGACACAGTTGATGGCTAAAAAATGGCTCAAAATGGTCAAAATTTTCTCATTTTGGGGATAAATCTCCAATTTTCGTGCATCAGTAGTGATAAAACTGTGTTATAGGAATTCCTCATTCCCCCACTGAGGAATTTACAGCACAACATGATCATTCTGACAAATAAAAAAACATATGGGTTTCTTATTCATTTTTTCAGAAGGCTTTCTCAAAGCAAATTTACACAAAAATTGTCCCATTTGTAAACTGCAAATTGTCAGGTCCCAAACATGTCTGGGTTTGTCATTTAACACTTCCATGGATGTGACCTTGACCCCCAATTGAAATGCACTTGACAATACACAGTTTGAATCAAGACCAGCAACAGATTATTTTGGCCACATCACCATTAATGAGAATTATTTACTAAATCCACACCACCTTAAACTAAAACTATAGCTCAAAAGAGCCATTTGGCTGAGGGATATCCAATAACCTCGGAAATGACCTTTTAATAGGAAACGAGACCAACGTTTTCCCCAGACCGTACGTGAACATAACTTGAATTCATCCGAACACTGGCTGTTTCTAAGGAAATCGCGCTAAGTTCCCCACAAAGGAAAAAGGCCCACTAAAAGTGTCAATAAATCACTTGTTTTATTTGTTCATTCGTTGTCAGCAATTTGTGAAGTGTACGTTCTCAAGTAAAACTGAAACCGGGCTTTAAATCTGACGAAACCGGCAAGGGACGGCATTGGCACTTCGAACTTTCAAACAATATTTAACTCGCCAACAACTTCCTAACGTCGAAAGTCACTTCATTACTTAATTATTTCGCATAGTTTCCAGCATTCTGCGACAATATATTTTACATAATGTCCTTTGAAAAACCAAAAACAATTAAATATCCGTTACAATGATTCTGGATTTTTTGCCAATGGGAGAGCCACGCCGCCAGATGGCACCCCAAACTCTGTTGCATGGTATATAGAAAAATTATAAAATCACTGGATACGTAACTGGGGTACCTATGTGCGCCCACGCCACTGCGTGGATGTGCACTATAATGTACTTCAAAACCTGATTGTGGCCTTCAAAATACACGCATACACACTTTTCAGAATCCTATTATGCTCTTTCGGGACCTGAAAATCAACAAGCTGTATCCTTTTTCAAACCAACGGTCGAAACATAGGTACAGTGTATTTTGGATATTTGTACCCAGTCTCCCGCCCCACAAACGCACACTTGCATTAAACGTTCACCGCCTACACCTAGGAGTTAGAAGTAATCGCCTTAAGTCCAGTCCAATCGAACGAAATTATGACGGGCGGAAACCACGTTGTTTCCTTGGCAAGACACTTAATCCCGATTTTCCACGTGGAGGCACGGTGACGTTATCTACTAAAGCGTGCTATGCATGTCAATGGTGCACTTCCCTTCAACCGTACTTGTGTAAATAAGTACGAGTTTTTCAACTGTGCATCGATGTTCGGTGTTTTTCTCTGGGTGTTCCGGCTTTTAGCACTCGTAAAACTGCCCGAAATTATGTGGCCTTATATCTCTATAAAACAAACCAACCGCTATTTCAATTTATCGGTTTGGAATTGGAACTATCTAACTGACTTCCCTGAGTTAATAATGTTCCAATAGGAGAAAATCCTCGCCCTCTGAATGAATGAGAGCTGGCGTAGTTACTTTTGTGTTTACGGTTCCAGTAGCAAATGTTACCTTCTGACGTCACCAAGCGAAATATTTGAAATGACGTCGCCCGTTTCGTAATTACTTCATCAACGGAGTGACTAGCATGCCGCTTTATTTTTCTGGATGTTTCACACGTGCAGCAGATTGTATTCTGGGCGAAGTGTTGTTTAAATTACAAACCGATTTACTAGTTGAGATGGAATAAGCTTATCCGGTGTGTTGATTGATTTGCCCAGTGCCGTCGTGGGGTACACGAGAGGTTTATTTACTAAACCCGTGCTTGTTAAAAGTTGCCTTGAACAAGGCAACTTTTTAACGATCACAAGTTTAGTAAATAAGTCTATCGTGTTTCACGATGTTGGGTTGGGGCTACGGGTTGTGTCTTATTGGAATATATACGTTATTGTGATGAGTTGACGGTAACATGTTCTGAGGTTTGCGGCTCAGGGCGTATGTTCAACCGAGACGTTTCGCGTCTCGGTTGAACATAAGCTCTGAGCTGCAAACCTCATACCATGTTACCATCAATTCATCACAATAAGTTATAATATAAAAGTTCAATACTCACTATTTGAGGTATGCTGTTTCCAGCAGGATATTTATGTTTTGTGTCCTCTTTTAACTCTCCTGCTTTTTTGTTCAAAGTTGCGCTACCATCGTCACTTTTTACATCACCCAATTTCTGTGAATATTCAGCTTTTGTTGTATTTTTCATTTCCTGAGTATCATTGAAATCGTATGGATCTTTCGCATCTTTCATATCCTTTGTGTCATTCAAAATATGAACACTTTTTGAATCTCCTGCACCCTTCGCATTTTCTTCGTTCTCAATTGGCTTTGTATTAATTGCATTTTTGGCATCATCAGGGTGCTTCACTGTCCCCTCATACTCTCGATTTTTTCCGTCGTCTACAATCTTCACGTCTTTTGTGTCAGCCTTTCCTTTAGAATATTCCACAGTTGATGAATCATTGGAACCTTTACCGTGCCTGTTGCATGTAATAGTTGAGTCCTCTATCACCTTGGCATCTATGTCATTTGAAGACGTTGTATCTGTATCATTGGCGATTTTTACTTTTTGATTGTCTTTTGCAACTTCCTTCATGTTTGCATTTTTCGTACCATCCACATCATCCGTAATCCTTCTAGTTTGTGACTCATATGTATCCCTTTTTCCTTCTGTATTCTCTGAAAATTGGACAGCCACAGCATTACTTCTCAGGTCTTCACTTTTCTCCAGTTCATTCAAAACATTTGTACTGGTTTTCGTTGCAACAACAGGAGCCATGGGAATAAATCCTTTAAGCCTGGTGAATAGCTCATCAAACTTTGAGCCAATCCACGTATTCTGTATGTCAGGGTCATACCAACAGTTTATATACAACATGTCTAAATATATCATCCCTAGTCCCTCCGGAGGCCACTCCATTCTCTCCAAAAGTACTGGTATAATGGGTTTATCGAGTTGTGCGGATAACCTCATTTCCTTTATACAGTTTTTTGATGTTGCGTATTTTTTTGTGACACAACTGATAACCACCTTACAACCACGGATTCCTTTATCAATCTTCTCAAGCAATGAATCGCCACCCTGCATTTGATGTATATCCATCCAGCACGTAAATCCAAGTTCAGTTAGACGCTTGTATAAATTCAAAACTTGTTCTTGTTTTTTCCACTGGTACGACAAGAATATTGAAGGTGGTTGTTCATCCGACTGAAAGTGAAAAAAATATTCAATTTAAATTTGTTGATATTTTTTTGACTATGTTAGTGAGGCAATAATTATTCTTTTAAATTTTTCCTCAAAACATAACTCATGAACCCTCATTCCCCCGAGCTGTGAAGGACAAAAGTTCGGTTCTTAGTTATTCCAGATTTGGGATGGGTCATGTGCCGTTTAAAGTTCATGTTAGGCAAGGTTTGAATAATAAAAAATAAATGTTGATAAAAATAACGTTAACTCTTTCTCTGCCACGCCCACTTTAGACATATATGGAGGCTCTTTATGTACGGTACGCCTTTATGCGAGGAAGTGTAATAACAATTATGACATACTTGAAACTCTATCAATTGATTAATTGTTGGAAATGGTTCTCTGAGCCCTTTCCAACAATTAATCAGATGGTAGGTTTGACCTACGTATACCAGAACGTACAGATAACCATCATAAAATAGGTGACAATAGTCGCTCTTGGAAGCGAAAGTGTTAATAGGTAATATTTATTCATCAAACGAGTTAAGAGGAGGTGCAAAATATGTGAACTGAAATACATGTAGATGAATATATGAACTCCACCAATAGATGCAAATATCATTGTGTATGATCAGCTGTCAGCAGGTTTTTTCAGTTGAAACCCTAAGACCAGTGAATGTCACGACATTCAGTACCCAGTGTCCGATTGTATCATAAAGTGTTAAAATGGTCATTAGAGACTGGAGTAATTTCTAGTAAAATAACATAAGCGTACTAGAAAGTACTGGGCAAACAGAATATACTCGTATAGAATAGGAAAACATTAACCCTTTACCCAACGTAACGTTCAAAACCGGCCAGCGCTATTCTCAAAAATCGCCAATTAATTTTCATTATTTTTTTCACTTTTTGTCTCAAAAACATAGGTTATGACCCCTCGTTGGAACGAGCTCGTCGTGCTCGTTCCAACGAGGGGCCATAACCTATGTTTTTGAGAAAAAAATGAAAAAAATTAGTTATTCAAGAATTATTTTTGCAAGTGTCGTCTGCTTTTCAGGTTAGGTAAAGGGTTAAATTATGTTTCTATATGAAACACAGGAGGTTTGGGGAGGAATTTTGACTGCAAATTGGAATATTTTTATATTTGTTCTATAACTTTGTTACGGGGATCAGACTGAAATTTGTTCAAATTCTGTTCATATTTGGACTTCAGAGAGGAGCACGATTTTTGGAAAAGGCTTTAAATATCTTCTTCCACATAACCACCAGGTACGATTTTTTTTATATTTGTTGTACAACGATGTTAGTGAGATCAGATTCAAATTTGTTCAAATTAATTCCATTGTTTAATATTTAGATTCGCTATTGGATCCCTAATTTTAATCCAGGTGCAATATACGGAATATTCTTTGAAATCTTCTTCTCCAGAACCCCCAGTCAGAATCTTTTTTATATTCGGTATACATCTTCCTGAGGGCGGTAAGATTCCAGTTTGTTCAAACTAAGTTTCCGGGTTCACATTGGGGCTCTCGAATTTTGGAAAAATGGACTTACAAATCTTCTTCTCCAAACTCATCAGTCAAGATCTTTTTTATATTTTTTGAACAGCATTCTCAGTGAGGTCGAATTCAAGTTTGTTCAAGTAATTCCATAATTTTATATTTGGGCTCACTATGGGAACCCGAATTTTAACTATGTGTAGTATGAGGGATATTTGGTATACAACGTCCTTAGTTGGGTACGATATAGGTTTGTTTAAATAAAGTCCGCGAGTTCATATTTGGACGCTAGACGGGATCCCGAAGTTTGAAGAAAAAGCGTAAACAATCTTCTTCTCCTGAACCACCAGTCAAGGTCTTTTGATCGTTTGATATTTGTGGAACAGGGTCCTTACCGAAAGTCAAATTCATGTTTGTTCAAACCAGTTCCCTGGGTTCATATTTGGGCTCGCTATGTCATTCCGAGTTTTTGGGGTTTTTTTATATTCTCTAAAAATATTCTTACCCAGAGCCGCCAGCGGAATACTTTGATATTTGGTATACAACATCCTTAGTCGGACTTATTTATTTATTGGAGATTAACGACACTTTCGATAGCCAGAGTCACCTCATGTCCTACAGTTTTACGGGTGGGAGATGCCGGAGTACCCGGAGAGATCCACCGAGCGACGGGGAGTAATTGCAAGACTCACCAACATGCTAATTCCACAAGTAGGGTTAGCATTGGTTGAAAACATGCACCATCGACGTGCAGTACGCCCTAGTACACAGCGCCACCGTGCCACCACGTGGGCAATCGGGATTAGGTCCCTTGCTAAGGCGGCTTTAAGTTTGTTCAAACCATGTTTTAAGGTTAATTACTGATCTCCCTTCGAGAGCCCGAATTTAATCTTATATGAACCCAATTGGTTTCATATTCTCTCAATCCAGTTAGTTTGGGTTGATTTTTAGCCCAACTGGTTTTCGAGTAAATGGATAAAATAACTTAAAACCATGATATTGGTAGGCAACAAGCAGTTGTTATTTGTTTGGAATACGGTTTGGAATGAAAAAAAAAACACTGAACAGTTGAGGAGACCAGTTATTTTTAAATCCATTGAAGAGTTCCTTATGCTTCAGCTTTACCCAAATATACTGCGTGGTTCGTCAACTGCAAGGTTATTAGTGCTTCTTGTATTTTTCATACAAATCACAAATGACAAATATAGAGACTGAAATCGCTCTCATGGAGTTTCAGAAGTAATTCACCATTGTCAAAATGTCTGTTTAACCCGTTTACTGTCACGCCCATTTCCCCATGTACGGAGGACGTCTCTATATCCGACTAAATGGGAGAAAGTTTAATAAAATTTATGATATGCTTGAAACTCTATCATCTCATTAATTGTTGTAAAGGGAACTCTGAGCCCTTTCCAACAAGTAATTATATGGTAAGTTTGATTTGCGTATATCAGAACGTCCAAATAATCATCATAAAATAGATGACAACAGTCGTTTTCCGCAGCATAAGTGTTAAATGTTGACCTAAAAACACACAATCCTCATATCTCGGTTCATAAAACGTACGTCATTCAAATTTTATTTTTCAACTGTTGACTTTTTATGTATATTCATTTATTTATTAAAGTTTAACGACACTTTAACAGCCAAGGTCATATGGTGTCGATGACACTTTTACGGGTGGAGGAAGCCAGAGAGAACCACCGAGCAACGACGAGCAGCTGCCAGCTTCTCAATATCGTAACTCCGGACTGCAGCATAGGCAGGGTTAGTTTGGTTTAAAACAAGCGCACCATTGACATGCAGTACGTCTAAGTACATGGAGTCATCGTGACCCCATGTGGACAATCGGGGTTAAGTGCCTTGCCCAAGGACACAACGCGGGAGGCGGAATCGATCGCTCAGACGATCACCCATTCAAAGACTAACCGGGCTCGACGTTGCTTAACTTCGGTGATCTGATGAGAACTGGTTACCGCAACGCCACCGCGCCCCCAACTGTTGACTTTCAAAGCAAATCTAATCACCTCTCAAGGAACCAGCTCAATGAGGGACAGGAAGCTTTGTTTAAAAAGCAAAACAAAAGATAAGTTTGGTGATTATGGCGAAAAAATATTATAAGCAGTATTGTCAATTCGTCTAAGGTAAGAACTAGAAAAACTGTGGGCACTCCTCACTAAATGATACCACCCACTCCCACCAAGAAACATTTTACAACAGCAAAAGTGTGTTTAATGTACATGGAGACAGTACAAACTCTGCCACCCCCCCCCCCCCCCACCTCCACCCCGAAGCTTGAATTGACAAAGCCCATATTTCAATATGTGAAACTGTAAAAATTAGAATATCTGAAAACAAAATAGAAGGTACACATCTTCACTGTATGTAAAAGAATGTTTGAAGGTTTCATTGAAATCCATTCACTAGTCTCAAAGGGGTCGCGGATAGCAGATGTCAACACCCCCCCCCTCCACCCCCACGCAAGCTTGAATTGACAAAGCCCATTTTTAAATATGGAAAACCCTAAAAATGTAAATATCTGTGAAAACAAAACAGGAGGTGCACATCTTCAATATCTAAAAGAATCTCTGACAGTTTCAATGAAATCCTTTCAATGGTTTAAGAGGAGTTGCGGATAGCAGATCTGTACAGAATGTCAATTGAATTTGACAAACTTTGCTTTTCAATATGGGAAGCTGTAGAAATGAAAATATCTGAAAACAAATTAGGAGGTGCACATCTTCAATGTATGTAAAAGAACATCTGAGAGTTTCAATGGAATTCGTTCACTGGTTTAAGAGAGGAGTTGCGGATAGCAGATCTGTACAGAATGTCAATTGAATTTGACAAAGTTAATTTTTCAATATGGGAAACTGTAAAAAAGAAAATATCTGAAAACAAAATAGGAGGTGCACATCTTCAATGTATGTAAAAGAATGTCTGAGAGTTTCAATGAAATCCGTTCACTGGTTTAAGAGGAGTTGTGGATAGCAGATGTGTACCCCCACCCCAAAAGCGTAACACCCCTATAGCACAACGGACGGACGGACGGACGTATGTCGGAATATGAAAATATCTGAAAGAAAAATAGGAGGTGCACATCTTCAGTGTATATAAAAGAAGGTCTTAAGAGTTCCAATGGAGTCTGTTCAATGGCTTAAGAGGAGTAGCGGATAGCAGATCTATACCCCTCCCTACTAAAACCTGAATTGACAAAGACCATTTTTGAATATGGGAAACTGTAAATATCAAAATATCTGAAGAGAAAATAGAAGGTGCAGATCTTCAATGTATGTAAAAGAACGTCTGAAATTTTCAATGAAATCCGTTCAATGGTTTAAGAGGAGCTGCGGATAGCAGATATGTACAGAGTGTCAATTGAATTTGAAAAAGTTCATTTTTACCTGCGTCGCCAGCGGCAGAGCAGTTTCAAGTAACCGCTCGACTCCGTCCGTCCGTCCGTCCGTCCGTCCGTCCGTCAGTCAGTCCGTCCGTCCGTCAGTCCGTCCGAAACACTTCTTCCGTCAAAGTTTTCTTGGCTTCTGTGAAAGGGAATGATTTTATATTGGTCTGCTGCTTCATAATGATGAGTTGTATCGTGTATCTAATTTTCAGATCTGCCGTGCAGCCACTTCCTGTTTGCCGATACTTATTGCATGCAGCGACGCAGGTCCATACCCGGTATTGGTCTTGGCTTGTTCAGTATAGGTAACTGTAAAGCGAATCGGACGGACGGACGGACGGACGGACGGACGGACGGACGGACGGACGGACGGACGGACGGACGGACGGACGGACGGACGGACGGACGGACGGACATAGTGAACACTATATACCACCCACTTTTCAAGTGGGTGGCTGGCATAATTAAGGATGTTCTGTTATCGGTACTTTGCTGGATATCCAAATGCATTTGTTCTTTTACCATTCCTTATAGAAGGTCTTGTTTGGCCTGATTATTGTCGCAGGCCACCACACATAAATTTCAAATCATTTCATTGCCCCACTCCTAGACCTACATATTAAACAATCACGCTTTGTGAAAGAAAAAAGACAGCTCATTTTTTTAATATCTCTTTCACATTCAAAAGACAAGCAGAGAGTTTGCCCAACAAGACCTAACTTAACATTGGCGAAAAATGTATTGCTTGATTGAAAATAATTATATGAAGAAAACTTGAGACAAATAACAGTTATTGGTGCTACACACAGGACCATCGAGAAGATGAGCGATTGGGGTGATGGAGTAAATTGATTTGTTACTGCTTAAGTGCAAAAAGTAGGAAATATGTTTGTGGATAAATACATGTAGAGGTCCTGAGGCATGCGTTTCCGAAATTATTATTCAACTAGGCATTACCGTACTCCAAATTGGTCATGAAAGATTCCCAACAGCTAGCGTCGCGTAACCCATATTTAGAGGCGGTAGGAATAAGAGGGAACAGGGGAACATATCCCTCCACCTTTTTTCACGGACATGTTGCGCGGTTACACAACGAGATAAAATGGGCGCATGCAAACGTGTTAATATACAGGCATTTAAATAATATATTATTTTCAAATTACAACATTTGGCCCAAAATCCCACCATCGATCGCTTCAGTTCGCTTCTTTTTCTTCAACCATTTTCCAACCCGAAGGTAGTCGTATGAACTATACTGTGACCATACTGCGATATGCGCATCTAAACGAGAGACTACACACTAAAAACTAAAGTGTTAAAACTGACACTTCCAAGGTGTTAAACCCATTCTAACTCGTAGGGTTTGATTTTAACAATCAAAGTGCAATGCTTTAAGCACTTAGACATTACAATCCTCAGACATCTGAAACTTGAATGGATGGCACTTCCCATGTGTCTATCATTGGTGGTTCTTCCAGAATCGTCAATAATTTGATTTGCGCTTGGTGGGTACATAATTAAAAGGACACAACGCAGATGACGCGGATCAGGCTCGAGAGTTCGAGCCTGATCCGCGTCATCTGCGTTGTTTCCTTTCAAGTGTCACGACATTACTCTTGTCAAGTGGTATTATTGTAACACCTGTCAAGTTCTGGGATATCTACACTTGAACAAAGTGCTAGTTCAGCACTTAGTAAGTGTTAAATACAGCACTTCAAGTGTAGTTTTTAACACTTTAGTTTTTAGCGGGTATAGTGTATCATGGTATATAACCGATAGACGATTGTAACTTTTCTCCCTCTCAGCTGAACCACGGTGGCCTTGTAAAGTTGTGCCCCTCCACTTTTATACAGCTTCCGCCTCCTCTGAACACACATCCATTTGTGCCACCGACTGATTGTATGACAAGGGTTCTTTTAGTTTCGAAGGAATGTATACAAAGTCACAGGCAACAGCGTATCAGCATCTACGCCACCATCCTGGCCGGAAATCGTCCTTGCTGCAACATTATTGAAAGATTCCATCTACCTACGCTCCCACCCCACCTTAGTTTCGCCGTTGGCAAAACGGATTGAAAATGGTCGTTTGAAGACAACTATAGACAGGTGCTCTCTGTTATCAGACCCAAGGTGTATAACTACTATAAACCTGCAGGGTGCGCGTTAACTAGTTTCTCGTGCATTCTCAGCTCAAGAAGATATTATGAGCAGCAGATTTTCTAACAGGTCAATGCGTTTTTTTTTCATCACTAATTTTAATATTCAATCTTTGGCCAGTATAATCATCACGATAACCCCTCGCAGACGAAATTTGCTGTTGGAAGATAAATACTCAATTGGGGGGCTATAGCTATATGCATGGAACGATATATATCCATTATCATGACCATGTGCATGTCCTGTAATTTGTATCAGATTCGAGGTCGTGATTACAATCAGATCGCAACGAGCCCGTCAGGGCGAGTTGTGATCCGATTGTAAACACGACCGAGAATCTCATACAAATTACAGGACATGCATTTGGTCGTGATAATACATTTATCAAACAATCCCGTTACATAAAGCCTGTGTTTCCGTTTTTCAGTTTAAATTGGATTGGAAAAATTTTGAATTTCATATTTTAATGCGTAATAACAATGCATATAATGATATTATTTGTCATAGCGCGGTGTTTGCCGGAAGTTTAATCTATGTGATACGGAATCAGAATGAGTCGTCTATATGATACGGAATCGGAACACATTATGTGATACGTGCTGTTTCTAGTGGTTTTCAGGCCAAAATCTATATGATTGTTAGATAAATTCAAAAGCAACTGCACTGTCATGCCACAGTTCAATTTATATTATCTCCTCATACTTACAGAAACACAATTTTTATATTTATCATATTTGCTTTTAGTTTTGAATTAGGATCTTCCTGGGGTTTGATGCTATAAACATGAATTAACTTTCTTCAGCCTGGATTTAAACACATCGTTGTAAATTGGGATGGTAAATATCGGTTTGTTAATAATAACAACAAGATGATGGCATCGTGTCTTTTGAAATGAGTATGTCGACGAATATTTTAGATGGAAGGAGACAGTAAAATGTCAGATGGGGCAGAACCCTAATTTGCCGGACCAAAGAAGTGACGTCATGTTTTGGAACATGAAAGTAATCACATATGTTGCTTTAGCATCTCTCAACCCCCCCCCCCCCCCCCCTAAAAAAACAAAACAAACATCGAACAAACATCGACATATCATTTTCAAGTACCTAACGCTTCGGTCATGACAACAGCCACACCAACACTTTCGTTGAAACCCGACGAGTAACCATCACGAACAATAAGTACGCAGTATTTTTAAGAATGGCCGGGCATTCTTTATAAGAATGCGCTAGCATTATTTTAAACAAGGCCATTAAATTTAAAAATCTGTTTCTCGGACAACCTTCATTGTCTTTTTGGCTGCCGCATACTATATTTTTATAACCAACACAAACTTAAAAAAATAAATATTAAATGGTTTATGTCTGATAATTTACCCAAGTAAATAAAATTGAAAAATTAGTCCCTTGAGTGCAACAAGCCTTTGCAAGGCGTTAGCATTGCAAAGCCTTCTTGCACTCAAGGGACGAAATACACCATCACCCATGCTATTCTTTAGATTATGAGACCTAAAACATAAAACAAACCATGAACATGAACTTTTGATGGCAAAGAAATAATTACAAAAATAAAAAATAAAATAAAAAGCCGCTCGCCCACGAGCAATTTTACAAAAGATCGCCCGAGACACAGAAGATCTACTTTTTGGGGTCTGATAGACATAAATTATTCTTATACTGAGTTTTTACCCCTATACTCTGCTGAAATATCCGTGCTGGTATCATCAATAAATAATTATTCCCGAACGATAACTCATCAATCGAATTGTTGACATTTGTAATCTATTTCTCCAGAATATGATAAAATTATTAATTGTTTTTTTTTATTTTAAAGAAGAATTGAATAATAAAGTGGGTTTTAAGTCGGACAATACACTCGATCCTGGCTATTCGGCGAGACGATGTTCAAGGGCTTTACCTTAAACCATTTTCTGGCAAAATACCCTTGGCTTTACGTATTATCCTTTAACGACCAACCAAATAATCTCTACAGACAAACCTTTAGATAACGAAAAAATGGGCAGACAAACGGAAGAGAGAGCTAATACCACTACACCTTAAGTTGTCCATCCGTCGGTCTCGGCTAAACAATCCACAACACGAAAAGTAAACACTGATGTACTCGAATCGAAATTATTCACATGAACCACCTGGTGGTAAACAATGACAATATATTTAAAATATATTACACGAGGTCTAGTGTATTTGGTCAGCATATGGCGCCTTGCGGCACTCAACACATTCAATTTTTCCCACAATGCCTAGGCAGAGATAGAGAAAGAGAGAGAGAGAGAAAGAAGAAGACAGAAAGAGAGAGAGAGAGAGAGTGAGTGGGTGAGAGAGAAAGATTTATTCTAAGAAGAAACTGCTGCAAGCGAGTCCATTGCTGAACGTTAAACTTGTCACGCATCCACTGCACTGCATAAGATGGTGAAAAGTTCTATTCATCTGCTTTGATTCGAAAAACAAATCGGTTCGAAAATCTGCAGGCCAATTCCATTCGCGAGTCGATTCGAAGTCAAATTTTCGATTCACAGTGCCCAACAGAGAAGGGAGGAATGAACACAGGAACTGCGTTACGAACCATAGTTGTAAAAAATGGATAAGGGGGATAAGGAAAAGGGACCAAAAATCCACTTCAGTAGGAATAGCATCCCAAGGGAAGCACAGATACCCAAAATAGGATATACAAACATACAGGGACTAGATAATAAGGGGACCAATAGGCGAAGCCAATGAATCTTGATACCCTAAAAGTGGGTTATAGCAACATCCAGGGTCTCCACCGCAAAGTAAGTGAAATTGCTACATTGATCGAGGCAGAGGAGTTTGACGTCATGGGCTTAAACGAAACGTGGATAAGACACGAGGAACGGGTAGACCAAGTAAGGGGATGCGTGTGGATAGGTGTAGGACGAACGGAAGGCCAGAAAAAAAGGGGAGGGGTAGGCATGTACATTAAAGAGGGTTTAAAACCGTCGCTGATCACAGACCTGGAAGAGGTCAACATCTCGGCTGATGTATCGAAAGAAATTGGATGGGTAAGGATCAATCTGAGAAACAAACGTATTGCCCTTGGGGTTGTGTACTGTGCGGTGGAGGGAAGCAAACCCGAGTGGAATGACTGGATATACTCAACCTTAAGGGCCAATATCACAGAGCTACAAAACAAGGGGCTCGGTATAATTCTGATGGGTGACTTTAATGGCCACATAGGTGATAAGGAAGAAGGCATAGAGGGTGGGGACAAGAAAGTCAACAGGAATGGATGGAAGCTGTTGAACTTCACAAACGAGCTCGGTCTGAAGATTCTAAACAGGGACGCGAGGTGTAAGGGGAATGGACCTGGGAGAGGAACGACAGAAAATCAATAATCGTCTACATTCTCGCAGATATTAATTTATGGAGGGAGATGATAGGGGTAGAAGTGGGTGATGAGGGTAAAATGGAGGTGGATAGTGATCACATCTTGATTACAGTGACGATCTGGGCCAAAAATCTAGTAAAAAAAGAATGACCAGTACCTGCTACTGTGATATCTAATAACACTGGTAAGATGCCTAAAACCATCAAATATTGATTCTATAGTGCTATGCTTATGCTGCAAGTTCCCATAAGTGCACTTTCATAACCTTTGTTTTAATCCCCACAGACACCCATTCTGGCAAAAAGATTGACATTGTTGAAAACATGTTTCCAAAGAGGATGAATCAGACATTTGCTTCAAGAATATAGTGGTATTTGATGTTTAATATACTTGTGTGTGTGTGTGTGGGGGGGGGGGGGGGTGGGGGGGGGGGTGAAAGTTAGTCAGCTGCCAATTATTGAAAATGTAGATCCAGGCAAGTGAAAAGCAAAGAAACACCATGTCTGATGAAGAGACAGACACACAGACAGACAGACATATAGGCTTGCAGTCACACATGTAGGAGGTCTACATGAGAGTACTGAATGGCATACAATGAAAAATATAGTGGAAGAACCAGGGAAGGTTGTTAAATTGAAAAATAACTCAGTGGACCATGAGTGCTGAAGCCTCAAAGTAAATCATAAGAAACTGAAAGTGTGTGATACTAACTTCAGTCTCTAAAAACATGCTGTTCAGTCTTTTCAAATGTTTATCATCAGCAGAAGGGTTAAATATGTGTGGGAGAGAGGACTTGGTTCAGGGAAAGAGCAATATTTCACAACTGTCACTGTAAATTTATGCTGTATCAGGGGAACCATGGCAGCACTAGTACTAGACAACTATATTGGTAGCTATGCACAAATGCCATTCTCTCACATTTGTAATTTTATTATGTTATTTTCCACTGTAGCCCCACCCCTTCCTCAAATTTGTGATCCAGGATACTCTTGCAATGAAGGAATTGTTTTCCAACATTTTAAAGAGCATAATATAGAAGAGAGAAACTTCTAAATAATAGTGAATAGAAGGGCAGTGTAGGTTTTCTGTCTGTGTTTGAATGGTGATTTGGGAGGGGGTTGGAAGATTTGGAATCCTCCCTGCCCCTAAAAATATGAGGAGAAACCATGGTTTAAATAAATATGTTAATAGGGTAAGATAGGCTGTTAGTTAGCAGCTGCCAGAGGTTATAGTGTGCTCCTGGGGAATACACTTGCTCAAGATGTGAATTTTCTTGCACGAACAGCCTCAGTTTTGGAAATATATAGCTTTAATTGCTGACTGTGACAAAAATGTAACTTCTCAAAACAATAAAATGGTTTGGTAAGGTGTATGGTCCCCAAATAAATATTTAAATGTGAAATAATCCCCCAAAATAATACCTGAATCTGGTCTGGAAGCCAAAAAACATATTTCCTATAGGTCTCACAGAACTAAATATTTTCCCATAGGCGACCATTATAACGTTCAGGTGGAAAAAAATATGATCGCATCACTTTAATTTTGGCATTCAAATATCTCTGTCAAGTATAGCCCTTCAGACAACTTTTTCTGATCTGAAAACAGGGGGTCATGCAACAAATAAGAGAGAAAAACTGACACAAAGGGAAGTACCGGTCACGTGCACATATTTTTCAGGGAATTCCCTACAAAAACACACAAAAAGTAAATTGTATTTTCCAAAAGTCATCAAATCACCCTCTTTTTTATCAGGAATATTCAACAATAATGCAAGATGTCAATAGAATGTTTCAAACTTTTATTGAAACAACGGATTTTCCCAAGGCTGTTTATTTTTAGAGATTGCGTCATTTCCGAGTGCAACATTTTAAGCCGGTTCACTCTAATTTCAATATTTAGTTCCGCGATACCTGGAGAGAAAGCAAAGTGACATTTATTCACAAAAAGGGGGAAAAAGACGTTTTGGATAACTATCGAGGGACCTCTGTCAGTAGCAACATTGGAAAAGTTTTCTGTAATGCCCTGTATGGGAGACTAGAAGAGGTGATTGAAGAGAAGGGTTTTGGGGAGAAATCCAGAATGGCTTCAGGAAGGGAAGGCGAGTCACTGGCCATCTTTTCACGCTATCCCAAATGATAGAATCCGCGAAAGATGGATGTCAAAAAGGCATACGATAGAGTATGGAGGGAGGGTATGTGGCGCAAGCTGGATGCTCTGGGCTTAGGAGGCGAGTTTGTTGGAATTATGAAAGCATTATATAAAGACGTACAGAGTGAACTTACCCTGGGAAACATTACAACAAAACGTGTGCCTATGGAGATAGGCCTAAAACAGGGGTGTATCCTTTCGCCAATCCTGTTTGCACTGTACATCAAAGATTTAGGAGATGAACTCCTGCATAGCGAGGAGGGGGTAGCAGTTGGGGATTTGAAGATCTCAGGGCTATTTTTGCAGACGAAATGGTGCTAGTGTCAGAAAGCGAAGAGGGGCTAACTAAAATGCTGGGAATTGATGGGGAATTGATGGGAAATATGGGAGCAAATGGAGACTCGAACTTAATGAAAGCAAGAGCAAAGTTATACCTGTGGGCCGCAAAGTGGACCCCACTCGCAGGTGGAGAGTGGGTGTGTTCTGCATTCCGGAAGGTAACAGCAAACTTCTCAGTGTAGGGGAGACAGGTGATTACGAGTATTTGGGGGTACATATAAACATTAAAGGGAGAGGCATCTACCGAAACCACACAAATAAATTGATTCTGAAGGGGAAGCGAATCCTTAACCAAATGAAACTTATAGGGAGAAACAGTTTCAATAAGGTTTTCGTGGAAAAAACCATTTGGGAAATGGTGGGTCTGCCGAGTATAACATACGGTACGGAAGTGGTACCCCTAAACCAGACGGCCGTTAAGAGCTTGGAAATCCTGCAGAACGATGCAGGCCGTTGGATAACGGGGTCGAGTAATGCCGCGGCGCTAGAAGCAATCAGGGGTGAGCTTGGGTGGATGAGGATCAAGGTCAGGACAGACCTGTCGAAACTCGGTTATCTTAATTATTTGGTAAATCTCCCCGACAGCCGATGGTGTAAAATAATGTTCCTGAGAATTTTCAACTCAAATATCAAGACTGGGTGGATGGTCCAAGTGAGGGAGCTAGTAGAGAACTACTCATTGGATATCTCGGACCTGGACGTTGGGGCAAACCAGGGTAAAAACAATCGTCAGAGAAAGGGTCATGGAGGATTGTAACCATAATTGGCGAGAGGGGGTTAAATCAAAGAGGTCTTTTGGTGGCCTGCGTGATGAAGAGAAGCCTGGTTTTGAAGAGTACCTTGATGGCACCTTTGGGGGGTCACTGTTGTTCAAGATGAGGTCGCGATCCCTGGAGCAGTGGGAAAAAAATTGGGAAAGACAGTGAATGGGAGTGCCAGATGTGTAATTTGGGCATGGTAGAGACCCTGGAACACTTTCTTCTAGAATGCCCAAAGTACCAGTCTGAAAGAATAAGATTCACTGGGAGTATAATTGGGAAGTGGGATGGGAGAATGAAGGACATGTGGTTAGGGGGAGACTCAAAGGAGTGGGTCAATATGCTAATCGGAGAGATTGGGAAGAATGGGGCAAGGGATGTCATCAAGCAGTTCGTCTCCGGGTGTTGGGAGGAGAGGAGAAGCATGGGAATAGGGAGGCAGTTGGGAGTACAGGGGTAAGCAAGGCCTTCTCGTCCGAGAACCGCGACAAATCAGCGGCTGGCCGAAGGGTTATTATTATTGTATTAAATCATGCTCATGTCAGCTTGATTGTTTGTTTTGGATATTCTTTCGTTTTCTGTATCAACTCATCACGTTCTATAGCCATTTCTTGTTTCTATATAAAATAAATTAATGTCCATTTATTCTTCTAAATAATGTCTGGTTATTGTAAAAATAATGCATACTTATTGTTCGTAACCTTCATTTTATCGGAAAAACAGAATATGTGTAACAAATGGAGATGTCTGATGTGAGTTTTTGTATCGGGGCTATTTACCACCCGATGGTTAAGGGGAATGTAAACAGAAAACATTTGGCAAAAATGGTCGTATCAAACAATTTTATGTATATTTTACGATGTACTCTTGATGCAATTGCATTCTACATCATATATCTGATATGCTGAGGTCTCCCAAAATGTCTCAAGATTTCAGTATTTAATAAACTCACTGTTAAGGTGCTAATAAATAATGGGAAATTTATCTTGAAAATAGGCGACATTTTATTTTCGATGTCGTCCACAATCAAAACATTATTATCATTTTTCATTTTGTGTTGCTCAAAATCGTATAGAATTGCACATGAATACGGAAACAGTGACAAATTATGATACTGTTTAAATTTTTGACGACATCGAAAATAACCTGTCATCTGTTGCCAAGATAACCATTTATTACTTCTATAGCACACTAAAGTATTTTTTCCAATAATCTATCACCTATTGTCAAGCTAACTATCCATTACTTCTTTTTCACCTTGAGGAATTTTTTCGGGCCCTTATTCTGACTGTTGTGAGGTGCAGTCGAAACAACGGTGAAACAAAAGGCGTGGGTTTAAACCCCGTGGAGAGCGATATAATAGCCTTTCTATGCAATTTGTTTCTTCCGCAACTGTACCAGCATTCCGAGAATAGTGTTAAATACCGGCAAAAGCTGTGAGCCATGGATTGAACGCCGATGAGAAATGTTATTCCTGTCATGTAGGAAATCGAGACAATTATCTTTAGGCAAAATCTACTGGAAATGTCAGATGAACGCAAGTAATTGTAATGGAATAAAAATGACAAATATTGTTAAAACTTTACCATAGTTATGAACAAATCCACTTCCGAGAAGACAGGTCATCGCTACGTTTTAATGTTGTCATGTTAGCTTATTTTAGGACACATTTCAATACTGTACGCTTCGTCGCATTTCATTTATAAACAGACCACAGTGGTTGTAATCGCATTCTTAACTTTTCAACAGGTGTTTCGGTCTGCCTCATTGAAATGTCTCGTTTTCAAACTTTTGCGATGTTAAGTTCGGTGTAATTGAAAATGAACATCGAGCGGGATCTCGTAAGATTTCGAACTCATATGACACGGAGATCTACACACACTAAAATCAGTTGTGTTAAAAATTAACCCAAATCAACTGGGCTGAGTGAATTTGATTTGGGTTCATATTCACTCATACCAGTTGATTTAGGTGGCTTATTCCTTTTCATCCGACAGGGATGTTTTTTTATTATCGGGTCGGCCTGTGTTTTTGTCTAAATCAAATTAATCAGATGTTAGAGTGTTAGAGCGATGTTTGAGTGCGGCGCGTTTGTCGTGTTGATATAAACCAAACATTTTCTAATCAATTATCAGTGGTCCCCACATGAGATATTTTCAGGTGAATAATGGTCAAGTTGTGTAAGTTTTGTAAGTAGTATAATGGTATATACAGAGGACACTGCACTAGAAATGGCATTGGGGGATTGAGTATTGACAATCTATCACTCCAACGTAAACTGCCGGGAATTCTAACCGCGTGCATACCCCCTCAGACCCCATTTGAGGCAATAGGAAAGCTAGGCCTGTGTGGTCCAAGTGAAATAAAATAAGGTTAACCGAGTCGCAGGGGATTTGTAAATCCCACATCGTTCCTGTGCGCCTTCTGCACGCTAAAACCTTTCATTCATTCATTCATGCAAATGGCATATCACCATGGCTAACGTTCAAGTAAATGTCCGATTCCTTCCAAATGGTAGAGGAGGTAGACATCTTATTTTTGGAGACTACAAATACAGCGTTAAGTCCCGCGTGAATGACTGCACCCACTGGCGTTGTTGTGAGAAGAACTGCGGTGCCACAACCAACACCATGAACGACATGTTAACCACTTCGGGAGGCACACACAATCACCTATCTAACATCGCCCAGGTAGCAGCAGATGCGTTCCTAAGCGAACTAAAGGCAATGGTTAAGACTGAGTCCAAACCTGTCACATCAATATACCAAGAGGATATTGCAAGTAGGTTTTCATTCCGCCTTTTATATATTTTCGACTCAATTCAATTCAAACTTTTTTTTCTGAAAAAAATATTATTTATGATTTTAAAGATATTTTAATTTTTTTTTTTTTTTTTCAGAACTCCGAACTGACGAAACTCATTCTGCAGTCCTGGAGAAAATTCCAACTGTCTACAGCATCAAGACAGCTCTGTACAGTTCCCGTGCCAAAACCTTGCCAAAGTTACCGAAACAACGACCCACTCTGAGTCTCCCAGAATCGTACACAAAGACATCGACAGGAGAAAACTTCATACTTGCCGATGATGGCGACACCAACCGCATTATCATCTTCTCAACTGACTCCAATCTTCAGCATCTGGCTTCAGCTGACACCATCTTCTGCGACGGCACATTTGAAAAATGTCCTGTCATATTCTACAAACTGTACACTATTTATGCGTTTGTCGCAAAGAGAACAGGCTTACCATGAAGTTAGCACCATACAACTTAGAAACGGAGATGTCTTGAAGCCTAGACAGAAGAAATACAGAAAAGTTGACAACAGTCTGCGACACTTCCAACGGGTATACAGACTGGGATATATTTCTTCAATGGAGTACTTAGATGCCGTCTGCCACATCACCGGTTACTAGTCACATTTTGTTTTTCATGTTCGAAAATCTTCTATTTGTATAATTTTGTTTTTCATGTGGCAATTTTTCATATTTGTAGTATTTATAAGTTGTGACATATAGTATTTCTATAATCTTGTACTATCTAAATATTTGAAGAGAAAAAAAAATAAATGATTAAAATTCGACGTTGTTGCGTTATCTGTTATTGACTCCAATATTTTTGTACTGACTATTTATTTGCTCATATCTCATAAAATGTTGTTTAAATTACCCGTTTTACCTTATTAAATATAATGAAAAACAAATAATTTAAAAAGAATATTTTGTACAATTCGAGCAAATAAATAGTCGATTGATATCCCTTATTCCTTTTTACCCGACATGTTATATGCGCGAATGCACGCTAAAACCAGCCAACAATTAAGATACAAGCTATAGTCGGCATCTCTCTTACACCTTGACCCGAAACAATAGGTGCCGGGTAAACAGGAACAGCCCATTTGGGTTGACACTTTTTAACCCAAATGATTTCAGAATGCAGGGGAGTCGGGAAAATAATAGAGGTGTGTGTGTGTGTGTGTGGGTGGGTGTGTGTGTGTGTATTTTCAAATGACACAATCATGTTTTAGAGGAATTTTGAATGTTGGTTTCTGATCCCCCGCCGGGATTCGAACCCTCGGCAACACCGCCTGGCAATCAGGAGTCCAGCATCTAAACCACTAGACCATTGCACACCGTCAAAAAAACGATGGCTGGAATCTAGCTTTTTAGATGAAGTCCTCATGATTACTTGGTTCATCTTCCTTTCGGCAGCAGCATGAAAGTGTGGAACGCGTTGGCTACAGTACGACGAAAGTGCTGTGTGTGCGTCTGTGCGTGCGTCCGTGTGTGCGTGTGCAAGTACAATGCCATGGTGATATTGTTGAAATCTTAACCGGGATTTTAGTTAAAAGAAGACACAAATTGTCTTGTAAAGTTATTTGTGTAACATTTTGACTTAATTAACACGCACTGTCCCGAAGCTCCAAATTGACCTTGCTGGACACGGCCGACTGTTTTAGTCCAAGTATCATATCTTCTCTGGTAAGAAAGTACATAATTACTAGTAATAGCATTCGATATCTAAATAATCAAAAATGTCCAAACTCAGAATTTCTTTTTGCGCTCCCCCCCCCCCCGCCCCCCCCCACACACACACATACACACTCACACACTTAGCGATGCCCTCCTTGGAGATCCTCTTCTCTCCTCCAAAATACACACGCTGGGTAGAATCCCTTTGGCGCCAAATTTGCAGCCAGTCTGGATATTTATGTACCAAAACAAAGTCAATTGACATGTCTTAACCTCTTAACTTTAACAAATAGCAAACGACTGTAGAAACATATTTCTTCTGTGACAAGGAAAGTTCATTTTTGCCAAACAAACATTAAGATGGAACACAACGAGAGTGGCGTACAGCGGTTGGAATAAAATTACCCGAGTTGGAGTCTTTAATGTATTCCACGCTAGTTTTCGGAGCGCGTAAAATACAAGAAAAACGTCAACAGGGGTCGTTGGTTTCTGTCGCCGTTCTTTTCCCAAGTTGTACTCTGTTTTTAAACCACGATTGAACTTTGATTAAGTGAATGAAGCTTAGATATTTAAAGAAAGATATCACCTATTACCTTCTCTGGTCTCTTTACTTTCTTGCTTGATGCTGTCAAAGCATTTCACTCACGTCATAATGTTAACCCTTTACCCAAGGTAACGGCAAAAACCAGCCAGCGCTATTCACAAAAATCACCATTCAGTTTTCATTATTGTTTTCATTTTTTGTCTCAAAAACATAGCTTATGACCCCCCCCCCCCCCCCCATTGGAAGGAACTCGTTGAGCTCGTTGCAATAAGGGGTTATAAGCTATGTTTTGTAGGCAAAAATTGGAAAACATAGTTATTCAGGAATTTTATTTCCAAGTGTCCTTTGTTTTTCATGTCAGGTAAAGGGTTAATCAAATCAGGTGCGTTCAAACATGATATTTCACACGTAGTTCTGATTCCACGGGTGGTCTATTTGACACATTTTTCAATGTCAGTATTGTATTGGGTAACGTTGAATACCGACAACGATCGTGGTATAAAGCTCATGACCGCTCACTGAAACGAACTCGTACCAACAATGGGCAAAAAGCTATATGTTTTGCGGCAAAAGTAGTGCCGTTACATTAGGTGACAAACCAGCTTAACTCTGTTAATATAATCACTTGCGTGTGTTTTGTGAAAATTTGTTATTGTGTCTGGGTTAATTGACAGCTCATTTTTACCTGGTTTGCCAGTCGTTGATGCCGCGTCTGCAGATAATACTACAGTATTCCACCTCACTTACAACATTGTCCCATTTCTGGTGACTTGCAATACTTCTTCATATTTCCAGGCTATGTCGGATCCTGTCTCGACTCTATTCTCAGTGGTGCCTTTCACAGGCTCAATCGGATGCGTATTGGTCCTTACATTACCCTGCACTAGTACACATTTGGCTATTATTCTCTGTTTAAACTCATTTAATGCAATGTCGGAACAGTAATACTTGAGGCTCTTAGGCCACATACTGTAGTTATTCAGTACATTATAATGTTACATACTAGCACACTGACTGGGTACAAACATTCTATTGAGTACAATATCCATCCGGTTATGAATACAGGTAACAATCTGAATTTTCCACTATCGAGTTCTTGTTTGTAGGCTTCCAGATTTTTGATCACGGCTGGACGATTTGCAAGATAAAAGTCAATGCTTTTCGTAACACAGAATAACCGTATGTGTATTATTTGTCTGCGTTACAGTTGAGTGGAAGTTTGTTTGATTGAGATATTATTAGTTATCCTTGTGTTTTCCAGGGTGTGTGGGAATTTACACTGGTTTGGGAACTCATACACCCTGGGGCAAAGCCGAAGGGTGTAAGAGTTCCCAGACCGGTGTAAATTCCCATATACCTGGAAAACACAAGGATAACGGATTTATTTTCAAGATTTGTGGGGTATTTAAGGGGACGTCCAACCTAACTTTGGTCAAATTTCATGTAATTTTCTTTCAAGTCTAAAAAAGTCCCAACATGAATAACCCCAATAAATTATATACCAAAATGCTTGGAATGAAACGTAGAACATGTGGAAACTGCAATTTGCCATGGAACTGCTGCCATGTGTAAATAGCACCACCTGAAAGTCTGCTGTGGCATAAGTAAGAAAACAAAATTTTTACAATAAAATACCTCAAAATAAAATAACAGCTGTATTCTATAAACATTGAAGTACATACTCGAAGAAATCTTTTCCTAATTCATGAAAGTAATAAAGATTGAGACCAAATGTTATAAGTGGAGTGCTCATTGATTGAAGGCAGACATTTTCTTTTGTTTATGTTTTGATTTGGGGAGTTCAACAAAGGTCAGCTTGAAGGAGTCCACCAGAAGAAGTATGGAAGGACAAAAGAGTGTCTCCCAATATAAAGATGTATGTGTTACTGTGGTGGTTTGGAAAGAAACTATGATATTCTCCTATGTAGAATGCACTGCAAAGTCATACATTGTAGTTGAATAAATATATTTACAAACCCCTTGCACTGTAACCCCTTTTATCCCATACATCAATTTGATAGTGATTAAATTGTTAAATTTGTCTGGTTTATCATTAAGTATAATAGCTTTGTTTACTCCTGGACACCAATACACTCATGATATCTGTTGGAGAAGAAATAAGGGTAACTGTAACCTGTCACTGCAATAAACCTTCTAATGTACTTAAAAGTACATTGTTATTCAAAATACATCAAATCAACCTCACATAACCATTATTGCATGTACTTTCCCCAAGGAGGTTTATCGACATATTGAGATCAGAAGGGCACATCCAGAGGGTCTCACATATTTTTTTCAAGAACGCAGTACACAAAGCAAGCCCTAAAAGGTGACAAGTGAGCTCCATTTGACACAAAAAATTTCCCGGGGGGAGGGGGCTCTCTTCCTTGTATGACGCTACCTCCGGCACTCAAGGCATATGCCTTTTTCTCAAAGCTTAACTCTTTTTTCTTTTTGAAGATCCTGGCCACACATGTTCCAAACACTATCAGACAGGTAACCCTCCAAGTAAGTGTATCTGCAAAAATCATGTTACATTGCAAAACATTCTTTTTAGACTTTTAGTTCTGGACCTTTCATGCTTCTTACTTCCAACTATAACACTTAATTTATCGATTAATGGGTGAAGAGAAAAGTCCTGTCATAATCAACATTTTGAGTTCCATAAGCCTTCAAAACAGCTCTGATAAAAGTGTTAAACGTCAGATTTGTGGCTTTGTACAGAATATTCATTAGGTTATTGCTTGATAAGTAATAGGAACAAAATCGTCACCAGAAAATTCTGTAGCAATACAATTGAGGGTATTAGCAGGCACTTTGCAACAAATTGTAACAAATCAATCAGTTATAAACAAAATTTTCTAACTCAAAAGAGTGAAAAAGTACCACAACTCTGAAAAAATGTGGGAAGAAACACATGCTACAGCAGCTACACAGGCATTGTTTCCCCATGATGCTCAATCACAACACCAAATATCCTTCAAATTGGAGTAGCAATGGTTGAGATACAAGGGAGAATGTTGGTACATGTAATGATGAATGGGCAAGACTAAGATTAAGAGGACAGGGGTCACCACTGCACGGCCCTAGATGGACCTTTGATTTTCCATCTTCCAGGTCTGGGGCATAATAATCGCAACACACCCACCTGATCAATTCATAATTTCAGTAAAATAAAAGAAATTATCAATTTTAATTAATTAATAGATGATGGGAAATATTTGGCTTCCTTCGCCTTCTCGTACTATTTTAATTACCACAAACAATATCAGTTTGATGTCGACAAACGAAACTGAACGCATGTGGTGTGGTTAAAAAGTAAGTCGGCATGAATAATGAAGAAATTGTGAATATTTCATTTGTTTAAAAGCCAATTGCAGCTAATATTGACCGTGTATTCGATAATTCGTTTCGGTTTTGACCACACGGCCACGCTGACACTCAGTGACAGCGGTTCTGTTTATTGTGATATGCAAATTGGGGGATGGTTTCCGGTGATGGAGATTTGTCACATTTGTCAGTGTAAAAAGATGACAAAAAAAACTGATCGACGCTTGTGTTAGTATGGTTGGTTGCAAGAAAAAACTGAATTCTCAGCATCGTCCAAGCGCACCTTATTTAAAAGCGCGAATGCATCATTTTCACCCCATCTTCAATCGGTCCTTTGCAGACATCAAAGACAGCCACGACGAAATCCATGGTTACTAGGAAGTAAATAACTTCGCAACAACAGGGGAAAATTAACACGCTCAATATAGTTCTAGGTCACTTGGAATATACTTTGTGAAAAAGTGATTTCCGAAGCATTCTGCTTACTTTGTTATGAATATTGCCTTATTTTATGTGTATTGTCCCGATTTTATACACTCGGTTATTTTTTTACAAGTGGTTCATGTTGTCTTTCTAGTGCGCAATAATTCAGATTTTTTGTCAACAAAAAAGTTGAGACGGCCTGTAAACACGAGAGGGAATTTCGAACCATATTTTGCAGTTACGACATTAACAGCTCAAGTATTTGCTGTCACCTGTTTGCAAATCCGCTCATACATTGTCTTGAACAAATAAACGGCGTGATCACGTCCTTGAATTCTTACGATTTCCCAAATTGAGTATTTCTGCAAGAACCACATCGTAATCACATGACCGGAATAAACATCATTGGAACATGGCCACATCCGGAACATCCAAAATCTGTGTTGGTGTTATTACATTCAAACATCAAAACCCACCGGAGTGTGTGTCAAAAAAATGCTTTCTCCGAGTCTGTAGTATGTTATTATATTGAGGACAAGGCTTTCGAATTACCGATTATTTTGTGGTTTTACCGGTTCGTTACTTATGCCATTGGCAAATTAATCTTCTTCAAAATCATAAAATTCACTTTTTTTCCTGAAAAAAATTATATGTACCTTTTCTATGCACTTTACTCATTATTTTGATATATAATTTGCCTTTCCTTACTTCTCTTATTTGTTTCTGAGGCACTGGGAAAAATGTCAAAAAATTGACCAAAGTTAGGTTGGACGACCCCTAAATACTTTAACCAAAATTGTGGGAACACACTGACAGAAAATTCAAGTCACATGGGCACTCTCCCACCCCGCCACGACCCGCACGTGTTCGAAACGCTTCCTAAGCGCCTGGGCGGTGTATGTAGCATAAGTCAGCTATCACCATAATGTTTTGCCGACTATCACCGCGATGTAATGAGGTTGGCAGAACCGGACGATTACGAATATGATGAGAAGGGCCGAATTAATGTATTACTACAGTAGTACCTTTCTATGATAAATGCATGAGAGCCACGGTGGCGCCGAAGGATTCCGTCCTCAAAATAACCAATTGTACACCAGAAGGTGAAAGGTCCACCTATTTAAGTAGGCTTTTCCCTCTGGAAAAGACTCTTGTTATTCTACGGATTATTATTTTTTTAGGCTTTTCCCTCTGGGAAAGACTATTGTTTTTCTACGGATTATTATTATTTTATTTTTTTTTTTGGGGGGGGGGGGGGGGGGGAGGGGTTTGTTTGTTTTTTTCCACACATTTTGTCCGTACGATTCAGAAGCCATTTTCGAACCGATTTTCACAAAAGTTTGCACACCCATAGAGGGGCAAAAAATCTAAAAATGTACCGAAGCGGAATTTTCGATTTAACCCTTAATTTCCCCAGAATTGGCAAAAAAATGCCAAAATGGGGGTTTATCGGCACTTCTCGAAACACGTCTTGTAGATTTTTTTTAAACATTCATCATTGCTAGACCTGCCTATGACACGACCTTTGATACACACGACATATTAGGCGATGAATATGATAACCCTCCACAGGCTGCCAAACATCGAAATTTTGATGAAATGAACCGGTTTCAGGCCCCCACAGCACCCAAACGATACCAGAGAGATAAACATAACTTCCTTTATTGGAAGTGGAATTCACCGAGGATCATTTTTGTAAGTAATAAGGGTGTTCAAAAAAACAAGCGTTAACCCGTTTTGGGCTGGTTAAACAGACATACAACCATAAAGCTAAATAATTCATGTTTTCCATGGATTTCTCTAAACGAGTCCTGTAGATTTTCAAGAAAAAATTGTCAGTTCCAGGCCTTGGTGTGACAACAGACGTTGCATGGACAAAATACTGCGGAGAGCAATTGTTAACCCTCCACGGCCTGCTGAACGTCAAAATTGTGATAAAATGGGCTGTTTTTGGACGCCAACAGCACCCAATGGGTAAATCACAAAGAAAAGTGCCTTCTTTCATCGAGCGCACAGTCTATATGCAAACATTTTTGTAAGTAGTAAGGGTATTCAAAAGTCGAAGTCTTAACCCATTTTGGGGAGGCTAAAGAGAGAGACCCCTTAAAATCTTAAAATTCCCATTTTCTGTGGATTTCTCTAAAAACATCCTGCAGGTTTTCAAGAAAAAATGACTACTCGCAGGTCTTTGTGTGACATTACAAGTTGCATGGACAAAATATTCCGGTGAGCGTTTATTAACCCTCAAAACGCTGCCAAGCATCGTCATTTTGTTGAAATGGGCTGTTTTTGGACACGCACAGCACCCAAGGTGTACCTGAGAAATATACATAATCTCCTTTGTGGGAAGTGGAATTCACCGAGGACCATTTTTGTAAGTAATAAGGGTATTCAAAAAACCAAGCGTTAACCCCTTTTGTGGTTGTCAATAGTGATACCCATCAAAAGCTTAAAAATTTATGTTTTCCCTGGATTTCTTTACAAACATCTGGTAGGGTTTTCAAGCGAAAATGGCCACTGATAGGACTTGGTGTCACATTACCAGTTGCATGAATAAATTATTCCGGAAAACATTTGTTAACCCTCCAATGGCTGCTAAATGTCAAAATTTTGAAAAAAAAATAGTCTGTTTTTGGACACCAACAACATCAAATGGGAATGCAACAGAGAAGCATAACTTCTTTTACCGGACGCAAAAACTGACAGGGAAATATTTTTGTAAGTAGTAAGTGCATTCAAAAATGGGCTGTTCTTGGGCAACCATAACACCAAATGTGTACCTGCGAGATAAACATAACCTCCTTCATTGGAAGTGGAATTCACCGGCGATCATTTTTGTATGTATTCTGGCAAAAGTCTAAGTCTTAACCCATTTTTGACAGGATAAAAAGAGATACCCCTTAAAAGCTATATTTCTCTAAAAACATCTTGTAGGGTTACAAGAAAAATTGACTATTCGCAGGTCTTTGTGTGACATTACAAGTTACATGGACAAAATATTCTGATGAGCGTTTATTAACCCTCCACAGAATGTCAAGCATCATAATTGTGTTGAAATGGGCTGTTTTCGGACACGCACAGCACGCAATGTATACCTGAGAGATACACATAATCTCCGTTGTTGGAAATGGAATTCACTGAGGACCATTTTTGTGAGTAAAAAGGGTATTCAAAAACCCAAGTATTAACTCCTTTTGGGCTGGTTAATAGCAATACCCATCAAAAGCTTAAAAATCATGTTTTCCCTGGATTTCTTTACAAACAACTTGTAAGTTTTCAACAGAAAATGGCCATTAGTTGGTCTTGGTGTCAGATTACCGGTTGCCTGGATAAAATATTCCGGTAAGCATTTGTTAACCCTCCATGGGCTGCTAAATGTCAACATTTTGAAAAAAATAGTCTGTTTTTGGACTCCAACAACAACAAATGGGAATGCCACAGAGAAATATAACTTCTTTTACCGGACGCAAAACTGATAGGAAAATTTTTTAGTAAGTAGTAAAGGTATTCAAAAATCGAGGTCTTAACCCATTTTCGCCTGGTTAAGGAGATGTACCCCTTGAAAACTTAAAATTCCAATTTTCTGTGGATTTCTCAAACAAATCTAGTAAGTATTCAAGAAAAATTGACCATTTGCAGGTCTTCGAGTGACATTACAAGTTGCACGGACAAAATATTCCAGTAAGCGTTTGTTAACCCTCCAGAGGCTACAAAGCATAGAAAGCATAGAAATGTTGAGAAAATGGGCTGTTCTTGAGCAACCGTTGCACCCAATGTGTACCGGCGAGATAAACATAACCTCCTTCATTGGAAGTGGAGTTCCCCAGGGATCATTTTTGTAAGTAATGAAGGTATTCATAAAACCAAACATTAACCCTTTTAGAGCTGGTTACAGAGAGATACCCCTCAAAAGGTTAAAAATTCATGTTATCCGAGGATTTCTCTAAAAAGTTCAGGTAGATTTTCAAGAAAATTGACCATTCTCAGATCTTAGTGTGACATTACAAACTGCATGTACAAAATATTCCAGTAAGCATTTGTTAACCCTATGCAGGTTTTCAAATATCAAAATTGTGATAAAATGGGCTGTGTTTGCGTATCCGCAGCACCCAAAGTTAGGAGGAGAAATCAACATAAGTGGAAGTAGAATTCACTAAGATTTTTTTTTTGTAAATAAGAAGCGTATTCAAAAAACAAACCTTAACCCGTTTTGGGCTGTATAAACAATGATACCCATCGAGAGCTTGAAATTCATGTTCTCCCTGGATTTCTCTGAAAATTTGTTTACTCGGAATTCCCGGTGTGATTATAAACGATAACTTCACAAGTGAAGGTTATGGCCCCTCATTGGAACGAGCTCGCCAAGTTCGTTCCAATGAGGGGGTCATACCCTATGTTTTAGAGACAAAAATGAAAAAATAATGAAAATTAATTGGCGATTTTTTAGAATAGCGCTGGCCGGTTTTGGGTTAAATAATATAATTATCGTTAATAATGAAAAGTAATAAACAGAGTAATCGCTTCACTGGACTGGTTACGTGAAATAATTCATTCGAGGTGAGGGACTATATTGTAAAACACTCGTGAGCATTCGCGCACTCGTGTTTGGAGACCGTCCCTCGCCTCTTATGAGTTATTTCACGTAACCAGTCCAGTCAAGCGATTACGCTCTTCTGCACTGTTCAAGGAGCTAAAATTGTCATCGTTTTGTAAAGTGTTGGTAATTTTTTTCTTACGAATAAATTGTATTCACGCCACGCACGTCATATCAAACCGTTTCCTTATTATTGGCTTCTGTGTTATAACTGTTGTTATATTACGGCTAACACTGATGAAAAGAATTTGTATTTACCGCGCATTCCAGGCACAAGTGCATTCTGTGCCCAGGTGCGCGCAGCCAGTGAGTAGCCATTTATAAATGGGAACAAACGTTTCATCAGATTCCAGACATTTTTTACTTGTAGTTTCTTCTACTCCGCTACCACTGATGAAAGCAAATTAAAAAATTCGAAGCAATCTCGACAATGAGCTGTTGCTAGCAGGGCACTGGACGGGCAATTCACGCATTCGTTTCTGTTTTTTTAACTGTAGCCCTTATTGGGTAATATTCCAGCTACATCATCAAGGTATGCCTTCGACGAAGGCATGCCTTGATGATCTAGTTGGAATATTTTATCAGTCGGGACTTCAGCTGTCACAGTCAAAACAAATCAGGTTTACAGCAACAACACACCCCCCCCCCCCCCCTCCCCCACTACACTTCCTTAATCGGGCACCTTCTTACATTATGGAAGTGTTGCCAGTTTACCAACTGAGTTTTGTCCCCCTGTCACTTTATAAAATGAACTGCTTTCTCCAGTGCAATCATGCTACAGATATTTAAAAACACTGTATCCATTGACTTTTGGCCATCGCATTTTTGGTTTGGGAAGCCCATTAATCCGGAAAAAATGATTTTGTGTCTGGTAAAACTATCTATAAGACACATGTCTTGACTTTTGTTCCTTTGATGTCCAAAATTCTGTATAATCTGATTACTTTTCTCACACCATAGCCAATTATCTGTGAAGCAATTAGCTGATGGGTTCTCAAAGTCGATAAGGGATAGTCGATAAGGGGAGATAATCGTTCTCTCGAACCAGTCAGCTGAAGTGGAAAGCTGTTGAGTATGGATGCAGCAACTATTCGTGAACGTGACTGAAAATTTCAGGGAAATCCCCGGAGAATTGGCTGAGATAGAGCGTTTTGATCAGAGGAGGTAATTTTTTTTAATTTGGTCTTTTTCAAGCTGGTGCGAGACGGCGCGGAGATGTGCGCGTCGGAATGACCCTGACTCCACTTAAAACTTATAATTCAGTGCCACGGGTGATTAGATGGGACTAAATCAAATTCGCTTTTTCAAGAACGTCGCCCGTGGATACCGACACTACCATTAAAACTTAGATAAAAGTGAATAGAAATCGCTGGCGAAAAAGATGTAAATTGGCTAATTAGACATTAAAATTGAAGATTCATGTACAGCTGATGCTATTCGTGTCAATGACCATAAGACAGAACTTTTCCGATTGTTCGAGAAATATGGATTAGTTCTATCTGATGTGGATTATTTCAGCTCCACTTCTGGCACATATACCTTCATCAGTGATGCACACGGCACCACCTCATGGCTACACCACTGCATCAGCAGTAACTCAGTCAATTCTTCAGTCAGTTCATTTTTATTGACCACACAGTAATTGGCTCAGACCTCCTTCCTATGTCCTTCTGTATAAATTATGAATCGTTCCCTGGAGTAAGTAATACATCATCTTCCGATTCCTCGATACAGCATAAAACTGATTGGTTCAATGCCAAAGCAGAACCACTAGCTTATCGCTACGTAACGTCCACTAAGCTAAACGCAATTGGGTGCACTCAAGAGTTGTCACTCTGCGTTTGTTGTGGCCAAGGCCACATTACTATAATTAATCAATTGTACACTAAGATTGCACATGCTCTATGAGACACATCCGTCAATACAATCATGCAAGGTACATCCAAGAATTACTCCCCGAGGGCTGGGTAGTCTACCGCGGTGAAGGAGCGACACAAGATAGCACGTAACTACAATAAACTGAGGAGAAGCAAAGGTAGGCCCTGAACAGGTACAATCCATGACTTAATTAGAAAATCACGAGCAGATTTTAAATACGCCATGCCCATTTGTAAGAATAAAAGATCACAGTTTGAGGTGGATCCTCTGGCTAGAAAGATTAAAAATAAAATCATTCAAACGTTTGGAAATCACTTTCACAGAGGAATTCTCAATAATTTCCGACAAGGTGGGAGGGGCGCGGGTGAAAATAAAACTGCTAATATGAGGGTTGACCACTTCAAGGGAATTTTTAATTCCGTGCCTCCAAGTTTTCATGTTGATGTTATATCAGCTGATATGTTGTCATGAGAAGTTCAAGAACATTTATATGTATTTGAAAGTGAACTTCTCAGCTGCATTCAAAGCTTCGATAAAGGTAAGTCATGTGGATCCTAGACCCTAAGTGTAGACCACCTCCAGTTTAGTGACCCATGCCTGATACCCACCCTGGTAACACCCTTTAATGCAATTATCAAACATGGGCATATCCCAAGTGATATGCAGAAGTGGTTTTGGGTCCCCTAATTAAAACTAAAGTTGGAAATATCTCTGATAAGAACACCTATAGGCCCATTGCACTGGCATCAGTCCTATCAAATCTGCTGGAGAAAATAATCCTCAACAGATGTTTGGTTAATCTGGCTACCACTGATTGTCAATTTGAATTTAAAGCAAACACTCTACTGATGGTTGTATATTTGCACTGAAAAGGTTCTTCGATTCTGAGTTAAACATGACTCTCCAGATTTTGTATGCTTTCTCGATGCCAGTAAGGCATTCGATAGAGTAAATCATTCCGCACTACTTAAAACATTAAGAGCAAGAAATGTGCACTGAAAACAGTCCTATCAAAACTGCTGGAAAAAATAATCCTCAACAGATGCTTGGTTAATCTGGCTGCCACTGAATGTCAATTTGATTTTAAAAGCAAACACTCTACTGATAGTTACATATTTGCACTTAAAGGGATCCTTCGATTTCATGTTAAACATGATCCTCCAGCTTTTATATGCTTTCTCGATGCGAGTAAGGCATTCGATAGAGTAAATCATTCCACACTACTTCAAGAGTTAAAAGATAGGAAAGTACCACTAGCAATTCTACTCCCTCTCGACTGTTGCTTTCAAACACAACTCTTCTGCGTCCGAATGGGGCACTCCATGTCCAGTAAGTTTACTCTCAGTAACGGGGTTAAACAAGGCGGGGTCCTGTCCCCTTATCTTTTTAATATTTACACTGATGATCTTCGTAAGCGAATAAGTGAGGTCAAAATAGGATTTATTAAACGCCTGTTCTATGTAATCCCCATCTACAGCAACACTAAACCGTGCGGAAAATGAAATCTGTCCCGCACAGCTGAAAATCCTCGTAAAATTGATTGGCGATAAAATGTGTTCTTTGTGTTGGTAGTTGTTAAATGAATTGCTGAGTGTCCTTCTAATAATTGTTTTATAGACGTGAAGGCGTGTAATAAACACAGAACGACACACGCGGCCTATCGTCCTATCCTTCCACGCTGGCACTCATGCCACATCGATTAACCCATTCACACGCGTGTGTCTTTCTGTGTATGTAGTGTCGGCAAAGTTACAGTCAAACACCTGTGTTAGCTGACGATATGTGTATCGTAGCTCCAACAATTAAAGCTCTCCGTATTCTGTTAAGAATATGTGAATAGGAGGCGGAGATTATTATAGATATTATCTATAACATCAAAACGTCCTTGTGCCTTTCATTCATCAGGCGGTCATTCTCAAAAATATCATTTTCGAAAGTCATCCTAAATGGCCCTGAACTTACCTTTGTTGATCAATTTAAATAAAACATAAATCTTTGAAAGACGACATAGACATTGAAAGACAATATTGAGCTATATGTGTCCGATCCAATCGGATAATTTGAGAATTTTCCAACTGTACTCCCGCCGTGAAAACTTTCTAATTTGAGAAATATATATCCCCCTCTATTGCTGTCATCTTTGAGCACAGTACAGCCATAAGAGCATGCGGCATCTTACTGTCTGCTACAATAATGCGTCCACACTTCTCAGATACGACCAACTCTGCAGCACCAGTAATATGTTTGTGTCGGAGTTCCCTCGCTTCCGAACCTGAGTAGGAGATTCACGTTTAGTTTCCGTGAACGATTTTTTTCTTTCGAAAATAAAATCACGAAATCCTTGTTAACACTCAGACCTTGCGTATTCATCAACTTTTGTCAGTGTTTGAATCTCTTTACTGTTGTACTAGCCGAATCAATTTTCACACCTGTCACCCGATAAAGTTTTTCTCTCATTATTTGGAGTTGCAGGTTAACGGCACGACTGCATTTCGTCGGCTGCGTGCTAGAATGTTCTATGTCCCATAGGGGACATAGAACATTCTAGCACTCAGGCGACGATTTGTTGTGTAGCTGGTATATTAGTCAAGTTACCCTCATGTACAATACAGTGTATTTTTGTAGTGTCACCATTGTAAACATTTTCAATGCATATATTTCTCATTTTCCTTTTTTCTGTCTTTTTTCGTTTTTGTATGTTCTATGGACCATTGAGTCTGAAAAAAGTGTTATAATAATAACAACTCTTTCTATGCAACTGGATGCGAAAATTTGCGTTCTGTGGTCAAATAGTCTATGATAAACTCTCTAAAACAATTTTAAATTTTTATTGGTAGACAAAGTTCTTCATGTTTCCAATTTTGTTTGAAGTTTCTAATGTTATCTGCGTGTATTACCTTATAAATTAAGGAAAAAGGGCTGACTGGGGTAGCTTTAAAGTAAGTTCTTATTTATTTATTTATTTATTTATTTATTTATTTATTTATTTATTTATTTATTAGGGTTTAATGACACTTTAACAGACAAGGTCATATCGTGTCGGTGACAGTTTTACGGGTGGATGAAGTCGGGGTACCCGGGGATAACCACCGAGCAACGACGAGCAGCTGCCAGCTCCTCAACAACGTAACTCCGCACTGCAGCACGGGCAGGGTTGGATTGGTTGAAGACATGCGCACTTCGACGCGCAGTACGCCTTAGTACACGACGTCATCGTGAGCCCGTGTGGACAATCGGGGTTAAGTGCCTTGCCTAAGGACACAACGGGGGAGTCCGAATCGATCGCTCAGACGGTCACCCATCCCAACTAATCGGGCTTGTAGTTCTTATAGATGGTTTTAAAAAATGTTGGCTATGGGTTAACCCTTTACATAACGTGAAAAGCAGACGACACTTGCAAAAAAAAATCTTGAACAACTAATTTTTTTTCATTTTTTGTCTCAAAAACATAGGTTATGACCCCTCATTGGAACGAGCTCGACGAGCTCGTTCCAATGCGGGGTCATAACCTATGTTTTTGAGACAAAAATGAAAAAATAAGGAAAATTCACTGATGATTTTTGAGAATAGCGCTGGCCGGTTTTGGCCGTTACGTTGGGTAAAGGGTTAATTTTAATATTTACATTTTTCGCCAGACTACGGCCCTTGCAGCGTGTGCAGTCACGCGTGAAAAAATAGGGGTGGGGGTACTCAATATTTATAGTTCAGTATGTGGCCACGAAAACTTGGCGCGAAGTCGCCCCGCGGTAACATTTGCTCCACAGGTTGGCGCCTGGAGGGTTTGGACAGGACATGGCAACCAACGCATGGAGTGGAGGTTCTCTACAGTTGGCAGCATAGGTATAAAATATTGACTAAATTTGATTTCAAACCTGTGCTGTGGTTATGATATGGCCCAAGATGTTGAAAGTTACCTTAATAATTAATAAAGAAATTACTTTATTCCTAACGTAACAGAGATAACCGACCAACTTTATTCACAAATATCGATGCTCAATTTTTTTTTCAATTTTGCCTCAAAAACATACCTTATACCCCATTTGGAACGACTTCGTTCCGATCAGTGTTACAAGCTACGTTTTGGGAAAAACGTAAGAATTTTTTAGTCATTCAAGACTTTTTTAACAAGCGTTGTCCACTATCTATAATAAGTGAAGGGTTATTCATTTGACTTGTAAATCAACATCAGCCCCACCCCCCGCCCAGCACCCGCGTAATTTACAAACTGAGTAGTGGAAAAAATCCAAAACACTTGCAACAGAATTACGTCATGTGACCCCACCATTGGAGCAAGCTCGTTACGGCTCATTGAGGAATCACATTATATGGTTTTGTTGAATCGTTTGAAAAAAAATGAGAAAATAAAATAATTAAAATAAAAGCATTTGGCATCATGTGCGTTTGGCGAATAGACCAAGCGCCAAAATTTGACTAATTGGTACGAGTCACAGGGGGGGGGGGAGAGAGAGACAACCATTATGATATTTCCCTTGCAGATTCCAAGTCCAACAAATGCTATAATTCTAGTAGTTACATGTAAGTACGTACAAGATCCGCCTTTCATGGAAGTCCGTTCTCAATGCTTATCTTTCTTAATACCACAGGAACAAAATGGTTCTCTGCACCCTACTAACTAGACAAAATGTTCATTCGGACAGACAGACAGGCACACTAGAGAATGTAGGTCTCTGCTAGATACATGCATACAAACCATTCCTTGAAGTTCATGGCACAGTAATAATAGCAATAATAATCCATGAATTGAGGAACCAGTCATTGTCAAACCTTACAAGAGAATACTAGGAAGTGTCTGTTTACTTTAGCGGTGAAATTTGAGGGTTGGCCCTCTGGGCACCTAAAGTCCTTGCTAATTCAGAGTACCTGCAGTCCCCTTCGTCTCTGTGGTTTAGAAGCAGACACCTTTTAACTTAAGGCGTTAATAGCGCGCTAATTTTCGTTGAATTCGCATCCACAACGGGGTGAATCATCACAACTCTTGTAACGGTTACAAACAACACAGGAAGCAGCCATCCTCAGTGCACTCAGTCTCTTTCTACCAAGGGGGCTAACCACTGAGGTTAATTTTGAAAACAGTCTCTTTCTATGAAGGGGGCTAACCACTGAGGTGAATTTTGAAAATTTTGAAGATTCGTCGTTTATCGTGCCAGCTTGGCCCTTTCCTCCTTTCATGAGCACTGGGATAATTAGAGTAAACCTTAAGAGATGCAGTCAGTCACTTCAAAATACAATAACGATACAATGCGTGTCAAGTGTTCAACGCTTTTTTTGTTAGATTATTGCAGTGTAATCGCGGTTCTGTATCCGTGTTCATCTTTTAGTAAAAGTAATAATGAAGTAGCGCTTATTAAATACATAGAGGATATATAGAGTTTTCGAGCAGCTACCGAAAATTATCTCATGAGTGACCGAGATAAATGTATATTTTTCGCGAGCTCTTGCGCGAACGAAAATAACCATTTATCTCTGTCACAAGTGAGATAATTTTCGGTATCCCACTCAAAAACACTAGAGTTTCTTTTTATTGTACGATTTTTATCAGAATCTGATAATTCCATTCGTTTCAACCTTGAATTGATGCAAGAAAGTAAACAGCGCATTGAATCATTGAAACGCGGAAGTGATTTGATCGCTATTCGGAACAGATTGCGTCCTGCGATCTGATTCAGCTGCTGGTGTGACAGGAATGATAGTCCGTAGGAACGTTAGTCCCTCTGGACTATTATTCCGCGGAATTATAGTCCTAGGTCTAACATTTCTAGGAATAGTAGTCCGCCGGACTACTATTCCTAAAAATGTTAGACCTAGGACTATAATTCCGCGGAATGATAGTCCAGAGGGACTAATTTTCCTACGGGCTATCATTCCTGTCACACCTGGTCTCAAGTCCAAACATGGCCTGAAAGTCTGTAATATAAGTTGTTGGCTTGTTACGTCCTTTCAAAGGATGTACCAAGCCAAAAACTTATATTACGGACTTTCGGGCCATGTCTGGACTGGTGGGGGGATACGATTTCTATCTTTCGCAATTTCTTCGATAATCTATCGTTTAGCGTATAATAAAACTTATTCTGTATCTATAAATAATAGAGAATAAAATGACTGAAAATCGTGATTGTACATAGCGTCGTAATAACCTGTCACTGTCTTTCTTATTGCCTTATCACGTTTCATTGTCATTTAAGTGTAAGCATATCTAAGCCTTTCAGGATTATTTATTTATTTATTGGAGTTTAACGACACTTTTGACAACCAGGGGCACCTCGTGTCTGATAGTGTAACTGGTGGAGGAAGCCGGTGTACCCGGAGAGAACCACCGAGCAGCGGCGAGCAACTGTCAGGCTCCCCAACGAACTAACTCCACACAAGCATAGTTAGCACTGATTGAAGACAGGTGCACCGTCATCGACGTACAGAACGTCTTAGTACACAGCACAACCGTGCCCCCTTGTGGGAAATCGGAATTAAGTGCCTTGCCCAAGGGCACGACGTAGTAACCCCTGGTGGTGATAGAACGGTGAACCTCTCGGTTTCCTTTGAGGGTGGATAGGGGATGCGATTGACCTCACTCTGTCTCAAATAAGGAGAGCTGTAAATGCCCTCCTGATAACACCTTTAGCCACAGGACAGTGGAACTCTCAAACCGATTAAGAGAAAGTTAATTAATGACTTTCTGAGTTTTACAGCCTGTATTTTTCCAGTGAAGGGATGTTCAATTCATGTAATCGCTGAGAAACTGGATTTGTGGCTTTAAAAATGTGTACTTTGTGCACTTTGGTCGTAGGCACGTACGAGATTTCCAACTTCCTACTTGATCCTGAACTGTAGATTCCAAGAGAAATCTTGCTATTTTCATATCCACTACACCCTGGGGCACATCGTACGGTTGGACGAACTTTTTTGCGAATTGTCCCATATGAAAAAAAAATCGACTTTTGTGTTATCTTTTCGTGATTGTTCACTATTTTTCAAATAATGCGTCTTTGTCCCACAAAATTCATCTTTTGAATAAAACGACTCCCCCATTTGAATTACACGAGGCTAACAAACAAGCCGATGTCAAGGTTCCAACCAGTAGATGTTACGTTCGAAAAAAAAAAATCATTCAAACGATATTTTTCGCGAAAAAGTCCCCTTTTTAAAAAAACAATCCGTATAAAATCACATACCAATTAGAATCTATGTGGAATACGCGATTGATATAGCTTTGAAATTTTCCCAATACAACCTACTTCGAGACACTGCACACTATTTCTCGGTGAAGCACTTTATGCTCTGATGGTAGCAGACAAATTCCACCCCCCCCCCCCCCCTCACACACACACAATTTTGACAGAAACAGAAATTTCACTCAAAATGGTATGTGTTTTATCGATGTTTTGTCTCTCATATACACGCAGAGAGGGCTAACTAATGAAATAATTATGGACTAGCACGTATTTTCGAGGCAAAATATTCCTAAATTATACCACTTATCGCTACTTGAACCAAATATGCTTGTCAAAATGATATCTGAATGCTGTCAAATATAACTAAACTTCGGATAGTTTTTTTGTCAAAAGTGGCCGAAATATTTGGATCAAAACTATTTGGAAGTTTGAGAAGAAAATAGAGTGAAATTGAGCATACATGAGATTTGTTGCACGTGAACATTCTCCACTGGACGACAGGTCTGAATATTATTTATTTATTTATTTATTTGTGTTTAGGGTCACATATTTCTGCACAATGGCTAATCATGACCGCGACAGTTTTACGGGTGGGGGAAGCCGGAGTACCCGGAGAGAACCACCGAGCAACGGCGAGCAACTGTCAGCTCCCCAACATACTAACTCCACTTCGAACCGAGGACCTTTCGGCTTGCAGCCTGCACCTCTACCTACTGAGCCACCGCGCCCCGACTGGTCGGAATCAGCATCAGATGTCTGATTAGTGCATATTTCTCTGAGCTCTCACAAATATCTGTACATGACAGTGTGGGTTTCCTTCACCCACTCCTCCTGGTTCCACGGTCACCCCTAGATGTACATCTTGTGCATTCGATAAGTTTCCTTGGTGCAGGGTCGGTTGTACTCAGTTTTTCAGCCATGGTTAGTTGATAAAGGCAACCGCAAATAGGGACAACAAGAGTTATGCCAAATACAGGCTTGATAATTTGCCCTAAGACAATGTTGATAGAAACCGTTTTTTTGTGTGTGTGTTTCTGGGGGGAGGGGGGGGGGGGAGGGGGGGCAGTTTGTCACCCGGTAATTGCTTTTTCTTGCAGAGGTATGTCCTTGCGAATTGACAGAGCAGGATGAATCCGATCCAGTATAAAGTGCACATACACATTTTTCACATGCATTCATTGCTGCCTCTGAAATCTTACTAGGAGCAAAGCCAATACTCTGCTCAACAGAGTTGATGACATCGGAAAATTTGTCTGCAACCGCCATTACCACCTTTTACAATGTTTTACAAAGTAACTTGTATCAGAACCAGATATCGCGTGTATAACAGAAATGGCTTCACACTGCTCTGAACCATGCTCCCCGGCTATCTCATGAAATGGTATGTACCTTTTATTTTCCCTTACACCCGTATTGAAATACATCGCACTCACCCCGAGTTTATCAATACAGAACAAGCCCATTACTGCCACGTCAGTGTTTGGAGACATTATTATGACTTTTGTAATACAGTAAGATATGTGTGCAAACATCCTCGAGTCGTCCTCTTCGTGATCCGAGTGTAACGAACGACATTGTCTGGTCCCATTGATGTCGACGACAACGCATCTCTCAAAGTACTTGAACCCGCCACCCATATACACAATCTCTCCATTGGAAAGTTGCGCTCTCAAATTTGCCTCAAGTTGTTATAAATTAAACTCGACGAGGTTGGCTTTGATTTTGAATTGGCAAGCATTTTCTTTCGGTCTCTTGCTAACTCTGTCTCTTTTGTCCAGAATATTCTCTCTCCAAGAGAACCTGGACCTGTTCTTCTCGAACGCCTACCAGTTTTAATTGACTAAACTTTGTCATATCGGTTCGGTACCAACGCTATTACCCTGCAGGGAAATGTTTCTATTATATTTGGAGAGCCACCATCAATCCGCTTTTTCAAGAAAGTTTTGAACTTGGAACTCCCTGTTTCCACTGCAGCCAGCAATGTTTTTGAGTAATGGTCGGCGGTAGAACAACACCGGTTGCAATGTTCAGCAGAGGCATTGGTGATTGTTCGCTAGCATCCTTATCGACCGTGAATTGGTTAACCATATGATCATCAACTTTCGCGTAGATACTTCGAAAGTTTACTCTTGTCTGCAGCCGCCTGCACTTCTGAACCCTCTCTGTTTGTGAAGGTCTATCCAGAGTCTATTCCGGACATCACAAAGGCATTGGCACAAGTTTCAGCTCTCAAATGAGATGTTAAGTAGTGCCTTTCAATGGCTGTGTCGGATCTGAGTGTGTCTTTGAGGAATTCTTCCGTTGAATAGGTACAGCTTATCGTTTGTTTATGGCTTGATCCGACCATACTGCATTGAAAGTGGAGCTCCTATTTGAGGAACGTTTGACAATGTGAAATCCTTCCGCCATTGCGCTCTTGACATCAGGGTACAAAGATTGCAATGTGAACATCTCAGCTAAGTATAAACTTCTCCGGCGCGCATAGTTTGTACGGTCGAATGCGAAATCATAGGGGGTCATCCGGGAAAATTCACAAATGTGAGAGGTGCCGGACATTGCACCATGAAGATATACTCGTCTAAAATGCAAATGTGAAAGATAACTCACAACCACGCTTTCTGAACTGAATGAAAAGAACATGGAAGTTTTGTATTTCAGATGTTAAGTCCGCTAAGGCTTGATTCAGATTACATGTGAAAGAGGGATCTGTTAAGGACAACATACGCGCCTTCAACCGAGGATTCAAGTCTGCAATTAAAGCTACTGCAACATTTGCGTCGAGACGTTGTGCGAATTCCATTAGTTGCAGTCTGAGCAACGCCTCGTAAACAAGTTTGTGTATACACATCGCTCGATTGCACGCCTTTCCACTGCGGACGTTATCGATGATATTTGCTGCATAAATGTCACACTCAGAAACAATTTGTTCGAAGCCCGACTCGCGCTTTCCGATAATCCCCTGTACTTCTCCAAGTCCAAGAACTACATTAAAGAACAGTTCCTCATTTCTGAACTTGAACTGTTGCGCCTTTGAATATAAAGCTTCGTCGAAAGTTTTAGCACATGTAGCTTAATCGGGCTCTCTGAATATATCTGATATGCGCACCTTGACTATGAAGACAGTGTCAAAATCGTTTGGGGGTGATGAAACATTCCTACAATATTTAACACGGGTTGGTTCTCCCTTCACTTTCCATGCCAAGCTCGCTCATGTGATACACCGTCCAACCTCCGATGATTTGCTGTTCGTCCTGAACTAATTCGAACAGATGGTTGTTGAATGCTCTAACTGTGATCCAATCTAGATCATCCAGGTTTCCAAGTTCCAGTCTACTGGAAGCATTTCCTCCAGTAATGTATCTGACAACATGCCTCTAAGGTGAACGTGGGACGCCTCTTTCTTGTGGAGATTTGGGCATGGAAGAATTGTGTTAGTGTCGCGGAATGGTCATTGAACAGCTGCTGTTTTACGTGGCTGCCTTACGAGAGTGTCGTCTCTCTTCTGGAACAATACGATGTTCATGACATCGGAGAATGAGTCATCTAATCTTTCTGCTTTTTGCAAACTTGTCTGCAGCAGAATGCGTGAAATGTCCTGATTCAATATTGGAAGGCACTGCACACTTACTGTCGCATCAATCATAGTGATTCAATCAAAGCAGAAAGGACATTTTCTACGTCGTTCCCACTCCGAGTCCAGTTGTAAAGAGCTATCCCAAGCCCAATGTGATTGGGGAGGGGGGGGGGGGGGGTTGGTTTGAGATGACGACTCATGAATATCGTGTCTTGTGCAATGGATAACACATTCCTGTGTAAGGGCTTCTTTTCACCCTCGATATATTTATATATTTCCTGTCAAGCAGAAGTAGACTTTCGTCGTCGGATATGTTCATGGGCGATAATACTCGAGCTAGGAATATGAATAATTTATCTGGGACAATGGGAGCGCGGTGGCTCAGTAGGTAGAGGCGCAGGCTGCAAGCCGAGAGGTCCTCGGTTCGAATCCCACCTGCGGCAACCGCGTTGTGTCCTTGGGCAAGACACTTCATCTCCATTGCCCGCGTGGGGGCACGATGACGCCTTGTACTAAGGCGTACCGCACATCGATGGCACGCATGTCTTCAACCAATCTAACCCTGCCTGTGCTGCAGTGCGGAGTTACGATGTTGGGGAGCTGGCAGCTGCTCGTCGTTGCTCGGTGGTTTTCTCAGGGTACTCCGGCTTCCTCCACCCGTAAAACTGTCACGGTCATGATTAGCCATTGTGCATAAATATGTGACCTTAAACATCAATAAATAAATAAATATATCTGGGACAATGGCCATGGCCTTCTCCATTGATATATCTTCGGGGAGGAATTTGCTGACCTGAATCCCTGGGCCCGCCTCGTGCAGCAATTTTCTTACAATCAGTGATGCCTGTAACAACAGTTGGTCATCGCCGTCGTTTCGTCCGATATTTGGAGACTATTTCCCACGAGCAATTCGTGGCGAGGGACTATATTGTAAAACATTCGTGCGCATTCGCGCACTCGTGTTTGTACAACGTCTCTCACCTCTCATGAATTATTTCACGTAACCAGTCCAGTCAAGCGATTACTCTCTATTTCATACATGTACAATGAGGCACTGGGACAATGCAAGTATTATCCGATTATGGCGAATTCAACATTATATGCATTGAGAAAAAACGCATCTATGAGCACACTGGTGAATTGTGTGGGCAGAAACGAATAAGGTGAACCTTTGATGAAAACTGGTCATCTGGCCAAAGAGAATGCGAGTTCATTGCCATAATGAAATTTTATATCTTCTTCACACTGCCTTATTCCATTTTATTGTCATATCGGCGTTCCATATTTTCCTCGAAATAAAATGAACGGAGGACTTGGGAACCCCGAACTTCTTGACTACTTTCAGTTTCACTCATTCGTACACTTGCAGTTTGATATTAATTGGTCACTAATTGCGGACATATTTAGCTCACAGTGGCTGTATGGCAGGCTTATATATTCGGTGAATTTTGTTTTAACTTGATCCACGTGGAAATCCTGTAGGAAATGTTAAACGTTCCTTTTGTGAGACACTGGCCCTGTCTTATTGGAAGCAGAGTATGTATGAACGTGTGTAATGAAATTGTTTTCAGTCATTGGCGTGGATAAAACCAATTGTCAGATGTCTGTATATCTCCTTTGATATTGGGGAGGGGTAATGTTTTAGCTATTTTGAGATTATCAAATGGTCTCGGGACAAAGTTTATACATCATCTGAAGGCAGAATGTCGACTGCAAATTTTGATCCTATCAACATTTGCTTATTCCGTGTCGATTTTCATTAGAGAGTGGTATTCAACGGGTTGTTTTTTTAATTTGTTTGATTTTTCGAAAAATACACATTTAAATGTATTTTGTTTTTGGAAGGAGACATGTTCAGACCATAAACCTAGTATCAGAGTGTCCGTCAGCTCCGTCAGCTCCGTGTGGTCACATTGAGTAGTCTTCTTTCTCTTCGTGCTATTTCTTGTGCACTGCAGATGGATTATGTGAAAAATGGTAAAAAATCACGAAAAATAACACAAGAAATGTTTTTTTCATACGAGACAGCTCGAAAAGAAAATTCGCCCACCTGTACCATGTGCCCTATGGTGTACTGGATACTGAAATAGCAAAATTTCTCGAGGGCTCGACAGTACGGGGTTACTCTAAAACTAGGCGTCTGTTGGAAATCTCGCTCTAATAAGAACGCTGGAATACCATCTGAGGGTTCCGCCGTATCAGGTAACTCATCTGATATTATTTAATCTCGGGTGAGTAACCGCCATTACTATTTTGATGCATTTCCACTCGCTTCGAATTTTCAAAATTTGAATTAAAACAAAATAACAGAATTTAAGTACCAAAATTATTTTCAACGTTCCACATTTATTGATTTAAAACATTAAATATTTTTAAAAATGGTCAGAATATATTATTTGTAGTTCCAAAAGTTCTTTGTTGTTTTTTTTACGATTCCATCGATATTTTATGCTGAAGCAAACATTTTCTTTACAGTTTACTCAACAGGTTAAAAGTGATTTTTTAACACCTAAATGTGCTTTGTTAACCCGTTTCGGGTGGTAATGACAGTAAATATATGTAAGGGTATTTCAGATATGCTTGTATCGATACGTTTTATTTTATAAGCAAATATCGCACATCGAACAGCGACGATTGTTTACTGCCATCGTGGATTAGTACTGGTGTCAGTTACTGTCGATGATTCTGCGCGGTGCTGTCACTAGCGTTTTCCAAAAAAAATAAACGTCAAGTTGTTCTTTGTTTCTCGTGAAAATTGATTAATTCCTTGATTTACATGGACGTCCGGCATAATAAATATGTTACATGGTTTGTAGCTGGTTGATACATTTCCATACATGGCGATGAGTGTTCATATCAGGTGAGGCGAAGCCGAACCTCATATGAACACTCAGAGCCTTGTATGGAAATGGATCAGCCAGTTACACGTCATGTAACTTATACTCCGCTTATCCGCATATTATTCAGCCAGTTACACGTCATGTAACTAATACTCCGCTTATAAATGTCAACATGACCTTAAAACTCCGCATCTAGAAGCAATGTATGGACAGAATTAGGATAGAGTAATCAAAAGTTGATTCTGGGAGTTTTTTTTTTTATCGTCTCCAGCCACTAATAATCTTCTCTGGGATTTGATAAATTGATCCATATATTCTGCCAGAAATGATATGTCACTTAAGTGTGTTATTATGGGTGATTTTACTTTTAATTGTCACCCAATAACACCATCAAATCAAAAGTATGGAAAATGCCCACAGTCTTGGGCAAATAGTAAAACACGATTATTTCTCTTTATGAGTTCACTTATCTGTCATTTCAAAAGCGTGCTGGCCGTATTTCGGTTATCTAATCACGGGTGAATGTTTATGTTGTAGATACATGTTGACATGCGATTTCGGTGGTACCAATTACATATTATTTTTTGACGCTAACGTCGGTAAGATTGGTATAGAACAATTTGATATTGAATATAATTATGTGACAAAGAAAGTTAATTTTACAATTTTGCAAACTTTTACTGCAGATGGACATCTAAAAGCATTGTTGTTTTATTTCGGTTACAGAGAAAACACCGGAAGTTCTGTAATAAATAGGCACGGCCTTCAATTACATGATATTTTCGTTCAAACACCATTATGACGATTTCCTTTAATGTTTGTGTGGCGATATTTTTGTTTTTAAACCTAATTATCTAGTTTTATAATTTACATATCGAAAACAACAAAATTATAATATTGCGGAACAGAGGCGTGGTGATCCATTTCTAAAAATAGCATCACTGGATAAAGTAACTGCGTTGTTTTCCTGCAATCCAGACTTTATTTCGCAGTAGTGGGAATGTCATGCAACTTTCCACCATGAGTGTGTTGTAGATTTGAGAAGATCTGCAGTTCCTAGAACTTTTGAAAACAATATATTTCCCAAGTTCACGATATACCTTATATGGTCACAAAACGCCTTGTGACCAATTTCTCCTCGTGGTGTTTTCAAGTGGAAGCTTATTTCTTTTTCTTTCTTTTTTCTTGCATTTTCTTCGTGGAGTTTGTAACACATCAAGAATGAAATGGTAAATTAAGCTTTCTCGGCGTCTGAAGTTCGAAGTCTTTTATTTGAAACCCAGTCACTAGAATTATCGTTCTAATCGTAATCATAATTTTTTTGCCATTGGAAGTTTGTCTGTCATCAAACTCATAAAGACATGTTTTTCGTGTAAAAGTGAATATATAGAGGATATGGAATAAGTGTTTTTCTCATATAGTATTTAAGAAAGGAGTCTAAGAATTTTCCGTTTTGGCGAGCTTCTGGCGAGCGCAAACGGAAAATTCGGACGAGTTTCATAAATATTATATGAGAAAAACAGTCATTTCATATTCTATTTATCATATGATACACACGGGCACAAATTAGCCACTTAGTATGACTTTTTATCGACCACCTAACTTAAGTTGCAGACGGCACTTGGAAAAAACATCCTCGTATAACTCAATTTTTTCATTTTTTGCTTCCAAAACATAGGTTATGAGAGTCATAACCTATGTTTTGAAAGCAAAACGTGAAAATATAAAAAAAAATGAATGGTGTTTTTCTTGTAGGTAAAAGATTAATACAATATAACCAACCCTTAATAGGACAGATAACGTAAATTCTCCCTACTGAAATTATGCAAATGTCACCCAGTTGTATTTTATTTAGCCAATCAAATTGTCCAGTTTTGAAATTGACCAATGAAAGCTCCCAACTCTAATTGTGCAAAATTATGAAAATGTGGCCCAGTTTTATTTTATTCAGCCAATCAAATTATCTAGTTTTGAAACTGACCAATGAAATTAACGGAAGGCTTTATTTATCACTGATTAATATGAAAACAAAATATCAAATGATTTAAAGTGAACAAAACGGACGAGTCATATGATAAATTTCATTTCCTCGTTACTCTTGTCATTATTTCGATATATAATATGCCTGTTTTTACTTCTGTTACAAGTATATTGGGCACTTGTGAGCATTTCAAGCATTTTCCAAAAGCTTTGTGGAAGAGCCCCTTAAAAAGAGCTGCGCCTTTCACAAACATTCACACACACGAACCTCATCGCACACACTCACTGTTTTGATAAAGCAGTCTGAGTTGTGAAACAAAAAAGACCCAGGGCGTCGTACATTGAAATACATTGCCACTGTTGGAGCCATGCGACAGTTCGTTTATGAATTTAAGCATACTGAACAGTGAAAACGACCCAAGCTCTCCTCACCATATATACAGTGTCAGCCATCACACGAGTTGGATTTCGTTTTCCTCTGGCGCTTGTGAAAGCTAACTCAAGTAAAACACATCGAAACGTATTATCTTCTATCAAGTTTCCGTCCAGCACAAAACAGGTTTCTTCGGCACCAGGTAATACCTTAGTTCATTACTTCCATTTTTGTTATTTCACTGCTTCATTTTGATATTTTCACCTGATTCTTCTACTTCTCTGAAATGGCTACGAAGGCGAAAAAGGACCAGGTACAGAGAGTTGTCTGGTCTGAAAGAGACCGGTAGCAATCGTTCCAGGCCTATTCCAGATTGGCCAAGCTCTGTTTCAGTCCACTGGGTGCTTGCACCACATTGGTCTCTTAGGATTCCATTAGGCAAATCAGTCTTTGCCGAAGCAGTTGGAGACGAGAGGTTAGTTTGTGGCTCGAATCCTGGCGGGAGATCAGAAATCAACGCTCTAAATTCCCCCAAAGCATGAATGTGGCCTTCAAAACACACACATAGACCCATGCCAGTCTTCACCTGAGGCCAACCACCGTAATTTTGAGATGAAGGAAAGTGAAACAAGTATTCGTGAGAACATCATCAAAGGCCACATGAAATATACCAATTGATTCTCAGGCATTTTTTTTTTCAAATCAGTGAAGGATGGAGGGTTTAATTTTTAATTTTTATTTTACTTTTGCAAAAAGTGAGCAAACATGGAGAGAATTTCGGCTGTCCTTTTACGCACAGAAATATAGAAAGTCATATTTATACAAATAAATTTATTTTTGATTAGAAAAATAAAACATTCCCCTAAAAACAAACTGTAGGTAGTGCAATTCAAAGACTTCATATTCTTCCGATGCTCTTCATATTATCTTTGAGGTAAAACTATTTAATCTATGGGGATTTGCCTCAATTATTATTTTTATTTCATAAACTGTAACAAGGCAAACATATTGGAGACGCATCTGAATGAATATGCATCAATCAAAAAATGTAAAACGTTTCGGGTCTCCCTGAGTTTGTACTAATACTGGAAGACACTGAATGGCAATAAAAATGTCCAATGAGGGGGTTCACATTCAATGAGGGATTGCCTGAGAATCAACCTTTGTGACGGAGTGCAATCGTCCAGTGGTTACCCAACGCAGACGATATCAAAATTTATTATTTTAAATATCATTTTTTCAAATTTAAAAAAAAATTTCAACACAACCATATCATGTGACCCCTCGTTGGAACGAGCTCGTTCCATCGAGGGGTCACATGATATGGTTTTGTTGAAATTTTTTGAAAAATAATATTTTTTCAACTGCTGAATTGGACTTCTGAATGCCAGGTGGTTTTGCAGATGGCTCGACTGCCGGTAGGGGATCAAACACCGACATACTAAATTCCTCAAAATCGTGATCATAATTGTGTCCTTAAAAATGCACACACATGTCCGTGTCAGTTTCTGTCTTGGGCCAGTTTTAGTACTTTCGTCATACTGTAGCCAACGCGCTTCACGCGTTCATGCTTCTGCCATAAGGAAGTGGACCAAGCAATCATACGAACTTCGTCTTACATATTACATTACAGTTTTGTAACGGTATCCAGTGGTCTAGTGGTTTAGGTGTCGGACTCCTAATAGGCAGGCGAAATTGTCGAGGGTTAGATTAATGAACGATCGAAACGCGGCGAGACCGCCAGAATATCTTGGCTAGCACAAAACCAGTTATCTTCGGTACGAGGTAATATCTTAGTTTGTTATAAAACTTTATTTCATATCATTGCTTCATGTTGATATTTTACCCAACATATCCACGTCTTTACAATGGTTACAAGAGGGCATAAGCACGGATACAGAGAATTATCTTGTCTGAAAGAGACGAGGAACATTCGTCAACGCCTATTCCAGATTAGTAAAAGCTCAAGTGGATGCCCCACATTGGCCTCTTAAAACACATTTGGCGAAATGGTCTTTGTTGAAGCAGTTGAAGATGGTCGATGAATTATTGGATAACTTTTTAGCCCCGCCTTTCCTACCCGAGACATTGTTTCTATTATCAGCCGGCTTAGTGTGGGGTGGACTAAGTCTATATGAATTGTATTTGGTGGGCACTATAAACATAATTTGGAAAAGCTAAAGTCAAAATATCACTTGCGCGATGCAACCATCTCCTGACGTTGAAAACGTGACTTCAGCAGCACTTTGGCGAGTGCCGTGATCTGGGCAAGAAAGAAATTAAACAAACATGAAAAATAAGATGATTCCGGCCTTTGAGTTTATACTTTTCACTCAGCGTCTTGAGGTATGAACAATACTGGAGGAAGCAAACAAACTTCCGCTGTTTCCGTATTATTATATACATATCAGTGGTGTAAAAACCCTGTGGGAGGGGGTATTTACCCTCTCACAATATTTCAAAATTGTGGGTCCAATGCTAAAATTATTTCCAGTTGTATAGGTTTACATGATCTTCGATCCTTCTTTCTTGGGCTCTACCCCCTCCACTCCCCAACAAAAACAACCCTCCTACTCCCCATCCTATCATTGGTACGGACACAATTTCGGTCATCAAATCTCCCCTGCAGTATCATAAAATGTGTGATACAGCTGATACTGGCAAAACGCACTAGTGTGATACTGCAAAATCCGTAATGATGCTGGGTGAAAATTATCTTCTTTTCGTCTATCTCGCGCTATAAAATGTTCTCTAAATCCACAAACCCCCAATTAATTACAATTTTGTTTACATCTTCGTTGTTGTACAAATGCATCAAATCATTTTTCATCGAATCTTGTCACCTACATAAGAATGATGCTAGATATACCAACATGATGAGGTGGATCGAGTCCACCCTATCTGGAATGGGGATAAAGAACACGCAGTAGCATACAACTACAGCACAATGTTTGACGCCTGTTTTCGTCCAAAATTGATTTCCTCTCTTTCACTTCCACCAACAGACATACTATTTAATTATTAACCGAGGACAAGTGTGTAATAAAAAGATCATCAAAAAAGCGAAGCTTTCTGGTGTGTGGTATCGGATCGTGTTGAAGACCTTCAATTAATCAGTATCGCACTCATCGGCTCGGTGATACTGCTTGGTTGAAGGTCTTCAACTCGATGTGATACAGTACCCAGAATACAGCTCACGAGAAAGATCCGCTGTACTGATAATCTCCATTTTCCTCCCAGATCATTGCAGAATCTCAACTGTCAGAAAAGAAATCTCCGAATAATGAATCCGAGATGCTCTTGTTCTTGATTCGTTCGTGATTTCGCAATATATTTTAATGAAATCACCAGCAACTGGTGTATAGTTATGTCACGCACCGATCGCGTTCTTAGCGAAAAGAATATCACTTCTGTGATCGCAATAATGTGTATATTCCTGAAACGTCATTGTGTGAAAACTTTGAAAGTTGAATAAATCTAAATCTAAATATTTTATTTAGCAGTGCCCCACTGAAAAAGTAAAAACATAAACACGAAAATGTATTAATATACAGCTTAAATGATGCATTATTTGGGGACAGCATACTGCCATCCTCAATGTATAAATTAAAACATACAGAGAATTCATTAATGTCATTGCTGTTACATTTGGCTTACATAGCCTTTTTGTCAGTATTTAGGCTCTTTGGATGAGATACATGTAACTTAGTTTCTTTCATGGCAATGACAGAGGTGTTTAATGGAGCATTCCGCTACGATTTTTCACAATGTGAATGTCTTTAAATCATAAGAAGTGTATATTTTAGAGAGGTTTAACCATTTGAACCCGACAGAATGTTTTTCCGTTGCAAGATCGTGATTCGATCTGAATTCATAAAACAGATAGTTGCTCGGTGAATTTGTGAGGTAGGTCAATTAATATTTTCAACATGCAGCCCCAAGGCTGCACGTTAAAAGTATTTGTTGGGCTCCCACCAAGTAACGAATACTTACTGATGGCTCTGACTGTCATTGAATATACGACCAATGTCCAACAAGTTGCATCAGTACATTTCTTCATATTGTAATGCCTACTGGGCTACATGCATCAGTTAATCATCCCTTTTGTATACTTCCTTTATCGACCGACACATCTCACATGATTATTATTATGCCTTGTCTATTCTCACCCATATCTAAAGGTAATGTGTATGCACCATTTATATGATGGACCAGCAATGTTTCCCCCTCCCCCTCCCCCCCAAAAAAAAACCTATGATGCCATATCATCAACCTGTTACCGGAGCACCACGAATCCATCTCTTGGTGTAATATCTGCCTTGGCTGATAAACTGTTCATCTTGCGAATCTATGCTGTGTTGCCAGACTGTAAGGCTTACATATACGGTAAGGTAAAGAGCAGGTAGCATAATGGAGAGATACCCCCGATGAGCGACAAACGTCTTGCCTGGTGTAAATATTTGTATTTCCCTTCAAATAAATAAAAACGACATGACAATGTACATATCTGTATTGAGGTAACAACCTCAACGTGCAATCATTTTATTCAGAAAGAGAACGTTTTTCACCTGAACTCAATTGGCATCCAATTATTACACATATCGATGTCAGCAACAATAATTAAATGACAAATAAATCACCATCTCAACGAAATAAATTGCACTAGATCTGTTTTACTATGAGGCTTTGTTATAGGCATACAGTGCGTTGATCTTGAAAGAGAAAACACAGAAACACACAGTTGAAACACTACTATATACTACAGCAGTTATAGTACAAGTAGAACAATGAATAGGAGTTACGTCATGTACAGATAATGAATGCATTAGCGTGAAGTCATGATCTTCATTCAAAAAAGGTTCATTCATATACGCTGATTGATCGACAAAACAGACGCCTTCAAAGACTGTAGTTGATCTCGAATAATCCCAGAAAGGGAAGAATATTGAAAAATAAGGTGGCTATTACCTCCACGTAAGTTTTGGAGATGGTGCATTGAAGTCCACACGTAGCCTCGGGATCACATATCGACTCGTCCTAACGGACTCATTGGTATGTGCCTAGAGACGAAGTCTTCAATACACCTTCTCGGAAACCTACAAGGTGGTTATAGACCATGCCTTTTTGTCTTTCTCGGGAAAAATGCAAAATATGTCATCTGTGTATAAATAATTGCGTTCAAAATTATCAAGTGACATGCAGGCGAAGTTGAAGCGTTCTGTGGTAGTTTTTGTATCCCCTGGTCATATAGCATTAACTATGGGTTCCATATTGCTCATTTCTTACCGCGCACGATGGCATCTGATTGCCTCTTTCCATTCCTATCCACTATCTGCTTAGCGTGTAACATCTAACTCTACACCTTCACACAAAACGCAAAGTCTCCAACTATAATTATCACCAAACATCAGGGGATTATAAACTTGAGTGGAACAACACGGGTTACAATAAACGCGATATTGGTTCCTTTTCCCACAACGTGCTTCAAAGACAATCGCTAGGAAAATATTTTATTAACGTTCGTTTTGTTTTTGTATGTTGCTGGGTGCCGAGTGCCTTGATCCGTGCCAGAGACTACTACTCCCAATGGTAGATCTAGTTTGGAGTGAGCGCCGCTCCTCAGTCATGGCTTGTGGTGATAAAACACAACCGCGACACGTAGTTGTGAGTTAGGATGAGCAGGAAAGCATGAGACGCACAAACCCTACACACACGATGGAGAAGGTTTGGGCAAATGGAGGATCAGTACCGCCCTACGATGACGCATTTACACATGGCCTCACTATTTCCGGTCTTCATTATTCTCGCAATTGTGTACAAACCCACCCAAATTTTGATAAAGGAAAGCCCATTTATAAGGGCTCATGGAACAGAAGAGGTGCGATTTGGGACTGTGATTGTATACTATACACGATAAAACAACTACTTTTCTCAATACATAGGTTATTATCATTATGTTAATATACGACGTGTTGTGTCAGAGTCGAGCTCTTGTTTCAAAGGCAATATCTCGACGAGTCGAGGATAATCTTAGACATTAGTTTGGGACTCGGATACAACATTTTGTACATAAAAATAATGGTGATGATAGACGCATCTTACACGTCTCAACTATAGTATCTTGATTAACAATTTATATAACGAATCGGTCGCATGCCTGCAACATAATTTACAAATTTAGTTGTTGAAAAAAACATTTTTTTTCAAACAAATTTCAACAAACACATATCATGTGATGCCTTAATTGGAACAAGCTCGTTCCAAGGAGCGGTCACATGATATGGTTTTGTTGAAATTTTTGTCATGTTTTTTTTTTTAAAATAATTAAATACTAAATTGTAATATCTAGTGCGTTGGGTAAAGTTTTAGATAACATTTTAAGATCAGATTTCATTTTCAGTCTCATAAACATCCTCGTCATTTCTGTTGAAACTGTATGCGGCTGCCTTGAACTTTTGCGATCCTCGTATAGACTTCTTCAGCGCACACATGTTCAACATTCCGATAAGACGGTGTGTACATTTTAACAGTATAACTGCGTGTTGATCCAGCTTGAATTCTTCTAGATCGAAAAGCATAACAGCAATGTGATTAATAATTATATTTTTGAGAACTCTCTCTCTCTCTCTCTCTCTCAAGATAAAAACAGTAGACATCTCTCACTTTAAAACCATTTTTGCGACTTTGTTATGTCGTGTTCCTTGAGGCCATTTTAGTTTTATTCGCAGGTTAAACATACAGTGAATAATATGATTTTTAAATAACTGTCTATGGTTTCGCTATTTCCGTATTTTTTAGCAGAAGATATAATGAAAACTTATATCCTCACTATTATGTTACTGTTAATACTGCTTAGTGATTTGTCAGCATATGCCCACTTCTACCTGCGCAATTTACAAATTGAGCAGTTGAAAAGGAATTCACGAAATTTCAACAAAACCATACCATATGATCTATCAGTGGAACGAGCTCAAGGAACTCGTTCCACTGAGTGGTCAAAAAATATGGTTTGCTAGATTCGATGATTGGAGTTCTTTCGCGTGCCTTCACCGGCGATGTAGCGAAACAAATGTCTTCGACTGCCGTGAAGGTCGGAAAGAAGACCGCGATGGACGTGGGTAAGAAAGCAGTGATGGAAGCGAGTACTAGAATTGCTTTGGAAGCAGAGGAGGAATGTCAATTTAATTCAGAAGTTGATAAGATCGGCTAAACGACTGAAATTGTCATCGAAATCGGAAGATATTCCAACGAATATGAAAGTTGAAAACTTCAAGGGCTCTGGCGTCGTTAAGATACAGAACTCGCTAAAACATTGAACAGTGGATCGGGATTGGAAATGGTTTAAAGACAAATTGTATTTTTGTTATATATAAGAAATATAAAAAAATAGTTTAAAAAACATAAAAAACTTAGTTAAATATACATTTAAAAAAGTTAAAAACCGAGGTGAGATGGAAATCAAAGATCTATTGTGGAACGAAACGAAGACCAAGAGATAGAATCAGGCACTCTTTTCCAGAAGAATAAGAGGATTGATAGTGGGAAAATCGAATTGCGGAAAGACAAATCTGTAGATGAATCTGTTGTTGCAACCCGAGTGGTTGGGTTATGATGGATTGTTCGTGTTCGGCAACGGTCTCTTTCAACCTGAATACGAATTATTGCGAAAAGCCCTGAGTGCAAACTTACCCGAAGGACGCGATAATGAGAGTCTTCGATCACCACGACAAGTTCCAAAAATGCGATGCATCACTCCCAACGATCTTGCAAGAGACATTGAAAGACGTCGCAAATAATAATAAAACATCAAATGTGGAATGTCAGTTTTACGAAAACGCAGACAAGGTGTCTGATCCTCGAAACTTCAGTTCGGAACACAAAACTCTCATGATCTTCGATGACCTTGGACAAACAGAATCGATGCGAATCTTACTACGTTAGAGGACGTCATAGCAATGTCGATTGTTTCTATCTGTTGCAAAAATTATTTCCAATTGTCCAGACAGACCATAAAAGAGAACGTGAATTTTCTGTGTCTGTTTGATTAAGAATCTCAATCACATACACGAAATTCACATGGCCAATGACACGAGCAAATAAGAATTCAGGAGATTTTATAAGGTGGTGTGAGATCATCGTCCTTTTCATTTCGTGGCCATCGATCTGATGTGTCGCAAATACTACGGAAAATATAGGAACAGATGCGATTAATAATGAATAGAGAAAAAATAATAATATTAAATAGAAGTAAAAAAATATATAAAAATTATTATTAATTCTAAAAAAGCAATGTCACGAAAATACGAAACTCATTTTTATTAGAAAGGATGGCCGAGAACACGGAAAGGACAAATAATAAAACGATTACAACAGATTCTTTTCGATCGTCGTGAGCAAAGACAAGACTTGATTCAAGACAAGATCTCCCGATCGAATTGAAGATGGATAAGAGATACGAGGTTGCACAGGTGAACCTCGAGACGTACTATTCGTTTCCCAATATCAAAGAAAAAATATAATACGTTTAGATATTCTGACGGAACAGATTGGTTCATGATTCAAATTCCCAAGAGCAGTTGTGAATAGCCAATCTGAACGAACGCATTCAGACCAGAATGAGGATCGACGCTCTCGGCAGCGCCGCGATTAACATAACTGCCAACATTAACACTCTGTAAATAATACTGCACATGAGAGAGGGTTATCGAATGGATTTCATGTGAAGTGACACTTTTGGGAAGATGTTGGGAAATCGATCAAAAGATGTTCGAGGGGCACGCGACATCCGAAAATGTGATAGACGTTCTCTTCGCCAATAGCATCTTTGTGAACTTGGACGTAATCATTTGAAGTTACGTGAATGGTACCACATTGCTCAGGATCTACTCTTTCTCCCCAGATGTCTCTCTTGGCTACAAGATCATAGAGCAACCACAAAATCTAGTCTATCGGCCCGTGATAATGCATACCTTGTTAAGCATCACCACTGAATTGACGGATCAAAATGGCGAGGTCTTTGTGCGGCGAATGTGTAATGGTATGATTTCACATGAGAGAAAAAAGAAATCTGTTATGTATATATATATTTTTTATTAAACAAACAAACAAAATTTTATATAATTTTGGGGGGTTTTTTTTGTTGTTTTTATTCTCTGTAAATTTACGCATTATCTCCTTGCACCTTTTTATCACAGGCAGCATTTCCACCTCCATAAATAATTCGTTCTAACAATTCTCCTCTCCGTTTTTTCTCAAAGCTATTGTTTTTTAAAGATGTCTTTTTATAAAACTAATTTTCGTTTTACAACACAAGTCTTTGAATTTCTTTTTTTTAAATGTTATTTAATTCAAATCTCTTTTATATATATACAATAGGAAAATAAATAATATTTAAAAAAAAATAAATCAATTCTTTTATATATAATAAAAAATTTAAAAATAAATTAAATAAAACTAAACAAAATAAAATTAAATAAAAAAATAATAACAAGATACATAATACAAAACGTAAACATATGTAAAGGACAGAAAGACAAACATCGTAGAGCATTCGAAAATCGAGGCAAAGTGGTGAGATTGACATTAAGTCATCAAGACCTGAGTAATGGTCACGACAACATTACATGGAAAAACACAAATCAGTAAGACAGCAAAAGGGCAATCGTAATCGAAAAGGATTGACTGTGAGATTGACTCTGCTCAACAGAGATATAATTTGAAAATGAAAGGTGGTTTGGGTGCAAGAAAATAACGGAAAACAGACGATTTTTGAAGATGGAAGGAGTGTTGTATCGAATAGAAATGGATAGTAAATGATTGTTTCTACTATCCTTGGGTGGGTGTGGGGGGGGGGGGGTAACGGTGCATTCTAAACCTATGGGGACGGTCTCTGTCTAAGGGAGGAACGAACTTGAGCCACTTTGTCGAAGTCTGTTATTAGACCCGAATTCGCCTTTTAAAACGTAACCACGCTCAGTATGTTATTATAAGACTTTTAAAAAGGAGAGAAATAGCTCGTGCACAATATATATTTTATTATATAAAATGAAAACGACGAAAAAAAATAGAATAAAATAAAAATAAATAAATAAATTAAAAAAATGAAGATGTGAAACAATGTATATCCCTACTTACGGTGACTGTTCTTCCGACGGCATCTCCTTTGTAAGACAGAGGCAACGCATTTCGCATCCATCAGGTCAATAGAATTCAACATTATTTGGCTACGAAAAATAGTAGATGTCTTTTGCTCAGAAAGAAGAATGATTACATTCGTCGATGGACTAGAGCCGACCTTCATCACCGTATCCATGACATGGGTCTCCTATCAACTGTGACTACCATTCCAGTAATATAAGTGTTGGGCGACGCGAAAATCAACTCCATAAGTGGCATGATATCGATTTTCTGAAGGACGGAAGGATTTCCGATCAGGAGTATTGCTACGTTTTCGCTGTAAAGGATAAATTCAACGTGTTGAAAGAAGGTTTTTGAACAAAGTCTCGTCAGATTCTTAAAGAGAAGATGAAAGATAACCTGATAGAAAAAGGTTGAGAAGAAGCCATGGAATCTCTTCTTAAACTCTCGGAAAAAAACAAAGATCCAGAAATAGTGACAAATTGAAAATAAAAATAATGATATTATATATATAAGAAAAATAATTTTTAAAAAAGAAATGAAAAAGAATAAAATTAACAAACAAAAAATGTATTTCATAAAATGTAAGAAGTCTATGGATACTGATAACGTGTGAAGAGTGCAGACTAAAAATAATAGACATGTGCGGTGAGGTACTTGTAAGGTATATGGTTCGTCCAAAACTCAATTCATTAAAAGAAGCAGAGTAGTGGTCAACAGACTCATCAACAAACTTCTCTTCGACTTGCATCTGCCAGAACATCGATTCACAGTACCTGGCACAAATTTGAACTAGAGATTGTATAAAGATCTGAGGGCAAAATCGTGGAGCAAACCCATGAATAGAGTAGATCGAGTGGCCTATGGTCTCTTTCGTCATCCCAGCGAAAGTTATCTACAGATAGAAGGACACTGGGTGAACAAAAGATTGTAGCGAATACGACAATGTAGACATCGTCACTTTAGCTCATAGCTACATCATGCATCTTTTCAACAGTATATCGTATAAACTCTCAGGTGAAGAGACAGAAACCGTGTTTCATCCCTGTCAGGATACCACGATGTTAGGAACGTTGACACATCCCGACGATTTATCCAAATCTAGAGGACTCAGTCAAATGAGGGTGAAAATCAACACCTATCTCTATTCGATTGTTGCAACTTGAGAAGCATGCAGGTGTTTTTCAACTCCACGAGATATCTGGTTATATATGACAACGCCTTGTTCGAGAAGAACTACTTTTCAATGGTGTACGGCGATGTCGCAGCCTTTAAATCGAATATTGTCACGTGGACGTATTGATGAGCAATCCAAAGATAACACCCACCGAATGCAAGATGCCCCACCCCCCCCCACCCCCCGTCCTGTTCGTATTCGATGTCAGAAAACAGAGCGAGAAACTCAAGAACATCATTCTCGACATAATGATCAAGCTGCAGTTCGACAAGAAAGTACATTGGCGAACCAAAGCATTCGCATGTGTCATATCCGATAGAGTGTTAACGTTTCGATTGGATGAAAGTAAAATGTCCTTCATTCAATAATTTAAAAATTCAAATATAAAATTTTATTATTTTCGTTGAAAAAAACATAAAAAAAAACATTTAAAAAAGGTTTAAAAAACCTGAAAAAAAAATCTTGAACAAATACAAGTAACGAAGTTTGCGAACATTATTACTATTAAATAATCCTAACGTTCTCAAACTTGCTTATTTTATTTTTTACCTTAAGTACTCCCGTGTTCAATTCGATTAAAAGTTTATCCATTTTTTCAGAGATTTTTATATACATTCCAACGATCGCATTCGATCAGTACGAACACTATAGAAGTGACAACTTCAGGATTAGTCATCTTCGTCATGAAGTTATATAGAATAAATAGGTACTAGGGCCGGTAATCAGATTTAAACCACTAGTAGAATAAGGGTTTTAACCACTCGGCTTGCCGAGTGGTTAAAACCCTTATTCTACTAGTGGTTTGCCGAGTGGTTAAAACCCTTATTCTACTAGTGGTTTAAATCTGATTACCGGCCCTAGTACTTATTTATTTTATTTATACCATGCTCTTAATTAATAATCAACTTTGTCTCTTGAAATGGAGAAAACACGACACTTTCTACCGCAAACACACAGGTTTGTTTTGTTTACATCTGCGCCGGTGGGCAGTACTTCCGGCTGTACGTGAATGCTTGATTGACAGCTAGACACATCGTCAAAGTTGATTGAATTTTCCTTGCTTTTTCAATCAAATTATTATTAACAATTCTTAAAATTTATTTTAAATATTCAATTGTAGGTATTTTAAACTTAATGAGTCATTTACACGTAGTAGATAGTACCGAAAAATGTCGTATGTTTGAATGAAACATATCGCGAAGTGTGAATGTATCGAAGTTGGCAAATTGCGTCATGCCAAAGGTCAAGTTGGATGACCTTCCGACTATAGCTGTAAATTTTTTTAAACCGGTAGTGGGGTTAAAAGCTAAAATTTAACATACTGGCTTTTCACAGGTAGTAACATTGGCGAGCATGGTATAAAATTCTATCTCTCTGTTTGACTCTCAAAGGTGTTCCGAATTTACACGTATGGAATATTGATCCTCCATCTTCTCAACTTTATGTCTATCGACTTCTATGCCATTCACCACCATGTTGACAACTACACTGTCCTCCAAGTCGCTATAAGTCACACTTATTCGAATGACGTGTCCTCCAATCGGCATGGATATTCTTTCCGACCGTTTAGCGGTCCATTCTCTCCATTTCCGAAGGGCAATTTTGATTTGCCAGAATCTAATGCACCGCTTTCCTCGGCCCACATGGTTATGAAATGTCTCGCATATTTTATTTTTTCTGTCACCCAAATCAAAGTACAGACATCCGTCATGAACATGGCAACGGGTAGATTGGTTATTCGATTTTTTCCTACGGCCAGATCCCCAGTTATCACATTAATGTTTTTTCCGACTTTAGTGTAGTCCGCGTATCGCTGCTGACTGCACTTGAATCGTATTCTGTATCGGTCACGAGACCGAATAGTTTGTTGCCGTTCATGTCGATGCCGGACTCCATCGTTCCTCCCGAACCTTTGCTCATACAGAGATCGTCGACGTGCTCTTCAAGACAGGTTAAGATGTCGTCAGGGCAGAATCCATGTAGCGTTCATTGACTGCGATTGAATCGGAATCGTCGCCGATTTCCGCAAGATTGACGATCTTATTGAATCCGCCGTTCAGAACTGTCTTCATTTTGTTCTCGTTCACTGCATCTACGACCTTTCGTAACATGACGTTCACGTATTGTTTGGTGGTGGCATCTCTGAGATTTTCGGGTTCTCTAAGATTCGATATCTTGTGGTAATTTGCATTCACTTCAGCATTCCTGTTTTTTGGAACGTAGCGTTCTCTCAGATACTCGCTGAAACGTCTACAGGAATCATCGTCATACTTTTTCGTCACTGCGTCGCTCCAATCCATAGGATCTGCTAGGTTCACCAATCGTTTAAATTTCAAGTCTAGATCGTCCATCATGTTTTATTCGTGTAATTATCTCCCATGCACCTCCCGAAATCTGCAACTTTCTGATCGGTATAATTTTAGTCACGGCGTCGCTGAGATCTACCGGCTCGGGAACATTATAAAGATTGTCATTATTTCAACGGTTCCTCTGAGGGTTGGTATCCCTTCACGAAATGATCGTTCAAGTATGTGGCGGAGATTCCTCCATCGCCTTCTACGATGATCTTTCTTCTTTGCAATTTCATCAGTTCTTCTTCCAGATTTATCGACTGTCATTTTCTTTCCAATTTTGTTCTTCTTATTTATTTGTTTTTACCTTATATATACACAAAGAAAAAAGTTAAGCATCCCAAAATATAATGAAAGATAACATGCCACTGTCCAATGAAAGTCTGTTGCTGGTTGCATGTATGATTATATTGATGAACAAACTAATGGTAGTGAACGTGCATGATTGAATGTCTCCCACAAATAAGTCCCGGGTATGACGCGCACAACGCAACCCAAGAATTTTCCAAAATACAGTTTATGCATGACTTAGAATTGGGTATTTACAGTACCTATTTTTCAATGTTCAATCACTGTCTGTCACATTGACATGAGGAAGATTGACATATGTACAAAGATGGCAAATTGTTGGTATGCATTCCACCGCGTTGTCCCTTAAAGCAATAGATGATCAATTTGACATTCGCGAAACTGTCACTAGTCGTTCGGTGAGAAAACACATGCAAACAACTGAGGTGAAGGACCGTCCACAGTCAGAACGACCCCTAGTGACACCACAACGTGAAAACAAGGTACATCTTAGGCTGGTGCGACGACAGTCATTCATCTCAAGTACCGTTTTGAAGAGCCTGTGGCTATCAAACCGACGAATCTCCACGACAATAGTCAGGAACGGCCTGAGAAAATCCATTATGCGGCCCAAAGGGCCATCAAATGTCCTCCACTAAGAGATCATCTCCAATGAATACGTTTGTTTTGCACTTTTCGTTCAGATCATTTCATTGCCTACTATTCCTTGGTCTACAATGAGTCCTGATCTGTATCCACTGGAGCACATTTGGGACATTCTAGGGCATCGGACACAAATCATCAACCTCCAATACAAACTCTGCGAGAATTAGAAATAGCTTTGCCTCTGCAACAGATACGGCGATTGACTGGATGATGCAACGTAGGATGGAAGCCGTTATCCGAGCACATGAAGGATGTAGCAGATATTGAACTGTAACACTGGCTCATGTTATCTAGATTGCTATCCATTTATATAGAGAGTAATCGATTGACTGGACTAGTTACGTGAAATAATTCATGAGAGGTGAAGGACGTTGTACATACACGAGTGCGCGAATGCGCACGAGTGTTTGACAATATAGTCCCTCGCCTCGAATGAATTATTTCACGTAACCGGTCCAGTCAAGCGATTACTCTGTTTATTATTTTTTTCATTATTACCGATAATTATATTATTTAACCCTTTACCCAACGTAACGGCCAAAACCGTACAGCGCTATTCTCAAAAATCGCCAATTAATTTCCATTATTTTTTTCATTTTTTGTCTCTAAACCATAGGTTATGACCTCTCATTGGAACGAGCTCGTCGAGCTCGTTCCAATGAGGGGTCATAACCTATGTTTTTGAGACAGAAAATGAAAATATAGTTATTCAAGATTTTTTTTTTTTTTTTGCAAGTGTCGTCTGCTTTTCGTGTTAGGTAAAGGGTTAAAAAACAAAATACAATGAAGTCCCCATTACACCAACGACAAAACGTCTTCGTTTGAGCGCACGGATACACGACCCAATCGTTGACTGCATAATTCACTTGTGAAGTTATCGTTTATAATCAAACCCGGAACTCCCAGTAAATCACACTTTGGAAAGTAATAAAGCCAAATAATGTTGCCTTGATGACTCTCCAACTCCAAACTAAAACGGGTATCGTATTGAGCTCCAGCAGTTAATTTTTGGTTCATCAACGCTATCATCGAAATGATGATGATGATGGTGATGATGATGTTGATTATGATGATGATGATGATTATAATTTATGTGTGTTCGTATAGCCTGAATATGTTCCTTCAGGATAACATTCAGTTTTTGAAGCTTACTTTACGAGTAATTTACCGATATCAAGCATTACATTTGCCATCGTAAAATGTCCGGGGGGGGGGGGGGAGGGGTGCCTAACTTGTGCTCTTGCCCCACATTTGGAATCTCCACTGAATTTCGACATCATTTGGTTTTGGTCCATAGGTCCCATGCTTGAGATATGTGTGTGGCCCATTTTTTTGTTCCGACCACTTTTGGCGTGCTGAAATACTCCAGCTCATTTTTCTTAGTTTTGAAAAAAATGTATGAACTTCGGCCCAACATAAACTAAGAATTCCAGAAATTGTGAATCACCCCTGGGTGACTTTGACTTACAAATGGAACTTCTATTGAATTTCGACTCATTTGGTGTTGATCCCAGGTTCAAATGTCATACCATGCTTGAGATATGAGCGTGACCCACTTGAAAAATGTTTGTAGTGTGATGAAATATACCTGCTCAGTTTTCGGGATGTAGAAACATGTGTATGAACCTCAGGAGTCATAAAATGGAACTCTTGGCAATTCTGAAACAATGCACGCAATGACTCCGAAATGACATCTGTGACTTACGACTCATTTGGCATCGGCTCCAGGTCCATAGGTCACACTGTACTTGAGATTTGAGCGTGATGCAATTTGGAGAAGAAGACGAAGAAGTAGTAGTAGTAGTTGTGTAGTAGTAGTAGTAGTAAGTAGTAGTAGTAGTAGTAGTAGTAGTAGTAGTAGTAGTAGTAGTAGTAGTAGTAGTTGAGTAGTTGCAATAGTAGTAGTAGCAGCAGCAGTAGTAGTAGTAGTAGTTAGTATCAGTAGTAGTAGTATTAGTAGTTGTGTAGTAGTAGTAGTAATAGTAGTAGTAGTAGTAGTAGTAGTAGTAGTAGTAATAGTAGTAGTAGTAAGTAGTAGAAGTAGTCTTTATGAAATTTCCCCACCGACAAAAAATATGCATTCTTTCTCAATGCTGAGTTAAATTGGTCAGAAACATAGATTTGTATATTGTGTTACTACCATGCTGCGAAGGTGTGTGGATCACCACTGACATATAAATACATCACCATGAAGGGGACTTCTATGGCCGAACACAACGTAGGCGTCGCTGAGAGGGACTTAAAGGGTGATGCCCCTGAAATAATACGTTCAAACGGGATATTTTCGTCAGGGCTGGAGTCTAAGATATTAATTCCCTCTTGCTAGTAATGATGTACTTTCTTTTAAACAAAACTAGATTTAGCCCTTTACTCAACGCAGACGATATCAAAATTTATTATTTTAAATAACATTTTTTTCAAATTTTTCAAAAAAATTCAACAAAACCATATCATGTGACCCCTCGTTGGAACGAGCTTCACGTGCTCGTTCCAACGAGGGGTCACATGATATGTTTTTGTTGATATTTTATGAAAAAAAATATTTTTTCAACCACTGAATTTGCATACTACGCGGGCGGATGCGGCCGATTCGTTGGGTAGAGGGTTACCACTTCAAGTTGTGTCACACACACAGTCGGTCATGCAAATCGAGGTATGTAAAACCCAATTCGGGCTGCTTGAGGCCCCGCTTGACCAATTTAGAGTACTGGTGTGGACCATGAAGATTAAATAGGAAGTTGCGTCACGACAACTACATGCATCTTTTATTTATTCACTAATAAATTTTCTACTCTTGAGTTATTTAACTATAATCCCGACTGACTAATATTTCGAGTACAAGATCAAGGAATGCCTTCGACAAAGGCATGCCTTGATGATGAAGTTGGGATATAATTCGACGAAATCATGCCTTGATGATGTGGTTGGAATATTAGTCAATGGGTCTTGAACTATCATAGTCGGGACAAAATCGGGCTTACTGTCATCTTCGTGATGCCCTAATATCCCATCACCCCATCCGTTCGAAATACTGCGCACACCCCCGAGGCCCTGTAGAGAGCGGTGATCCTGTATTTTAGTTTAAACATATTTCATTTGCCATAAATTTGCAAAAAAGGATTGGAGTACAAGTTATACAACTTATGTTAACTCCTCTCCATAAACACAATAGAATAGAAAACCTGTAAATGGATGCGGCTATAAGATGTATAGATTGATTTACAAATGAATAGAGATTTACTGAACTTACATTTGAAATATATGCTGAAACAGGCAGCCAAGTAATACGGTCTGGATTCAGAAAATACATAGGGCTGGACAGTAAAGCAGTTGATTTTCTCTACGGAAGCCCTTGGATGGCCAGTTTTAAAATACGGAACATAGGACGTTTACAAGACGTTTCTTCTTGTACGGGAGAAAGGCCAGTCCGAGAATATATCGACTCAACTGAAGAGGTCTCTATCTAGATGAACAGGTTTGGGTTTTTAGAAAGATATTTTCCTTTTATTTTATTGTCAGAGTAGATTTACCGTAGAGGAGGTCGATTTCGGATAGCATATACAAATCTTTAAAAGAATCGAGTAGTGTTTTCCTGTGGTCAGAGTATCAAAGACAGACCAGGAGAGAGTGATGAGCATTTTCACATAGGTTACCACACATGCACTTTGGTGAGTCCAAAATATAGTTTTGGAACCTGTCATTGTTTAGGTCATTGCAGTCAATTCGTAATTTTGAGTGTAAAATGTTTTGCCTTTCTTTTTCCCACACGGATGTAAAGAGGTGGTATGATATGATATGATATGTTTATTTACCAATATACAAAAATACAGAATGATAAATATATACGTATGGTTACATCATAACAGGGTTCTCGTATACAATAATATTATTTCAGATATACATAGATAATGGGATATAACAATTTTTGTATACCGGCAGGGAAAAAAGGCATAGCCAGATTGGCTGTCTTCCCGCCTTTCCCTCTGACAGAAAAGAGAAAACTACAGAGTGACGGAAGAAACTCGAAGAAGAAAATGATGCAAAAGTGCAACATTGTTATTTCTGTTTTAGCTCCAACAGACAGGGTTACTCCTCGACATTTGCACAAGAGAATGTTGGGTGGACGGTACCAATCCGAACCTCGGTTGATTTTTATGAGAATGACAGCTTTAAAGTTTTGGAACAGTTGAGACCAAATCAGGAGACCGGAAAGGACGAGAATATCAGACAAAAATCCTCACTGAAGACAAGTCATGCACAGAATGAAGACTTAGTGGCACCTTGTATTGTTTATACTAGTGTAATACTATAATATTCTTGGAAAGTTAATATTATTACTTGTGGGCATAAACTGAGAAAAGAAAGCAAATAGGTTGCATTCTGGGTGTTTTTAAGGTTCGGGGATGTACTAAGTAACACAGTCCGGGCAGTAGGGATTAGAACAGGAAGTATTCTCGGAATAAGTGGAAAGAATGTTTGTTATAAGATTTGTCTTCAACTCTTTCCTATTTCTTATTTTTCGGATGGATATATCTAATCCATTCCACAGTTTCGGAAAAGCATAGACAGGCAGATTGTCGAGCGCTTTGGTTCTAGTTCTATGGCTACGTATGAGTCCTGTTTGGCGTGTATTCATATAGTCATTATTTATAGTAGAAAAGAAGTCAGCAAAGGACTTTGGTAGGTTTCCATTTAGCCTATCGAAAATAAATAAGGAAACATGTAAGGTATACAAATCCTTTATTTTTAATATTTTATCATTAATAAAAAGAGGGTCAGTGTGAGCATTGTACTTCTTGTTGTTTATGATTCGTATTGATCGCTTGTGTAATTTATAAAGACGTTTACAGGCTTTTGAGGCACCCCATAAGGGAATTCCATAGATAAAATGACTTTGTATGAGTGTAAAGTATAGGGTTTTCATTACTTTGTGAGGAAGGATTTTTTTCAATCTATTGAGGGCATAATTCGCAAGAGCGACTTTCGAGGAGATCTGAGATATGTGGGCGTTATAAGATAATTTTTCATCAATAGATATGCCAAGATAGATTTATCCTTGTCAGTACGCTCACCGGTATTAATAATATGATTATTTATTTTAATATTCTGGAGTGTTACATTCTTTTTTTGACATGGATTAAGGACAATATAATTAGTTTTCTTTGGGTTGAAGACTAAGTGATTGGATGTGCACCAGTCAAATATTTTTTGAAGTTCCTCATTAAATTCTGACACAAGCTTGTTTAACTCTGTTGCAGCCTTGTATGTGGAAGTATCACCTGCAAAGGATAAAAGATTTAGTTTCGTTGAATTGCAGATGTCATTTACGTATATGAGGAAAAGAATAGATCCTAGTATTGAGCCTTGTGGTACTCCGCATCTTAGTCTAGATAGATCAGATTTACTGTCACCAAAAGAGACATACTGATCCCTATTTTGTATGTAACTCTTAAACCAGTTATTCGCATTCCCTCCTATACCATAGTATTCTAATTTTTGAAGTAGTATTTCATGGCGGATGGTGTCAAAGGCTTTCGAAAGATCCAGAAATAGGGCGAGTGTACTTTCTTTACTATTTTTATTATTTTCTTCGGCTACATATTGTAATAGATGCATAACAGGGTGCAAAGTGCTATGGTGCTTCCTGAAGCCATATTGGTGGTGATAGAGAATTTCGAATTTATCTAAGAAGTTTACAAGTCTTATAGACATTAGCTTTTCTAGAACCTTAGAAAAAACAGGCAAGATACTGATTGGCCTGTAATTTGTAAAATTATTCTCATCACCTGCTTTGAAGACTGGAGTAACCTTAGCAATTTTCATTCTGTCTGGTACTATTCCCTGACTGAATGAATTATTCATAATGTGCGCAAGTGGAGTAGCGACTAAATTTATTGAATGTTTCAGAATACTGGTCGTGATATTTTCACAGTCCTGACATACTTTAGGTTTCATTGTATTTACAATATGTGAGATTTCGGTAGATGATGTAGGGCTTATAAAGAAGTTTCCCATAAAAGAAGAATTCAAGAACTCGGCAAATGATTTACGAGGTTTGGATATTTGATTTGACGTCTGAATTCCAATGTTGGCGAAAAACTTATTGAATTCTTGTGCAATTTGATTTGGTGCATATATCTTTGTATGACCAAAATTAAAAAATGATGGTACGGTTCGTTGGTTTTTATTCTTATTCAATGCGTTATTTAGGATTTGCCACGTCTTTCTCATGTTATTCTTATTTTCTAAAAGTAATTTTCATAATATAGGGCTTTGCATTGTTTCTTAATTTTGTTAAATATCCGACAGTAATTTTTATAATTTTTGACATTCGTCTTAGTGGAAGCTTTTAATTTTTTGTTAAGAAATTTGTTCTTATTGTTGGCGGAAACTAGAAGACCTTTTGTCATCCAGGGCTGCTGTTTTATATATTTCTTATTTTGTTGATGGCCTTGGAGAGGGAATGATGTCTCATAGGCATTCAAATAAATATTGAGGAATTTTTCGTAAGCATCATTTGGGCAGTTTGTTTCCAGAACCGGACTAAAATCACATTGGGATAACAACGACTTAAAGCGTTCGATAGTATAGGAATTTATTTTTCTGGTCAAGATCTGTTTTGATCTAACAGGTTTGGAATGTGAAATTTCGACATAAAAAAAATCCCAAAGTGATCCGAAACATCAGTAAGGATTATTCCAGATTTAGAAAAAAATGAGACATCATTAGAGAATATATTATCTATAGGCGTAGCACTGCGATCTGTAACTCTGGTTGGTTTTGTAATAACAGGAAGGAAGCTCTCACCAAACATTAAGTCAATAAATGATTCAGTTTTGGAATGAGACGCCACTTTTAGGAGGTCAATATTGAAATCGCCCATAATGATTGCGGCTTTCTTTTCTTTATTCAGGACATCAGTCAATTGGTTAATTTTTGATTGAAACAGGTCGATAACTGCCCTCGGGGCCGTATTTGGTCTATATATTACTCCAATTACCTTGGAGGAATTTTTGTACTTTAATTCAACGAAGATGGACTCGAAGACGTGCGGTAGAAAAATGGAAAGATCTTTTCGAATACTAAAAGAAATATCGCTTTTTATAAACAGACCGACCCCGCCATGACCATCGTCACCAATAGATCTCAAATTTGTTTGTAAAGGGTGGTATCCTTCTAGGGTATATGACATATTTGTGGGGATTCTGAAGATTTCCGTTAAACCGATCACATCGAAAGTGTTCTCTGTGTCGTTGAGTTCAGAGAGCAAGTGATGTAAAGGGTCCCAGTGAGCACTGACACTTTGGCAATTAATATGAAATACTGAGAAGGATCCTTGTGCACCCCTAAGCTCATTTCGGAACTCACCCGGAAGGAAATATTTACAATCACTATCCTTAAATATGGCTGCTGAATCATATCTGTTTTATCATTCAGTAGGTGACCTAAATCGTAATCAGGATCCGTCTGGACCTCGTCCAATTTAACACTACCCGCCATAGTATCTGCACCGACCACCAACATCACAAATGCAAAGACAGTGGAGAAAAATATTTAATGGAGTAGGTTCGTCAAGCGATAAATATTCGTTGTGAAATATTGAGAATGCGACAAACGTCGATGGAGCGTTAACATGAGTGGAATTTAATGGCGATTCCTCGTACAATGTTGCATAACACAAAGTGAAAATAAAAAAGATTAGAAAATAGAAAAGTGTATCACTTTCCAGAATAAGGGGGTAGGGTGGAATGTTTTGTTCCCTAGTCCGGTGTTTTAAAATTTGTAAAAATGCAAATGTTTTAATTGCAAGTGTGTTGAATTATTCTATTCCTTATTGGAAACTTTTGGATGCAAAACTGATGATATAAATATCAGGATTGCATGTGTTATTTTCCATTGGAAGAAAGTTTGACTAACAGATCACTAGAGATGATACAGGATCACATGGCACACTCAGGACTTAGGGGGTAGATACACCCTTCAATCTCATCATCAGCTCTGGATCCCGAATCCTCTCTACATGTTCAGAAAATTAATTCAAATCTACATTTCCATATAGCACTCATAATCTGTGGTCCGAATAATCTTAGTAATATATCAAGAACGCCTTTTTGTCAGATGGGACATACATATATTAATTTATATTGGGAATAAGTTAGAGTAGCAAATCAGCAGAGAGGGTATAGTATCACATGGCACACTCAGGACTTTGGGGGTAGATACACCCTTCAGTCTCATCATCAGCCCTGGATCCCGAACCCTCTCTACATGTTCAGAAATTAATTCAATCCGTTATTTCCATATAGCACTCATAATCTGTGGTCCGAGAAATCTTAGTGATATATCAAAAACGCCTTTTTGTCAGATGGAAAATACTTGTATTAATTTCTATTGGGAATAAGTTTTAGTAGCAAATCAGCAGAGAGGATATAGGATTACGTGGCACAGTCAGGACTTTGGGGTACATACACCCGGCAGTCTCATCATCAGCCCTGGATCCCGGATCCTCTCTACATGTTCAAAAGTTAATTCAACCCGTTCTTAGTGTGTAACACTCATAAGCCGTTGTCCTAATCATCTTAATAATATATCAGGAACGTTTTTTTGTCAGTTGGGACTTACATGCAATTTAGAAAATAATAATACAAAGTTAAATATGTCCGAGGAATAAGTAGGTTTGATAAGACCAAGAACGTTAAGAAAACATTTCAAACTCAACTATGACCTGGGAATAAATAGGTTTGATAAGGCCTTAAACGTTAAAAAAAAGGTTGTTGGAAATCATAGTGTGTCACATTATCACTAATGAGCGATACCACGTGTCTATGTTGGAAATCAAATCATCTGTGAGAGATTGATTAGTATGTTTACTGAAAATGGTTATCAGCCAATTTTATTCTTCTTAATCAGTCAGAGTCACACAATAACATACAAACAGAACAAACAGATCGTTATCTTCATGTTTATGTGTGACGATAACTGGACCACAGCGATGCTGCCATAGTGAATGGTTTTCATTTATAATTCGAAGGAGATTGACTTCAGAACATTGTGTGCGAATTCCAACAAAGGAACATATCGGAGTGGTGTATGAACGGGGAATGGATCTATTAATTTCTTAAAGGAATATATTCAACTTCAGATCGCCGTGTAAAGATTGCAATAGGAGATCTTATTTAGTACTGTTGTAACGTAATAATGATGTCCACTCCTTCAGTTCTGACAGAGAACAATAGTGATCCCCTCCCACTCAGGATAATAGGTGATGCATGTATCTAGAACTTGGCGTACTGAAAGTTCAAGATTTAAATAGTGCCTTCACAAAGAGGCATGGGCGTGGCTGATTTCAAGAATCAAACACCAATACGACTCTACACATTACATATGGTTGATTCAAGGACTCGATTAGGCATAAAGCATTGATCGACCTATACAGGACTATTAATGTGGTACAGTCGAGCACAACAAGATTTAAATAGTGCCTTCACACAGAGGCCTGGGCGTGGCTGATTTCAAGAATCAAACACAATTACGACTCTACACATGGCATATGGTTGATTCAAGGACTCGATTAGGCATAAAGCATTGATCGACCTATACAGGACTATTAACGTGGTGCAGTCCTGCACCAGCGGCCAGGTGATAACCGCTGGTGATGGACAGCACCGCCGTAATATTCCTGACAAGAAGTTGTTTTTAAAATATAGTATAATATAAATATAATTACAGGTTGTCTTGTTTTCACATGGGACATGGCTGCCCGAAGAACATAATAATATAATATTTATTTTAGCGGAGTTTTCAACTGATATAGGTAAAGGTATGACTGTTATCAACCAGTAAACAGTTATATTCATGTCAAGGAGCTGTTTATAAAATATAATTACAAGTAGTCTAGTAATTCTTTACATGAGACATGGCCGCTTGAAGAACATAATTACATATTATATAATTAGCAGAGTTTTCAACTGATACTGAGACATGGCCGCTTGAAGAACATAATTACATATTATATAATTAGCAGAGTTTTCAACTGATACAGGCATGGGCGTGGCTGATTTCAAGAATCAAACACCATTACGACTCTACACATGACATATGGTTGATTCAAGGACTCGATTATGCATAAAGCATTGATCGACCTATACAGGACTATTAATGTGGTGCAGTCCTGCACCAGCGGCCAGGTGATAACCGCTGGTGATGGACAGCACCGCCGTAAAATTCCTGTCAAGGAATTGTTTTTAAAATATAGTATAATATAAATATAATTACAGGTTGTCTTGTAATTCTTCACATGGGACATGTCTGCCCGAAGAACATAATTACATAATATTTATTTTAGCGGAGTTTTCAACTAAAATAGGTAAAGGTATGACTGTTATCAAAAAGTAAACAGTTATATTCATGTCAAGGAACTGTTTATAAAATATACTTACAGGTAGTCTAGTAATTCTTTACATGAGACATGGCCGCTTGAAAAACATAATTACATATTATATAATTAGCAGCGTTTTCAACTGATACAGGCAAGGGTACGGCTGTTATCAAGAAGTAAACCGTTATTTTTATGTCAAGGAGCTCTTTATAAAGGATATGAAGATATGGCTGCTTCAGATCCAGGCTTAAATATTTAGCATGGCTTTCAACTGAAAGTTCAAGATTTGAATACTGCCTTCACACAGAGACATGGGCGTGGCTGATTTCAAGAATCAAACAGCAATACGTCTCTACACATGGCATATGGTTGAATCAAGGACTCGATTGGGCATAAAGCATTGATCGGCCTATTCAGGACTATTAATGTGGTACAGTCCCGCACCAGCGGTCAGGTGATATCCGCTGGTGATGGACAGCACCACCGTAATATTCCTGTCAAGGAGCTGTTTATCAAATATAATTACAGGTTGTCTAGTAATTCTTCTCATGGGACATGGCTGCTCGAAGAACATAATTACATATTATATGTTTAGCAGTATTCAACTGATATAGGTAAGAGTATGATTGTTATCAAAAAGTAAACAGTTATATTCCTGTCAAGGAGATCTTTATAAAGTATAATTACAGGTACTCTAGTAATTTTTGACATGGGACATAGCTGCTTGAAGAGCATAATTATATATTTAGCAAAGTTATTAACTGATACAGACAAGGGCATGACTGCTATCAAGAAAAGGCATGTTTTGCACGTGGAGAGTCTGAAAATTCATGCAGCAGTGTGAATCCTTGGGTATTTAAACACTAAAGTAAGGCCTTCCTATCGTTCACATTCAAACTTGCGCTGCTGTTAAAACGACTCCACATTAGCATGCCAAGATTGACAATGAATCAAAGTCTCCTTGCCCTGGGTATGATTAGAGCTGGCAGAACACACAGAGAGGTTGCCCAGCATTTGAACTGCCACCGTAACACTGTAGATAGGCTAGTCCATCGACATGCACAACATGGTGACATTCGAGACCGACCCAACTCCGGGAGACACGAGTTACCACCTCTGCAAAAGATCGGTATATCTGTGTCGTCCATCTCCGGAACCGGCAACAAACGGCAACGACGACAGCCAGGAACATCCCTAACCTGAGACGGATACATCCTCAAACAGTAATCAACCGGCTGAGAGAATACGGCTTACGACCTCGAAGGACTGCAATTCGTCGATGTTGACGTTACGTCATCGTCGTGCTCGACTGCAGTGGTGTAGACAACATCTCAGGCATCCCTTACACTGGTGGCGACGTGTTTTATTCACAGATGAATGTCGTTTCCATCTTTCATCATCAGATGGACGCCAGAGAGTGTACAGACGTCGAAACGAACGCTACGCAGATCCATGTGTCGTGGAGCGAAACCGTTATGGGGGAGTGTCTCTCATGGTGTGGAGTGGCATCACTGCCCGTAACAGAACTGAGCTGGTCATTATTGATGGCAATCTCAATGCAGCCAGATATCGTGATGAAGTGCTTAAACCTGTTGTTGTCCCATTTCTGCAACGTCACGGCCCGGCGACATTCTACAGCAGGACAACGCCCGACCCCACACAGCTCGTGGTGTTCAACAGTATTTGCAGCAACAACAAGTGGGTGTTCTTCCCTGGCCCGCAAATTCGCCCGATATCTCACCCATTGAGCACGTATGGGACGAAATGAAACGTCAGCTACGCCGGCTTCCCCATGCACCGTCAACGCTTGTGGAACTCCAAAGACAGCTTATCAGAATATGGAACAACATCCCACAACACTTCCATGCTAACGTGTTCGCTTCCATGAGGCGTAGATGCACAGCAGTAGTCGATGCAGACGGAGGTGTGTGACTTTTGTGTTTGACCCTTAGTGTCTTTGACTCTCCATGGCACCAAGAGTATTCGTCGTAGCATAATGAAATTTCTCGTGTTGATCACAAATTGATTCATCTGTGATTGAATAAAATTTCCATGAATGAAAATGATATATATCTTTTTTTAGTGTTATTTTTTAGCATGCACACTTTCTTTTTTGGGAGAGTATATATTTAGCGGAGTTTTCAACTAATATAGGTAAGGGTATGACTGTTATCAAAAAGTAAACAGTTATATTCATGTCAAGGAGCTGTTTATAAAATATAATTGCAGGTAGTCTAGTAATTCTTGACATGGGACATGGCTGCTTGAAGAACATAATTACATATTATATAATTAGCAGAGTTTTCAACTGATTTAAGCAAGGGTCTGGCTGTTATCAAGAAGTGAATCGTTATATTTATGTCAAGGAGCTCTTTATAAAACATAATAAGAGGTAGTCTAGTAATTCTTGACATGGAACATGGCTGCTTGAAGAGCACAATTATATATTTAGCAGAGTTTTCAACTGATATAGGCAAGGGCATGAATGCTATCAAGAAGTAAACAACAACATGTCTCTACAGGAATAGACATACATTATAGAACAGCCTATTCTGAACTTCAGTGTGGGACTGTGTTGCACCAGCAGCAAAGTGCTGGCTGTTGATGATAGAACCCACCACAGTTAGAATGGCACTATCCGTAGGATATGGCTGCTTCAGATCCAGGCTTAAATATTTAGCATGGCTTTCAACTGAAAGTTCAAGATTTAAATACTGCCTTCACACAGAGACATGGGCGTGGCTCATTTCAAGAATCAAACACCAATACGACTCTGCACATGGCATATTGTTGATTCAAGGACTCGATTAGGCATAAACCATTGGTCGGCCTAAACAGGACTCTTAATGTGGTACAGTCCTGCACTGGCGGCCAGGTGATATCCGCTGGTGATGGACAGCACCACCGTAATATTCCTGTCAAGCAGCTGTATATCAAATATAATTACATGATATAGGTAAGGGTATGACTGTTATCAAAAGTAAACAGTTATATTCATGTCAAGGAGCTGTTTATGAAATATAATTACCGGTAGTCTAGAAATTCTTCACATGTGACATGGCTGCTTAAAGAACATAATTATATATTTAGCAGAATTTGCATCTGATATAGGCAAGGGCATGAATGCTATCAAGAAGTAAACAACAACATGTCTCTGCAGGAATAGACATAAATTATAGAACAGCCTATGCTAGACTTTAAGTGTAGGACTGTGTAACACCAGCAGCCAGATGATGGCTGCTGATGATAGAAATTGCATTTCTGTCAAGATGCTGATTGTAAAATATACCTACCAGCAATCTAGTAATTCTTGTCATAAGGCATGGCTGCTTCAAAGACATAATTATAGATTAATATTTTCAACATGGCTCTCAGCTAATGTTTGAAGATTTAAGTATTGCCTCTACACATAGAAGGGGCATGACTACACCATAACAGCAATTTTGCCTGCTTACAATATGACTCAGCACATGACTGCCGGAGCCATGATTTAAGTATTGCCTCTACACACAGAAGGGGCATGGCTGCACCATAACAGCGTCACAGTTAGACAGCGTCACAGTTACATTCCTGTCAAAAAGCTGTTAATCAAATATAATTAACTGGAAATACTCCACTTTGATCAAGCAGCCAGATCAAAGTGGAGAATTTCCAGACTATCATCATAATTGATGATAGTCTGGAAATTATCCACCCCGACCTGGCTGCTTGATGGACATAATTAACTCTTATTATAACTTTATATTAAACAGCTTATACAGGACTATTATGGTAAATCAATTAGGCATATATCATTGAAATGCCTGTACAATGTGACTCTACATTAGCTGTTATCAAAAAAGTTAATTACCAGTAGTTTGGTGATTCTCCACATGCAAGGCCTTACTCTACACAAATTAGGCATAAATTGTGTATGTGGTACTGCCCCTGTCAGGGACAAGGGTGTGATAACGTTCATTCAAGAAGCAAACAGCAATATGATTCTTCACATGGGATATGGCTGCTTTAAAAACAATATGATTCTTCACATGGGGTATGGCTGCTTTAAAAACACATTTATGCATAAATTATGGACGAGTTATGCAGGACTAATTAGTGTGGTACAGTCCAGCATCAGAGAGAAGGGGGGGGGGGGGGGTATGGCTGCTTTAAAAACATAGTTAGGCATTAATCATAGAACATCCTATCCAATGTGACTCTTCACTTGGGGTATGGCTGCTTTACAAACACAGTTAGGCATGAATCATAGAACATCCTATCCAATATGACTCTTCACATGGGGTATGGCTGCTTTACAAACACAGTTAGGCATAAATCATAGAACATCCTATACAATATGACTCTTCACATGGGGTGTGACTGCTTTAAAAACACATTTAAACAAAATTCATGGACTAGATATACTTGACTAATAGTGTGGTACAGTCCAGCACCAGCAGGTAGGTGCTGGCTGCTGGTGATCACAGCACCACAGATACACTCCTGTCCAGAAACTAGATTTTTATCAACTATGATTACCAATAGTCTCGTGATTCTCCGCGTAGGACATAGCCGTTTCAGAGACTTGATTATATATTTTATTTATTTAGAATGGCTTCCAACTGATGTTTGTCGATTAAAGTAGTGCCTCTAGTGATTTTCAATATGGGACATGGCTGCTTCAAAGGCATGATTGTCTATTGTATACTTAGCATGGTTTTCAGCCGATATTTGAAGATTTAATTAGTGCCTCCACGCGTAGGGAAGAGCATAACTGTTTTCAAGATGCAAACAACAATATAACTCTCACATGGGATATGGCTGCTTTAAAAACCCAGTTAAGCATAGATCTGCCTATACAAGACTGTTAATATGGTGCAGTAGTTGGGGATGTAGTTCAATTGGACATAGGTTTGTTTGAACTCCGTTAGTGCTGCGGCACAGTGGAGCACATCTGGCAAGTTGTTCCAGCTTTTTGAGGTGGAATGGGAAAAGGATTTTTTGAAAAGCTCCGTTCTTGCCGGATATACGTGAATCTATTGGGGGTTGCGAGGATTGTACATTGAGATATCATTGCGTACTAGGAGGTAACATTGCATTGGGGTATTTTGGAGTTTCAATGTTGATGATTTTGAGAAGAGCACAGTATTTGAGCTTTTTACGTCGCTTCAACAGGGAGGGCCACTCGAGTTCATCCAGAAGTTGATCTTCCGTGACTGAGCGCGTTAACCCTTTACCTAACGAATCGCCCGCATCCGCCCACGTAATATGCAAATTGAGCAGTTGAAAAAATTGAATTTTTCAAAATATTTCAACAAAACCATATAATGTGACCCCTCATTGGAACGCGCTCATTGAGCTCGTTCCAATGAGGAGTCAAATGACATGGTTTTGTTGAAATCTTTTGAAAAAGTTAAAAAAAATGATATTTAAAATAATAATAAAATATTGATATCGTCTGCGTTGGGTAAATGGTTAAGCCAGTGATATTACGCAGAGTGTCAAGCTGTAGTTTGTCAAGATTTTGATTTCTATGTTTTAAATATACCCGGGGGTTGGGCAAAGAGTTAAGGGATCTAAACTTTTGGGTGTTTGAAAATTACTCCAAAAAATCAATTAACTCCTGTTCAGGTATGTACTTGAGTTTATATATCACCCTGCGATTTATTACCACGAGTCTGATGACTTTTTTTCCTGAGAGCATCCATCTGTGTTTCTGGCGCTTTAATGTGAAATATGGGGTTGGAGGTGTGTGTGGAGCGTGGGGGGGGGGGGTGGGGTGGTCTCCTGCTTATTTGTAGTCAAAATCTTATAGGATCACTTTTGTTTTCTCCCAAACTTTTATAAATCGCGAAGGCGGCGCGGCGGCTCAGTGGTTACGGAACTGAACTTCAAACCAACAGTTCCACGGTTCGATCCTTGCCAGGGGTAAATGCGTTGTGTCCGTTGGCAAGGCACTTAATCCCGATTGCCCACGTGACGTGAGGGCATTGTGGCGCTGTTTACTAAGGCGTACTGCATGTTAATGGTTCATCTGTCTTCAGTCAATGCTAACCCTGCTTGTCTGGAATTAGTACATTGGGGAGTCTAACAGTTAGTTACTCGCCATTGCTTGGTGGTTCTCAATGGGTATTCTGGCTTACCCCACCCGTAAAACTAAACGACATAAGATGACTGTCGAATGTGTTGTTAAACTCCAATAAATAAATAAATAAATGGCGAGAGTTTCAAAACGAAATGTGTATACTTGGTAAATGAAAGAAATAGACCGTAAAGCGGAGTGAGAAAATAAGAATTTGTATTTCCTTTTGAAATTGTTTGTATCAATGCATTTCCACGACGCGGAAAGTATTTCAACGTGCTCTGCCTACAATATATGTGTATGTAAACAATATCACGAATAGAAATGACATGTCTTTCTCGGAAGTGGATTGAATATTAACTATGGTAAATATTACTTATAATATTTCTTACCTCATAATGTTTCTTACCTCATTGAAATAACGAGGATTCGCAAAGCTACAGCCAATAGTTTCTTTCGCTCTGAAATTTATATATTTATGTATTTATTGGTGTTTAGGGTCACACAATTCTGCACAATGGCTACTCTTGACCGCAATGTGGAGATAAAGTCAAGTTTAGTCAATCGTTTATACTCATGTTGCTCATTTTAGAGGACTTCCACCCCACGCGTTAGTGACTGGGTCCTATTTTACCAGTAAAACGGGGGTTCACTCGGGGATTTCGCCCTGGTAATCTTCCTGCTGTCGCTATATAAGACGAAAATAAACATTTTCGTTCAGGTTACTTACTTGCAATAATAGTAAAATAGGATTGCATGGTCGGAATTTTTTCATTTGGCTTTTCGTCTGGAAAAGAAATTTGTTTTTCTGCGGATTCTTATATTTTTTTTTTGTTTTTTCTGGGTTTTTTTTTTTTTTTTTTTTTTTTTTTTTTCTTTCTATATATTTTGTCCATACGATTCTGAAGCCATTTTCGAACCGATTTTCACAGAATTTTGAACACGCACAGAATGGCGCAAAATCTCAAAAAGTTCCGAAGCGGAATTTTCGATTTGGCCCTTCCTTCGGAAAACTGGAAAAGTACTGTCAAAATTAGAGTTTATCGTCACTGTCTCATAACGCGCCTTGTAGATTAAAACATTCATCACTGTTAGACCTGTCTGCGACAATACAGTTGACAAACATGAGGTACTGGGTTCTGCGTTTGTTGACAATCCATAGGCTGCCAAACATCGAAATTTTGATAAATTGGGCTGCTTTCGGACACCCACAGCAGCAACGGGTACCTGAGAATTGAACATAACTTATTTTATTGGGAGTGGAATTTATCGAGGATCATTTGGGTTAGTAATAAGGGTATTACAAAAACTAAGCGTTATCCCTTTGCGAGTTAAAAAACAGCGATTTCAATTAAAAGCTAAAAAATTCATGTTTTCCGTTTTCGTTAACTGCCTATTGTAGATTTTCAAACAAAATTGTCCATATGCAGGTCTTGGTGTGACATAACAAGCTACATAGACAAAATATTCCAGTAAGTGTTTGTTAACCCTCCACAGGCTGCTAAAAGTTCAACATTTTGATAAAATGGGCTGTTTTCGGATACTAACAGAACCCAATGGGCATGTCACAGAAAAACATACCTCTTTTATCGGACCTAGAATTTATGGGGATACTTTTTGGAAGTAGTAAGGGCATTCAAAAACCAAGCCTAAACCTTATTTTCGCAGATAAAAGAGATACAGCCCTTAAGAACTTAAAAGTTCACATTTTCTGTGGGTTTCTTCAAGTGGTTCTTACAGATGTTTACGAAAAAATAGACTCTTCAGAAGAATTATTCCAGCAAGCGTTCATTAACACTCCACAAGCTGCCAAACATCAAAAATTTAAAATAAGTTTCAGAAAAAATAAGTTACTTTAAAATAACCATGGCATTCAATGGGCATATGACAAACAAACAAAACTCATTTAGTTGTATGTAGACTTGTAGTACGACGATATTGATATTAACTCTCTCTACTAATAGTGATGATATTAACCCTTTACCCAACGTAACGGCCAAAACCTGCCAGCGCTGTTCTCAAAAATCGCCAATTAAAGTTCAAAATATTTTCATTTTTTGTCTCAAAAACATAGGTTATGACCCCTCGTTGGAACGAGCTCGTCGAGCTCGTTCCAACGAGGGGTCATAACCTATGTTTTTGAGACAAAAAATGAAAAAAAATAGTTATTCAAGAATTTTTTTTGCAAGTGTCGTCTGCTTTTCATGTTAGGTAAAGGGTTAACCTAAACCCTTTTCATCAAACAGAGTCAGTTGAGACTTTTATACCCAACTTTCTCAAGACATCAAAAAAAATTCTTCAATCACTATGTGGCGTGAAAAATCATGGAATCACGTCTGTAAAAACCTAGGATTCTCCTGAATCCATTAAGTCGAGTATTTATTATTTTGTTTTAACTTCCTCACCCAACGTAAAAGCCAAACCCGTCCAGTATCTACATAAATCACTCAATTTTATACATTTTTCATTCCTTTTCTCAAAAACATAGCTTATAACCCATCACTGGAACGGCCTCACAGAGCTCGTTCCATTTGGGGGTATTAGTAGGAGAGGGTGGATTGTGGCAGATTGGACCCTGTAGTTGACCCCAGAAGTGGCGTTATAGTCATGTTTGGTTGTCCTGGTAGCCTGCGTCAGCGGCCATCTTGTTACGTCATCCCCATGGTGATAGATGGTGTCAGTGCGCATGCACAGCCTTTGTTGTAGGGGTGACGCATGTTTCCGTAGTCAATTTTGTTTAGTGGAGGCATTCATCTTGGATTTTATAGTGGCGCCTGGTAGCTATGTGAGCCAATGACCTATAATAGGACGGGGGGGGGGGGGGGGTGTTTTGAGCGTGTGTTCATTTGAATAGGGGTACATCTAATTTCTCAAATAGGCCAGACAAATTCCCGCAAATCACCCAAAAACGCCCAGAATCACCAAAGCGGACTCGCCTTCCACAGAACTCTCTTCATAAGAGTATCGCGTAGTCTCATAAAGCGCATTCTATTGTATAAGAGTATACCTACTTACCCAAATGGACCCTACAACTATTTTTCGGCGGCTGTTTCCCACTAAATCTTCGGTTTCTACCTGTTTATTTGGTTCTAATTCTTCAAGACTCCTCTTTATAAGCTTAGCACGTGGTGGTATTGGACTGTGTTGGTGTTGATCCTTTGTCTAAGAATAACTTTACTGGCTCGGATTCCTTCAGAATCCTCGTTCGTTTTCTACCAATTACACGAGCTATTCTGGCGACTGTAACCATAACGGTATATCTTGTCCCAGCTATCTCTGGTTCTAACCTTTGCCTTCTAACAATCAGATTGAATCAGTTCCCGTAATCTGTACCTTCCCATACAGAGATATCTCGATGTGTATAATCAAGGCCCCTATGATCCTTATACTCGAAAAACAATCGAGCAGGAAAAAAATATTGGTCGAACGATTCGAATCTTATCGAACTAGTTAACCTTTTGAACTCGCAAGGCCGATATTTCGCCCCAAGGTTTTCCGTCCTATTTTTGTCTTATTATAAGAGGTCTATACACTGGGCATTGATAATAAAATAATTACTGCAGTCGGCAGCCGGACGGCTGCAGACTGCGGTTATTATTTTATCCCTCCTGTATATTGATATTGGACAGACCCATCTCACTTTAAATGTACAAAATGACGATATCATTCCAGGAAACGATGGTTCAAAGGGTTAATAAGCTATAGAGTGCTTACTTGGATAGGCACTGCCCGAACGACTCGAATCTAACGGGGCAAATAATTCATCGATTAGTTACTCGAACGAGTGACTCCAATTACGCTCTCTGTGAACATCTGTGTATTGGATCCTACCTATGACACGGTAAAGTACTATTGGCTGATGCCTTTGTCGGAAATCGGGCTTCGTCGTTCCTGGGGGAAATAGATTCACGCCGCGTATTCAGCTAAAACTCAAGGAGTGTCGCCTGAACCCGTGCGTGAACGTATGTTTCACCACAATGAACCCGCCCGTTTTCGTTTTCGTTTGGGTGGTTCTTATCCTGAAGTTATCATTATTATTATTTAGTGGTGTTTAAGGTCACATACTTATGCACAATGGCTAATCGTGACCGTGACAGTTTTACGGGTGGAGGAAGCCGGAGTACCCGGAGAGAACCACCGAGCAACGACGAGCAGCTGTCAGCTCCCCAACATCGTAACTCTGAACTCTGCACCGCAGCACAGGCAGGGTTAGATTGGTTGAAGACATGCGCACCATCGACGTGCAGTACGCCTCAGTACACAGCGTCATCGTGCCCCCATGTAGGCAATCGGGGTGAAGTGTCGTGCCCAAGGACACAACGCGGTTGCCGCAGGTGGGATTCGAACCGAGGACCTCTCGGCTTGCAGCCTGCACCTCTACCAACTGAGCCACCGCGCCCCTTCCTGAAGTTATCAATGCCTTTTTCTCAAAAAGCACAAATCAACAGGGGTTCACTGAATATAACAATTTCAATGCATATACATAAAAATAAGAGGTAATTTGTGACTTATATGAAATCCAAATGAATAAGAAAAAACAGAACGTCAATCACACCCCCACCCACACAGTGTTTAAGTCACATGCGTACCCGCGTTCTCTGTTGCCGCTGGTTTCCCTTCCTGGTCGCTGGTGTTTTATCTTTGGTCGCCTTTTCAGTTCACTCTGCCACTTCCGTCGCACGGCCACTGATGTATTGTCACTTCACTATATCGCATTTGTTCCAACAAGTGACGGAATGTCACTCTACCACTGCTGTAGCACGGACACTAGCTAATTGTCACTTTACTGGACGCTTTTCATTTAAGCAGTCGCCACCAATGGGGCTAAACGCTTCTCTCCATTTATCTCAGAATAATGTTCATACAGGCAAAGCCTTATATGCCTGTGCATGACTTGCCGTCTCAACGGGTCCTAAATACCAATAGCTCCCTGAGCTCACACTTTCTATTTCTGATCCTACACTCAGATAGGGCCATCGATTTAGCTTGCGACTGCTCATATTCTAAATATGAGCTCTGTGGCTCCCCTATGTTATAACTTGCCTATACCTTCGCACCGATGCGGCACCTCCTCTAATCTATAGCTTGGGGCATCCACCGCCACTCGTCTCGAACCGCAGTCTTATACGCCTTCAGACTGGAATACACTATTCGAGAAACCATCCGATTTTTATTTCGATAGCCAGAACATCAATTTTCGTTTTAATTGCTTCTCTTGAACCGCTTAGATCTATCTTAATTTAATAATAGCTTTTAAGTTCCTTTGAAAGTCTTGCGTTTCGGTATATGAAGGCATTCGGTGACAGACTAGGTACGTAATATGAATGTGTGTTCAGAATCTGTGGGATGTACTGTTTCTACAACATTTACCTATTAACTGGACATAATTACACATATAATGACAGCGGGAGACAACTTGTCTCTCATGCTTTTAATCTTTATCAGACTGCTCATATGATGTTGAGTAAACGCGCATTTTTGCCATTAAAATGTGATGCTTAATTAACTGCGCATGCATTATTGCTGGTCTGTTTAAGTGAAAAATCGGTTTTCGGGGTTCATCATACAAACGCACATTCCTATACCTTTGGCCCGAACGAGAAAAAGTATCAACGATACATACACTTTTATACAACAAAATTGAAAATTCAAGCTATCACATTGACAACCCTATATCAAGGAACATACTCTCAGTTGTTCCAAATAAACCTAGGGGATAGCATTCACGTGCATCCACTCTTACACTTCTCTCTTAGAGCTATCTCGCTCTACCATTACATCAATATACTCATAATTTTCACACGCACAACCACATGCATGCGCACACAGACGCACACCACAAATAATCCGTTGTTACATATGCAGCCAGCAAGTCGCCCTATACACTCTCTCTCCCTCTCCCAAAATATAATACAGCTCTATCACACACACCCGCCTGTATCTTTACACACTCACGCAACACCTGCGTAAAAAATATTAGCAAGGGGCATCCACCCTGACCCAAGCCAGACGATGGGCTCCTTGTCCCAACTCCCGTTACCCCAGCTAACATGACCCCATCCTTGTATAGGGTATCCCACCCGTCAGCTGCTTTCGTGCCCTATTAGGCACTACCTTTGAATATTCCCATGGGTGGTGGGATCCTTACTATTTCCTAGAAAGCCTCTGAACCGCCTCCACCTGGACATATTCCTCAGGCGTGTCCTCCACCAGGGACCCCACTTTTCCTCACGCTCAACACCTTCCGTACCAGAGCTCGCTGCCTCAGATGTAACGCTCTGTAGATTAACTCCTGCCTCCCTCATTGGGTGCCCCACTACAAGTCCTAGGGCCCCTTCTAGATCTGCGTCTTTGATACCATTGTATGGCTACTCCGGCTCCCTCTTGCAGCCCCTTCTGGCCTAAGGTACCTTCCCCGCCGTTCCCGTAGGTTCAGTGTCTTTTATATTTTGGCACCTACACAAAAACTGTGCATGGTAAACCACACCACATCCGTCTATGTCTGCTCGGTAATGAACGTTGCCCATTATTTTTGGTAACAGCGTATGGCCGCTCCCACTGTAATCGCGGTGTACCTAACTTTGTGGGCCGAAGAACGGTCACCTTTTGACCGATCCAAAAGTTCCTAACCTTTGGACTACTTCCGTACCAATCCTCATTATGCCCCCTCTCGTCCACATACCTTGGCTGCTCCCGTTCCGCCACTCCCTTGACTTCCGCCGTCGAAGAGTTAAACTTAGGGGCCTCCAGTGTGCATTCTACCTGTGCATCCTTTCTTGACTCCACTGGTACCTCCAGTGATTTCACCTGCCCCTCTGCCTCCGTCGTCCGTTGCTCGTTTGGGTGCTTTCCTCTCTGGCCATGGTTGTCGGGTTCTGAACATACCCCGGGTATGTTCCCAAGAACGTGGTCGTAGATGTAGATGGACGCCTCAATACACATTGCCTCTACATCACCGCTATAGAAAGGGGTATCCACTCACACCCTCGCAAGGGGGCACCTTCTTATCGTCCCATCTATTAGCACACACATGTGATCGTGCCCCGTTAGCCGTCCGTCGCTAACGAATTCCCTCTTTATCGCCGCGCTACTGCACCCTGTGTCCCGTAACATACGGACTTCTCGGTCACCCACATACGATGGATACAACGGCATTTCCTCTTTTTTACCATGAGAGGGGTATCTCTCACACAGTCCACTAATTATTGGCCATACCTGCCCCCACCTTCCATTATTGAAACTCATCACTTATACGGCCATCCATCCAAGGATTAGCATGGTTCGACGTTGCTTAACTTCGGTGGTCGGATGACAACCGGTTACCGCAACACAACCGCGCCCTCTTTGTTTGGCTGATAAAACGAGACCCAGTTACCAATGCTTGGGGTGGAAGTCCTTTAAAATGTGCAACATGGGTTAAAACGATTGGATAGACTTGAATTTATCTTCATGCTCTGGTCACAAACAGCTATTGTGCAGAAATATGTGACCTTAAAAATAAATAAATTAATTTTAAAAAAATAATCAATTAATTAATTAATTAAATAATTAATTAATTAAATAAATAAATATTTGAGCCTGCCCTTAATAGAAGACGTGGCACAACTCAAGTTGGAGAGAATATACTCTTCTAATGACGGATATGAGGTATGCGTTACCACAAAGTTATCATACCACTAACACATAAATGGGGTTCTGAAGGAGACCGAAATAGAAATTTAACGGGCACCCAGTTATATCAATAGTTCTTTGTGAATTTTAATCCGGCGAGCTGACCATGAACTCACCATAAATTATATTTGTTGATTTCCAGATCTTGTCAGGGATAAGTGCGTGTGGAGTGTGATGAGTAGGGGAACAACGATATATATATACTACTAGCGGGTGTTACCCGGCGTTGCACGGGAGAAGATGGTTATATCAGCCGTTTTCGAAATAGAAGGTCAAGGTCACCCCGCACGGGCACCCCGATAAAGTCAAAATGGTCGATGGGTCAATATGCCCGCACGTATGAAATTTCAGCCCAATCGACCCAGCCGTTTTCGAACTAAAAGGTCAAGGTCACCAATTTCAAGGTCAAGGTCACCCTGATGAAGTCCAAATGATCGATGGGTCAATATACCCGCACATATGAAATTTTAGCCCGATCGGCCCAACCGTTTTCGAAATAAAAGGTCAAGGTCACCAATTTCAAGGTCAAGGTCACCCCGATAAAGTCAAAATGATCGATGGGTCAATATACCCGCACATATCAAATTTTAGCCCGATCGGCCCAGCCGTTTTCGAAACAAAAGGTCAAGGTCACACTTTCAAGGTGAAGGTCACCCGGCACGGGCACCCCGATAAAGTCAAAATGATTGATGGGTCAATATACCCGCACATATGAAATTTTAGCCCCATCGGCCCAGCCTTTTTCAAAATAAAAGGTCAAGGTCATCAATTTCAAGGTCAAGGTCACCCCGCACGGGCACGGCACCCACCCCATGTTACTCGCAGGGACGAATTCCCCCCGTGTACAGAATTTGAGATCGATCGGTCGAGAAACGGAGGAGTTCACCCGGAACAAAGATAGAGAGAGAGATACAGACATTGGCATTTATATATTAGATTTACTTTAACTTTCAAACCATCATTCGTGTCACGCTGTGCGCTATTATCGTGTATCAACAACTGTAAGAATAGACAACAGTATTTATTTATTGATGTTCAAGGTCACATACTTCTGCGCAAGGTCTAATCGTGACCTAACATGAAGGTAAAGTGAGGTCCAGCCAATCGTTTATACCCATGTTGTCCATTTTAGAGGACTTCCACCCCTGGCATTTGTCCGGGTCCTATTTTACCAGTACAATAGAGCTTCTTTGCAACAGCAAACAAGCTCTGCTTCACTTCCCGGGGTTCCCACAGATATAGCCAACAGTGTACTGTGCATACCCGGGTCCAGCTCTCAGGCCATAATCTAATTTTGTAAGGAGTCAGATGTTGTTGTGGGGAGTGTTCGCGCTGGCCCGGACGTTTTGGAGCCAAGGGGATTTTTTTTCTGTCCTTAACGACTTTTTCGGTGCCAAATAAAAGATTTTATTGCAAAATAGAATGTGATTGTAAATGAGAACATATTAACCACATATCGCCCTTTGAGTGCCACAAGGCGCAATCTGCAATGCTTTAGCATTGTAGATTGCGCCTTGTTGCACCCAAAAGTACGATATTTCAATATAATACTACACGGCTCTTTTAAGTATTTTACTAGCAACAAAAAAAACAACAAATGATAAAAGTATGGATAATAAAAAAACTGAAAATAATAAATAAATATATTTTTCAGGATTTATGTTTACTCCCTGTTTGTTCCCGAATACCCAACAAATAAACAAGTGGCAGATAAGGCATTATCTTCCAGCAGGATTATAAAAAAAGATTAAGCAAGATAAAAAATATTAAGTGAAAAAAGAAATGTTTTGATAAGAATAAGATTAAATTGAGAAACTGTGATCAATTCATTTACACATTTTGCCCATAGATTACCTGAAGGGTGTGAATTTTGTCTCGCCTGTGTCATCAGACAGCGAGTTTATCGAAACCGACATACTGAAATAATAACCAAAAAGCCTTTATGAGCTACCAAACATATATTTTGCTGCAAGAGGTTGTTGCCGAATGATATATTTTGGTGGCTAACGAATTTTTTTGTGCAATTGGCACTATTGGCACCCGACAGCGTGACCATTGGTTACCGGCTGTCTGTTTGACAATTTCTCAAAAGATGTACAGATATTTTTTCGTGAACCAGAAAATGATAATTTCAATCAAAATGAAATTATTTCGCCATGAAAACATTGCGATACTGTCAGAATTAGTGGAACTTGCGCCGTATATCAGATGTGATTAGTCTCATTTCATAATAATTTAAAGCACAAACGCATCGGACAGTGTTTGTAAAATCATAAAAAATGAGATCAATTCTGATCGTGATTGAGAAACATTTCTTGTGTTGTTTCCTTCTTCTTCACGCAGCGTCCAACCATAAGACAATGCGGATTGCAAGTCCGTTTAAGTTGGGTATCCAGATAAGACACTCTTGGACAAACCCCCTTGGGACATAACACCCTCAGAAGCACCATTAGGACAAAACACCCCTAATGGGTAGGACAAAACACCCTCAGACAAAATACCCTCAAACAAAATATTCATAAGTCAGTGGAGGGGAGGATGGGGGAGAAATTTTGACCTCTTTTTATTGGAATTTTGGAGGTTTTTTTTTTATCATTGTGGCCTCTTTTTTCTAGAATTTATGTGCATAATGGAGGTTTTTTCAAACTTTTCAGAACTGATCTGTTTTAAAAGAATAAACATCTTCCTAATTAGCAAGCTGTCTGGAAGGAGACATAAAAGATCTGTCTACTTTTGAAGAGGTTATTGCTTTAAAAACAGTGTATGGGATAGTGGGTAATAAATGCCGATTCACGAGCACTTTGTACATGTACCGTACACGTACACGTACACGGTGCGTTTACCATCGTAGGATTCAGTGTTAAATCACACGCTTGTTCACAAAAAATGTCATTTTTTCATAGTGCTCCAGAATCGGCTATTATTTTGAGACTCCTAGATCGCACTTTTAACGTTCAAATACCCGTTGGCGAACGTGTCGAATGTACAAGTTTTTCAAAAAAAGAAACATGTATGAAATTGTACATTTTTCACTTTTTTTTTTACTTAAAATTTTTGTCGATGTCCCCATCGCGGATTAGACCTTCAATCTATCGTTGGTGAACGCGAAAAAAAAACTTTGCCGATTCTAAGACAGCATCAAAAAAGGTGGTTTGCCGATCCTGGAGCAGTGTCCCAGAATTGGCAAACAATTTTTGAGGCTCTGAAGGTGGTCACGTGACCTGCTAATTAACCAATCAGATTGCTTGATTCTCATAAACTTAATCATACAAAGTTATTCCCCTCGTCGTGGGGGTGGGGGGTCACACCCATCAGAAAAATCGAAGTTTCGAGAAGGTGGTCACGTGACCTATCAAATTGAAGGTCGAGGAAATAAAAAAAGTGATTGATATATATAGGAGAGAGAAAAAAAAATATAAATAAAATAGTTATTTAAAAAAAATAAATATATCAAATCGAATAGATAATAAAAAAAAAATACGTAAATCATGTGCGCTTCCCAGACTATTAGAGCGAGGTTTCTTTTAAACATGCTGATGAGAGCATACGCAATCTGCGTGAACGAAGAACTACGTCCCATCTTGTTAAAACGATGCGTCGGATGTTGGGATCATCTAGACTTCGATCACGAGAATCATTCGTGTCTGACGATGGAAAGGGAAGATATGGTCGTCAAGTATTTCGAACCGGCGTTCGAACGCGTTAGATTCGACGATGTGAACACGCTTTGGAAGAGATTAGTCTTCTGTAAGAATCAAGACAAGCCTACAGTTTCGGAAGAACTGAAATTGGTGCGTAGAAGTCTGACTTTAGAAGTCAAGGGATGCATCATGAAATTATTGTTCAATGAAGCATACGTCTAAGTTTTCTCGATGATATAAAATAATGGAGAATAGAAAATAAAATAAATACACACATAAATGTTTTATCTAATATTAGAAAGAAAAAAAAATACAAAAATGAGAACCAGAAGTAAATTGTATCCGACGTTAGATGACGATGAGGATGAGAAGCCGAACGGCGTTTTGCCGATGGCACCCTCGCTAGAAGAAAAAGAAAGAGGAGAGAGGTATCGCATCGATCAAATCCAAGCGTATTTAACTCGAGAGAGAGATTCTCGCCGTTCTCTCAAGAAGAAGTATTTGCGTTTCGTGAAATTCGTCAACGCGATCAACACGACACTCATCATGATTTCCATGGGTTTACACGTGGCCGGCATCGGATTGTTGTCGACCGCGATCGGCATTCTGATCGTGTTGACCATAGAAGGAGTGGTTCTCACCGCCGAATTGTTTAGCACGCTCGGAAACTTTTTGAGTGGGAAATTATATCTGAAGGCAAGGAAACACGACAAGATTCGCGTCTTGGCCGACTCCAAGATCGACACGATATCCGAAATGATCTCAATGGCGTTGAAAGACGGTAGGATATCGGACGGAGAATACTTCACGATATTGGGTGAGAAAACGAAATACGAAGCCATGAAAGAAGCCGTGAGAATCAAGACTCATCAGATCATCAAAGAAGAGATGAAGGATTCTCTCGTGGAAAAGGGGAGGAAAGAGGCTAGGGAGGAATTCAGTAAGATGATAGAACTCAAGAGCAGCGATTGAAAAAAAAATATATATAATAAGAACAGAATTTTTAAAAAAAAAAATATTAAATTTATATATAAAATAAAAGGGAAATTAATTTAAATAACTCTTAAAAATGTATTGCGTAAAGTGTAAGAGAGTTACTGAGACGAGTAATTCTCGAGAAGTACGAACTAAAAACTATAGACAGATGCTTGGCGGAATTTGCGACGTGGTTGGTTCTATCAAGACTCGATTCATCAAAAAAAAAGAACGCGAGCAAAGGTAAAGGCATCGTGAATAAAATTATCAATAATCTACCTTTCGAAACTGCCTGGTCACAGTTTCACGGGACCCGGAACGAAATTGAACAAGAGACTCAACGCCGATCTGACTCCTAAATCTTGGAGCAAACCTGTGAATAGGGTGGACGCGGCCGCGTATGATCACGATCTTTGCTACGCCGGACATCCCGACACCAAGACTCGCAACGACATCTGCGATAAAAACATGTTGGGGAAATTGAGAGGCATATCGAATCCGACCAGGAGAGAGAAGATAGAACGTTCGCTGGTCGGCAATCTGATCGGTGCGAAACGTCGATTCGGATGGGGCGTTCAAAAAAAAAGCGCATCTGAAAAGAAGAAGAAACAATTATTGACGAGCGAATTGGCCGAGGAGTTACACAAACCCACCGTGCGTAAATTTCGAAAGAGAAGGGTGTTCGTGAAGGGTTTGGATGATATTTGGTCTGCCGACTTGGTCGACATGAGATAGTTTTCGAGGTGGAACGAGGGTGTCAACTATCTATTGACGGTCATTGACGTGTTTTCCAAATACGGTTGGATCAGAGCTTTGAAGAATAAATCGGGACCTTGCGTCGACGAGGCTCTGAAGAGCGTGTTCGACTCGTCTTCTCGAAAACCGAGTAAATTGTGGGTGTATAAGGGAAAAGAATTCTACAACAAGCACGTTCATCAATTGGTCGACCTCTACTCGATCGAAAACGAAGAGACAGCCAGCATGGTGGAACGTTGGAATCGAACGATGAAGGAAAAGATGCACAGATACTTCACGGCGAATTCGACCAAGAAATACATATACGCTCTGAACGGTCTGGTCAAAGATTACAACAACATGCGACACAGATCGATCAAGATGACTCCTGTGGAAGCTAGCGATCCTCGAAATGAAAAACGGGTCTACGCGAATCTATATCCTGAAAGATCTAAGATTAGGAAGAAGTCTAGAACGCCGAAATTTGCAGTCGGTGATCGAGTGAGAATCTACGCTTATAAGAAGCACTTCGAAAAGGGTTATACTCCTCGATGGACCTCGGAAATCTTCGTGATAATCAAAATATTTCACACCGATCCGGTGACTTACGAAATCAAAGCTTTGGATGGAGAAGAGATCATCGGAAAGTTTTACGAACAATTACAGAAGACATAGTTTTGATAAAGAAAACAAATTTCTTTTATTTACTCTCTTTAACATTTTCTTGTTTACACACATATATATATAGGAGAGAAAAATAATAATAAAAAAAATAATTAAAACTATTTTTAGATAAAAAAAAGCAAGCTAATTAATAAACAAAAAAACCCAAAATCCTTTAAAAATGACAAATATACTAGATATAGCACAAAGCATAGTGAAAGATGAAAGTATTCAAGAATATGAGGTTCACGAATACGAACCGGTAACCGGAACGAGTTTGAACAATGCGGGAGAGATAAGAATCAACGTCAAAACTCAAGATCTATTCGTCCACAAAACTCTACACAAGATATCGTGGTTCGTTCCACATGTGGAGCCTTCGATCGTGGAAAAAGCGCATCTCTACAAGATCATAGAATCCAAGAGTAAATTACCCGTGGGATTTAGAATGAGACAGTGCGACATGGCTAGCATTCCTCTCTCCACGAATCACTTCGATTGGAGATTGACGGTGAAATCTGCTTCCGAGAGACCGTGTTTCATCGTGGTTGCGTTTCAGACCAATAGGGATGGGTCTCAGGAAAAGAATGCGTCGCTGTTCGATCACTGCCATTTCAGAAACATGCAAGTGTTTCTGAACGCCACGAGATATCCAGCAATCGATTACAATGCATTGTTCGACAAGAACGATTTCTGCAGACTGTACGGCGACGCCGCTGATTTTAGAAAGAAGTATCACGGTCTAGACGAATTGATGAGCAACCCTAACATATCTCCCGGCAAATACAAGTCGATGTATCCCATGTTCGTATTTGACGTCAGTAAACAGAGTGATCGACTCAAGAGTAGCGTCTTAGATATTCAGATCAAGATGCAATTCGATAGGAACGTGCCAAGAAAAACCGAAGCCTTCGCCCTGGTCCTGTCGGACAGAGAATTACAATTCGAATCGGATGGAAATAAGATGTCGATCATTCGATGAGAGACGTGTGTGAAAAAAATTAATAAACATTAAAAATGAGGATGTAAGATTAATTAAAAAACCAAAATCTCAAAAACAAAATGGATGTTTTTGACACGAAAACAACAAATCATCTGTTCACTTCAGATCACTACGACGTTAAAATAAATTGCTTGAAAAAATGGATTCAAATTGAACATGAAGAACGTAACACAAAAAAAGATGGAATAGTTGTGATTTTAACGAATATCATTTAAAAGAAAAAGAAGAGTTTGATCTCATAAGATCTAACGAAGAAATTATAAAAAATACAATTTTAAAATGTCGCAAATGTAAGAAACGTCAAATAAAAATCAAATCTCAACAAACTAGATCTGGTGATGAACCAACAACCGTATTCGCAAAGTGTATAAATTGTAATCATAAATGGATAGAAAATTAAAAAAGAGATGTAATTTTAATCATCGTCATAAGTGACAAAATTCTTTTACTAAAAAAAACATTTCAGAAATCGTATAATAATATATAATAATAAAAAGTTATAAAAAAAACAAACAAAAATAAATAAAGTAATGAGATCTAGAGAGATTGACCATTTTTTTAAATCTCATTACTTTTTTTTTGTTTTTAATAATCACACATTATTTTTTTTTTAATTCATTATTTTCCACGTGTTCACTGTTTGTTCAAAGGAACTACTTCAATCAGTAGACTCACCACGGAAGTGGCGGCTTCAGGATTATTGGTTTTCGTAACGAAATTAATCCTGTCTCCGGCGTTCACTTTGAGAGGGGTGCCGAACGTACTAACATTCGCATGTTGATTCTCAGTTTTTTCGACGCTGTATCTCTTATCGCTCTCTACTCCATTCACCATGAGATTGATGACCGCTCTGTTATTCAAATCCGAGGAAGCCAGACTCATTCGAAGGATTTCACCTCCCAACGGCATGGGATATCCCACCTGACCATGTTTCGATCTGCTACCTCCATTTCCGAAAGACCACTCAGCTTTTCCTTCATCTAGGTGCCGGCCTCCTCAGCCCACACGGTGATCAATTGTCTAGCATATTTGACTTTCTCCACCACCGAAATCAGGGTGCAGGCATCCGTCATGTTCACGGGATCCGGTAGATTTGTGAGCGCATGTCCACCCATATCTAGTTTACCTTCCATGATGTCGCCCTTTCTCCAGACCGAATTGTCGTCCACGTACTTCCTGCTGACTGCACTGGAATCGAACTCGGGATCGTGACTGAGTCCGAATAAATTCTCACCGTTCATGTCGATACCACCCTCCATGGTTCCGCCAGATTGTTTGTTCAGGTAGAGATTGTCCACTTGCGATTCTAGGTATTCTTGTGATCGTATCACGGCAGAATCTACGTAGCCCTTGTTGACCGCAGTTGAGTCTGCATCCGTGTCGTCGACCTTCGACAGATTCACTATCTTGTTGAATCCTGCATTCAGATCCGATTTCATTTCTTGTCTGTCAGACTTTCTCTGTTCCAGATCTACATAGTGCTTGGTCACCACGTCCTTGGGATTCGTGGGAGTGGCCACGTTCGTTATCTTGTTAGAATTGGCATTCAATTCCGAATGCATCGTTTTCTGAACGTATCTATTTCTCAGGTGTTCGCTGAATCTCGCGTGAGAGTCGTCCGCGTATTTCTTGGTCGCGGCATCCGTGGGATCTATGGGATTTGCGACGTTCACCAAACATTTAGATTTCAGATCGAGATCGTTGGTCATGGTTTTATCCACGTAATTATCTAGCATGATTCGATCGAAATCAGCTTTCCCCCTGTCAACGTATTTTTTAGTCGCTGCATCTGCAAGATCTATCAGCTCGGGAAGATTGTAGCTTCTTATCGTTCATGTTCAAAGGTTCCTCTCGAGGTTCGTATCTCCGAACGTAACGTTCGTCCAAGTTGGCAACGTCATAACCATCGTCGACTTCGAGCGTCTTCCTCTTCTTTCTTAGGTTGACTTTTTCGTCGTCACTTCTACCAAATTTATCGACTGGCATGTTGTTTTGAGATTTTTTTGTTTTTTTAAAAAAATATATTTCAAAATGCAGTTTATTAAAAAATGACTTATTTTATTTTTATTTTTCGTTTTTATTCGATTAAAATTTTTTTAAATAATTTTTTTATCTTTATATACTATAAAAAAAAAAAATCTCTCTCTAATGCAAATCATTGAGAATGTCTTGAAACCGATCTCCTTCAGACCATCTTCCGAGGATGCAGAGACATTGGTGACTGCAAAACACTTGATCTGGTGATTGCACTTGTTCCGTGTTGTAACGAACCATCGATTTGTTGAAATAGTTCTTTATTTCTTTCGGCGGTGAGATTCCATAGCTGTCGAAATAATAATTCTTCTTCCCGTTCTTGAACCACGCCACCCACTGAGTGCCTTCACCCGATAAATCGTCTAGATTTAAAATTCCACATTCCAATTGTCGAGGTCTTCTCTTCGGCAAGGCATCTCTGGAAAACACGCCTAGAAAATCTTTGATTTTAAAATCCTTCGCTGCTTTTGACAGATCGATGTTGGATAGGGGTCCGTTAGGTAAGACGACACCTTCTACGGATATCTCTATTTTCTTATTCATAAATGTGTATTTTTTTTTTTATTATTTATTTATTTTATTATAATTGGTCACTAAAATAACGTTATTTTTTTTTATTTATTTTTTTCTTTTTCTTTTTAAACTAACTCTCTCGATGTCTCTATCGATTTCCATAATCTCGAATCCATCTAATTCCTCTTGATTTTCTCAAATCCTATCATCCTTACTCATATCTGGAATCCTATCATCCTTACTCATATCTGGAATCCTATCATCCACACTCATATCATCTCTAATTAGATCTGCAATCCAATGTCCACGTGCCAAAGTGCTTATTTTATCATCTAACACAAATCTCTTATCATCGTCGGCCGTCAGCGAAATCTTGTTGACTATTTCGGTATACAAGACGTGATTTTCGCTTCAAATCAATTTCATAGTCTTACACACCGGACCACTTCCTAACAGGCAATCTTTATACTCTTGGAAAGAGATGTTTTTCTTCACCATGCACGCTTTAAGCCCATTGCACTTCTTGATCTCTTCATCTTCTAGATGATAAGCATACAGTTTGGGTCTCAAGCCCACAAATTCGATGATTTGTTTACAGCCGCTCTCGTCCTTAAATTTACCCAACACCTTCTTGTTGTCGTTCGATTGAATGTTGGACAGGTGATCGACGGGATAATTGCTCATGTCGAACCACGCGTCCACGTCCAGATATATATCTCGGTAGACATCTTTCGTCTCTATCTCGTAAACTAAACTGTCCGTGTCGGTGAACAGTAGTTTGGCTTTATCACCAAATTTTCGTTTGACGTAATCGTAGTGAAACTCGGACATCAATCGCTTGCTGATATCTAAGATGATCGGTCCGAGATAATATGGTTTGTCGAACTTCAGGTGCGTCTTTTGCATGTGAACAGCCACTAGATTTTCATCGAATATGGTTCGGTGTTTGTAATTGGGTTTTGCCACTAATATTTTAGCTCTTTTCTCAGACGAGACGAGTCGAACGTCGGTTCTCTTCCTGATGTTTTCCATCGATTTACCGTACACGCAATTGTTCATGAGTTTGAAGAAATCTTTTTCGAAATCGTTCTCGGCTCGAATTCTGAAATTCGTGTTGAGATCGATGTATTTTTTCATCCAAGGCTCTTCGTCGAATCAAATGATGCGATGTATGTTGACTAATTTCATCCCGTAATTGACGTATTGTTTCAAATTCTCGCTGTAGACAACGTAGTTACGTTTGTTAAATAAATTGGGAATGAGTTTTTCCTCGTCTCCTTCCTTTGGTTCCATTCATTCGGGAGCCAGCGGATAATCGTTGTGTAGATCATGTAATTCTTCCGGATAGTTCAAATCGACTTCTGAAATGCAAGGATAGTCTCTCCATTTTTGCATCTCTTCCTGTTCCGTCACCCATTCGAAATTTTCAATCGGTAAAGGTTGACTCATAGCCCAACCATACAGATTATTAGCGTCCCAATACTGTATGTATTTATTCGACCATTTCGAATCGAAACCTTCTTTCATGTAGGGATTGTTAGCTTCAGAATATCTGTGGGAGATCATGAGACGCCACCTCTAGCAGCCCTTTCGAACATGAGCAACATGTTCACGTCGGATAATAATTCCAATTGGACTTCGGTGGTCTTCAACAGAGCGTCCCATGCCAGACCGGGTGTGGTGAAATACCAAGCGGGATCCAGATCGTAATTTCGACGACAGACATCTCGAAAATTTTCGAACACGTCTGCCAAGAGCAGAACGTCAGTCTTCAGATAGAGATCGTGATAATCTCTCATGGTTTTCATATCGAATGATTTTCATACGTTTTTAGCGTGTTCGTAATTCACATCGGAAATGTCGGATTCGTATAATTTCAAATAAAAATCTTCTTTCGAAGGTAGTGCGGTGTCTTCGAATCTCTTTAGATCGTTCATGTAATCGTAAGGATAGACTCCTTTCCTCAACATGACGTCTACGCATTCTCCGAAATGTTCGCTCATGCTTTTAAATTTATCCTTGCTCATTATATCGACTAATTTTTCCAGAGCGGTCGACATGAATTTAAAACTGTTGATGAAATGTATGCTTCTACGAATGGATTTCATTTTTTCTTTCAACATATCTCCGTCGATTACTCTTTTCTTCTCCATGAGCTTCCATTTCGTGAAGGAAATGTATGTTTCTTCGCTGTTTGTGATGCAATTTAATTCTTCGTGGGAGGTGCCGAGATTTTTCATGAACATATGACTGTGGTGACCCGATAGATTGTGAAATATCACCGGATAGAAAACGGAATCTCGATATTTTAAATTACACTTGCTGTGAGCCGGACCGCGATACAGACCCGTGTAATGATCATGGTCTCTGACCTTCTTATTTTCCTCCAAATTCTCGTCGAACGATTGTCTGCATATGTGACATTTGGTGGCTCTGTTATTTTCATCCTGCTGCTCTCGCGTGATGATCATTTTTGCCGGAGTTTTGAATTTGTCATATAACATTTGAATTTTCGATTCTAACTCTTCCACGAACCTTTGGGCCACGTCGTCATCTTCGCACTGTTTCGTGTAGGTGAAGGGACCCATGTCGTGTTGCGAGTCGAAAGCGCATTTCACGTAAATGCAATAGCCTGAAGGTATGTGTTTTTGATATCTTTCAACGTAACTTTGAAGAGCGTTGGGTTGACAGGAACTCATTTCTGCAGTGAAACATTCGAAATCGGCATACACGACGAATGGTACTTTTAACCTTCTATTGTGATTTTCAAACTTCACGATGGTGTTGGGTTTGGGGATTTCGACGGCGACACCTTGATTTTCGTTGCAATATTTCTAATGTTTCGCAAACGATTTTTCACTGTGAAACGTGTTCATGCAGTTGCAACATAAACATATCTTATGTTCATTTTTATTATTTTGTCTCGACAGTAATCAGCTTGGATGTTTAACCCAACAATAATGACGATTGTCACCATTCGAAATCAATAATAAAATAATTGTCTTTTCTCTTTCGAGATACGAAGTCTGTCTGAGAGGATAGATTGTTTGTTTTTCATCATCGTATCCCAAGACGTTCACTGCTACGGTGGGATTTTGAGCCTCGAAACGTTTGATGTGTTTTAACTCTGTTGGAAAAGTCACTCCAGTCCAATCGATTTTTAGAAGTCTCCTCGTAACAAGAAACTCTATCGGTGCTCATTTTGACAGGGTATAAAGCGGAGGTGACTGCCCATTTAAAACAATGATCATCTTTATTTCTCACATTGACCACGGAGTGTTTTTTAGCTAAGAAATATGGTAATTTCACGTAGGAAGAGCCTTTCAACGAATCGTTTTCAGTTATATGAATTTCGAGTTTCAACACCTCATCGAACGTCCAATTACTACCTTCATGTTGATAATTCGTGAGAGACGTCAACATCTTGTCTTTCATCTTTTCGAAAACGTCCGATAAATCTGAACCTCGAAATACAGGTTCGACATTAGATCTGAAATATGCATTTTTCACAATGCTCTCGCCAGACTTCACGTCGATTTTATTCATCACGCAATGGAGTATCATCTTAATTTTTAGTCCCACATTCATGTGTTCGCGAAACAAATCCAATACTTTTTTCTTCACCCATTCCATGAACAATTTCAGATCAATTTTCTTGAATGAGGGAACCACATCAAAAGTTTTAAAAACACCTTTGATCGCACTCTCCCATTCTACAGGCTTCGATTGGAATAGTTCCATGATGAGTCATGCTACATATTCTTCTCCTTTCCCTTCGTCGATTGCTCGTTGAATTTCGCTCGATATATCTCATTTGTCTGGAATCTGAAGTGCATCACTCGTTTTCGTTTTAGGTTTTCTTTTCTTTTGAAACTTGAAGTTCTTCAATGGCTTTTCGTTTAGTCATCTTCTTATTTTTCACAATCGAAACGTTTTTGTTTTTTTTTCGACATCGACATTTCGATTCCTTTTACTATCTTTTTCTTCTTCCCATTTTTCACAACTGATGCATTTTTTGACGTCGTTGCTATCGACATTTCGTTTGCCTTTCTAGTGTTTCGCAAATATTCCTGTATGACTTCAGTTTTTTTTTATTTAGTTCTATGATTTTTGAAATGTGGACTTTTTAATAGTTTACAGATCTCGTTTAACTGAGGTACGGTTTTCTCATTTAAAATTTCCATTTTTTTATCTGTTTGCTCCATTTGTAAGAATATTTTTTTTTCGAATTTTGTATTAAAATAATTTGTTAAAAAGTTTTGTTTTTTACTCTTTATATATAAAAAAGATTTTTTTTTTAATTTAAATTTTTTTCTTTAATGTGAAAAATATATTTTTTTTCTTGATGAAATTAATCAATTTTTTATGTTCCTTAATGTGAAAAAAATTGAATTAATACGAGAAAAAAGGGATGTTAAAATTCAACTTTTTATTTATATATAAAGAGAAAAAAACTTTTACAAAATAAAATTTTACATTAAAGAAAATTAAAAATTAAAAAAACAACTTTTTATTTATATATAAAGAGCAAAAAAAAAACAAACTTTTTTAACAAATTATTTAAATACAAAATTTAAAATATACATTATTTGCAAGAATTCATAAAACAAAAAAAAACAAATAATCGATCATGACAACAACACCTAAAAGATGCGAATTGAAATTGAAACGAGTCGAAATGTGTAAGAAATTCGGTTTTAAAATCTATAGATTACAACGACACGATCCCATCGAATTGAACGTGGTCGAGACGAAGGGCTTAGAGCACAAATACGACAACTATCACATGCCTTTGAAATTGGACGAAGCCACGCTTGATTTGTTTTACGAGTATGAAAGCGATCTGCAGAATATCGTCATCACCAAAGATAGAGAATTCGACAAGGACGATTTGATGTTGCCCTATGGAAGTTACATATTTCCAAACATCTTACTCGAACTCGTGAACAAATCGGGTGGTGAGAGCGCGTTGACCGAAGTAACAAAACTCAAAAGAGTAAAGATAAACATTCAACACATTTGCGAAAAAGGAGAAAACACAAGTGTCAACATGCTAATAACAGACCTGGAAATATAAACAATAGAGAGATTGATTTTTAGCAAAGAAGAAGGAAAAAAAAAAGTAATGAGATCATCTATTACCCATATATTATAATAACGTTTCCTTTTTTCTTAAATTTCAGCGTCGATTCTTCTTTTCTTTTTCTTTTTTTTGTGATATGCTACATTTTTATAACAACACATGTGTTTATCCGAATCATAATTATGAATGAATGGTGTGCATCTCTTGGTAACACTCGCATCATTACCATTCTCTTAGAGAAGATAGTGGTGACGGTGGAAAACGTCTCAGTGGTAACGGTGGAAAACGTCTCATTCTTTCAAATTTCAACCGCCTATCCCGATCTTTATTTAACTCTTTTATCAGTTCTTTCCCAAGATATCCATCATTAGCGTCTAATTGTTTTTCCACATCTTTTTCCCATTTCAACCATCTATCCCGCTCTTTTATCAGTTCTTTCCTAAGATATCCATCATTAGCATCTAATTGTTTTTCCACATCTTTTTCCCACACTATCTTGCGATATTCATCCTTAGCGTCTAATCGTTTTTCCACATCTTTTTCGCACTCTATCTCGCAATATTCATCCTTAGCGTCTAATTGTTTTTCCACCTTTTTATCCATTTTATATATTATTTTATACTTTCTATGCTTTATATTTTATATAATTATACATTTTTTTTTACATTATAATAACATATTCAAAATCGGTATATTCTTAAACGGCGAATTCTCACCAAACAACAAACCCTTGCCGAGTCGCTCAATGTTCCATCCACTCTTCAGATAGAGACCATTTCCACTCAAAGAGTTGTCACCTCTAACGGGTTCTAGATACAATCCTTTACCGCTGTTGTCTATGTGGACGCGACACACGGCTCCTCCCTTCTTCAAAAACAGTCTGCTGCCACACATTAATTTCTCAACTGCCGAACTCGTGAGTCCTGTGAGAGCTCCCACGCTGAGAGTCTTTCCGAGAAAGGGTAATGCCTTTGCGGCAAAGGGTAATGCTTTTGCGGCGATTCCTGCCAATAGCGGCAGGAAACCGCCTTTCATTCTCAAATTGTATCTCAATTGAGCGGGACTCAATCTCACCGTCAACCCTCTTCCATCACGAATCGCTTTCTCCATCCTTTTGATTTGACTTCTGGTCCAGGCGATCGAATCCTGACCGCCTCTCGTCAGATCTTCATGAGTGAATTTGAATCTCACCGCCTCGCCTCGCCTCGAGTTGTTAACACTCTCTTGAGTTTCTTCCTCTGTCCTGCGGATATGTTCACGTTTTTAATCACGTATTCTGTCATAATTCTTTTTTTAAAATATATTTTCTTCAATTGTTTTCTTGTTTTAATGATAATTATATATATTAAATAATTTTTGTAAAATTAATATTGCGTTTATTTTATTTTTGTTATTTATATATATATACACAATATTTTTTTTTTTTGCTTTTATATTTCTCTTATGTGAAATCGTATCGTCACCCTCTCTCCGCGAAGATCTAACAGTTCACCATTTTGATCCATCAACGTGGTTTTGAGACTATACAACGTGCCTAAAATCACTGGTAGATAAACTAAATTTCGAGGTCGCTCCACGATCTTATAACCCGGCGACACGTTTGGAAAGAAGGAATAGATTGTCGGTTGAGCGCCACCATTCACGTAGCTTACAGCAATCACATCCACGTTCACCAGAATGCTATTGACTGCGAGAATGTCGACCGTATTTTCAGATGCCGCGTGGCCTCGATACATCTTTCGATCGAATCCCAACATCTTGCCTATAGAATCGTCCGTGTTGAAATCCACTCGAAAATTATCTTCCAAATGCAACATCGTCTGTAAGGTATTAGAGTTGGGAGCGAGTCTGATCTTGTTGCTTCCCTTTCCATCCGTCTTCATTCGCGTCTGAATGTAATTGTTCAAATCGTCTTTGTCGTAACTTCCTTTGGGAATTCGAATCTGCAACCAATCCACTCCGTCGGAATACTTGAACGAGTTATTCTTTTCGGTGACGTTGGGAAAGGAATAATAAGTCTCCAGATTCACCAACGCCATCTCGTATCTTTTCTCTCTATTCAATTCGATGGAAGGTTCGAATTTCATCGCGAATCAAGTTGAATCGCCACTCACCACGATTTGAATGGATTGTTTTGCAGCCGTATTCTCGGCTATCCGTTCTAACAATTCTCCTTGTTCGAACATTATATTTTAATTTTATTTTTTATTTTTTCAAAACTAATTATTTGAAGATTTATTATTTTCTATTTTTTTTTATTTTCACGCTCTATCTTATTATCATCAGAAACATAAAACTTGTCGAATCCGCACCGAGTCAAATCGATCACGACGAAATTGTAAAGTCCTCCATCCCAAACCCTCTTGCAGAATCTCCTGAATTCTGCCACGCTCATGTCGTTTGCGACGTGATCGCCGTAGATGTGATTGAGATTCTTGAGATCTTGGCGAAAAAGACAGAGAAAATTAGCGTTCTCCCTTATCGTCTGTCTGTGCAATCGAAAATAATTCTGCGACAGGTAGAAACAGTCCACGTTTCTGTGTCGACCCCTAACGTAATACGATTCGCATCGGTTCTGTCTCCCCAAAAGCAGATCGTCGAAGATCATGAGATTCTTATCTTCCGATTTCAATTCTCTAGGATCCAGAACGTCGCTAGCGTTCTCATAAAATCGACACTCGACGTTCGAAGATGCATTTCTCTTCATCAATTCCATCGCCGCACCGTCCAAATTCGTCGAAAGAGGAGCTTCACTTTTGTCGAATTCCTTCCTCCCTACTGTCAAAGATTCTGGCTATGACGTCCTTGGGCAATCTACGATCCATGCACTCTCGAAGCAATCTGTATTCGGGTTGAAACAAACTCTTGCCAAACACAAACAATCTGTCGTAATCCGACCAGTCGGGTCGGGACAACAGATTCATCAACAGATTGGTCTTTCCACAATTCGATTTTCCCACTATCAAGCCTCTTATGCTTTTGGGAAAGAACTCGTTATTCGACCTCTTGGTCGCGGCGTCGTTCCAAGACATATCTTTGATGTTCATCTTTGTTTATTTTTTTGTTTGTTATTTTAGATTCTTTCAAACACAATTTTATGTTTTTTTCAAACTCAGTTTTAATATTATTATTTATTTATATTACACCGTCGCGAGTTCTCTTCAATCCGGATCCACTCGTCATTTTGGCTAAATCTTGTATGGGTACCACAGCATCCTTAAAATCTTTCCAACTTTTCGGCGTTCGCTCTAACGCAGCATTCTTCGCCGGTGGACTGATCAACTTGTCGATCAACGCGTCGGCTGCCCTCTTGCCAGCCACAGAAGCTATCCTACCACTGGCTTCGGAAGCAGCTTTCTTACCAGCATCCAAAGCCGTCTTCTTACCGACCTCAAACGCGGTCGATGCGAGTTTTCTACCCGCATCGCTCGTGAACGATCGCATTATAGAATCGACGATGCCAGAACCGGCTTGAACGTAAGTTCTGACGTATCCCCTGTTCTTTATCACCAACATATTTTTGTTTTATAATATATTTTGTTTTTCACTGGTAAATCGTTTGTTGTTTAAATACTTTTATTATTCTAGTGTAAAAATTTACTGTTTTTATTATTTTATATATTTTTGTTTGTTTGTTTGTTTCTCTCTACTTATTATATATACATCAATCCTTCAATTCGTTCATCAGCCTTTTATAATGGTTTTTATTCAAAACCTTCTGTCTTAACAATTCGTCACATATGCTAACTATCTCATTATGTAATCTGTGTTACCAGTCCGTCTACTCGCCATCAACAATCTCAATCTCTGAGACAGAGCGTCAGAATCGCTCGGAAGAAAAGTGGTTTTCACCCCTTTACCAGTCACCGATTCGACGAACTTCTTATTCATATCCCATATGGGTTTCACCACTTTCGTCCACTTGTAACCTCTGTTGGCTTTGGGTCTAGTCTCTCTGGCATCGTTATTTCTCAGCATGGCGTGGGTCTGAACCAGAATGTCGCCGTAATTGTCGATATCCTGTTCCGTGTAATCTCCAGGCTTGTCGAAAAGGAGCAATGAGCGCAGTCCATCAGTTATTTTATACTTATTCGAACCGACAATTAAATCTTTATCATCCATTTCCACTTCTGTGTTGCCTACAAAAGTTCTACCGTCAGAATCCTTATAAACTCCATACAACAGATCTCTCTTACCGCCATCCTCGGACGACGCGACGCTATCAGTGGTGATAGTCGAAGCTGTATCGGCGCTCACGTCGGTTTGAATCCCTGTGGGAACGTAATCCAGTGTAGATTGAAAGGAATACCGATTTCCAAAAGTACCGGGCAACGAACCCATTCTCAAAGAACTCTCTTTTATGGGTCTCAATTCTTCGACTATCTCCTTCTTGCTTCGCTCTTGAACATCCGTCACGGGTTTAAATATTTTTGTGCTTTCGCGTCTGAGTTCCATCTCTCCGAGACGTCTGCTTCTGTCAGCCGATTGAATGCTCTTCTTGGCACGTTCATATTCGCCTAAAATTTGATCTCGACGTTTAGCATCCATCTGTAAAAACATTTTTCGTTTTTAAATTATTAAAGTTCCTTTGAGTATGCTAATGTGAGTTATTTATTATTTTCAAAATTAAATGTATAATTATTTTTTTATGTTTTAAGTAAATAAAAATCTTCTGTCTTTAATATAATAACTAAAAAAAATTCATATCTCATATTTATATTTTTTTTTCTCTCTCCTATATATATCAATCACTTTTTTTATTTCCTCGACCTTCCATTTGATAGGTCACGTGACCACCTTCTCGAAACTTCGATTTTTCTGATGGGTGTGACCCCCACCCCCACGACGAGGGGAATAACTTTGTATGATTAAGTTTATGAGAATCAAGCAATCTGATTGGTTAATTAGCAGGTGACGTGACCACCCTCAGAGCCTCAAAAACCGTTTGCCGATTCTGGGACACTGCTTCAGAATCGGCAAACCACCTTTTTTGATGCTGTCTTAGAATCGGCAAAGTTTTTTTTTCGCGTTCACCAACGATAGATTGAAGGTCTAAACCGCGATGGGAACGTCGACAAAAATTTTAAGTAAAAAAACTTGTACATTCGACACGTTCGCCAACGGGTATTTGAACGTTAAAAGTGCGATCTAGGAGTCTCAAAATAATAGCCGATTCTGGAGCACTATGAAAAAATGACATTTTTTGTGAACAAGCGTGTGATTTAACACTGAATCCTACGATGGTAAACGCACCGTGTACGTGTACGTGTACGGTACATGTACAAAGTGCTCGTGAATCGGCATTTATTACCTACTTGGGATCAACTGATCTGTTTTAATAGAATAAACAAATAAGTCAAGCATTCGGTGGGAGTGTTCATCCAGACATGCATCCAATTGCAAAGCTTTAGCAACCACCGATTTTGAGGTAATTGAACTTTGCCATGGACAAAATGAAAAGCTCATAGAAGGAGCAAAAATAAAAAATGTCATTAAAGAAACATTATCTGTGAATAGAGGAAGACCAGCTCAAATACTGGAAGACACTTTACAACAGCAGCAACCTGGTATCAGAAGTGCTATTGGAAATAAAGTAGATGTCAAACGAATGATAAAGAGGACAAAGCAAGAAACACTTAAAAAAGAACCAAAATCTGCAGACGACTGACAAATACCAGATGAATGGACAACTACTGGTGAACCAGACTTTCGGCCTTTCTTAATTTATGATAATGGGAAAGAATCTAGCAAACGCATGTTGGTGTTTGCTGTAAAACCAGCTCTACGTCTCCTCTGTCGCTCAAGCATATTGTTTATGGATTGGTGTTTTTCAGCACCCCCAAAATGTTTGAGCAATTATATGTTATTAGATGTAGACTTGGTGAATGGTCTTATTTTTGTTTTCGGATTATTGAGTGGAAAATCGCAGATGTTTATGAAGAATTTTTACAGACTGTAGTGACATTTTGTGATAGTTGTGACTATGCACCAGATCCTACAAAATGTGTAATGGATTTCGAGCAAGCAATGATGAAACTTTTGAAAAAATGACCAAAAAACCTCCATTATGCACATAACTTTTAGTAAAAAGAGGCCAAAATGACCAAAATACCTCCAACATTCCAATAAAAAGAGATCAAAATTCCCCCACCCGTTCCCTTCACTGACTTATGAACATTTTTCTGAGGGTATTTTGTCTAAGGGTGTTTTGTCCTACCCATTGAGAGTGTTTTGTCATAAGGGTGTTTTTTAGTGTGTTATGTCCTAAGGGGGGTTTGTCTGAGGGTGTTTTATCCTACAATCTTTAAGCAGAACATGGACCGAAAAGGCCTAATATAGAATTCTTTTCTTAAATGCAACAAAATGTGTTTACATTTGCAAAGAGCACATTAACCGTTTACGAAAGCAGATGATATACAAATTTATTGTGAATAAATATCATATTTTCAACAAAAGCATACCATGTGACCTCACATTGGAACGCGCTCGATGAGCTCGTTCCATTGAGAGGTCACTTGATATGGTTTTGTTAAATATTTTGAAATCCTTTTTTCAACTTTTCAGTTTTTAAATTATACGGGCGGATTCATTAGATAAAAAATAAAGGAATGTCTGTGTATCAGACTTTTAAACAGTCAGGCCATCAGTTAAATTCAGAAAGAAACTCGATGCTGTGATAGTGTCTATCGGAAAGTGAGTTGTCGTTCTTGGACTAACTACGGCCGGTTGGTATTTGGTATCCCTGAACTAAATATTTGAATTAGAAATACCCGCCTTGAAATGTTGGAAGTGATGCAATCTCTAAAAATAAACAGCCTTGGGAAAACAAATTGTTTCAATGAACGTTTGAAGCATTCTATTGACAATTTGCATTACTGATGAATATTCCAGATAAAAAAGAGGGTGATTTGATGACTTTTGGACCTAAAAAATAAAAATTACATTTGGTGTGTTTTTGTAGGGAATTTCCTGCAAAATATTGCACGTGACCGGTACTTCCCTTGCTGTCAATTTTTCTCTCTTATTTGTTGCATGACCCCCTTGTTTTGGGGTCAGAAAAAGTTATCTGAAGGGCTATACTTGACAAAGATATTTGAATGCCAAAATTAAAGTGATGCGATCATATTTTTTTTTGCCTGAACGTTATAATGGTCGCCTATAAGAAAATATTTAGTTCTGTGATACCAGACTTTTAAACAGTCAGGCCATCAGTTAATTCAGAAAGGAACTCGATGTTGTGATAGTGTCTATCGGAAAGTGAGTTGTCATTCTTGGACTAACTACGACTGGTTGGTATTTGCAATATTGTAAACATTTCGACTTGGATTGATAGCACAAAGTCAAATTTAGCCTACGGACGAACACTACGGAATACCTTGGGGTCACCGGCATCAATTCACCCCAGTCAGGAATGGGTTGGTGGAGTGGGTCCTGAGGTGTTTTCTCCCAGGAAAAATGTGCTTAGCAATCAATATGACATCACAATTATCGGCTCAAGCACTGCACATCACCCACGAGATTTGATAAATTTGGCGGTGTAATTGTGACAGACAATTACGTACCCAGCGGTAGGCTTTTCCATTTGTGTGATCCAGTTTTGATAACGCTATCCAATAGCGTCACAGTGTAAACGAGCTCACACTCCGAATCAAAGAATTCAGCATCCAACCCGCAGTGATTGATATTAGACATCCCGACAGAGAAGAGTTTCTGAACTTAGGGTAGAGAGAACCCATTTTTCAATAGAGCTTATAGCTGTTTGTTTACCCACTTCCCATGGGTATTTTGCGCAGACTGCCGTCGATGAAATGTGACGTCTCTGTTTGCGCCCCAATTCGACATATTTAAATCAGTAAGTTCTTAACTTCCTCGTGGGGAACACAAGGCGTGGAACAGTACTATTTTATGGTAAAATATAACCCGCTAACAAACGCCTGAGGCTGAAGGCCTCTAAAGTAGGCCATCAGTGAAACTCAGTATGGAAGGCGACGGTGTTATAGTCTGTTTCGCTACTCACTTTTCACGGGGTTTGTACTCAGACTACCATTGATGAAATGTTACTCCACTTTACCCATTAAGAAACATATATTATTTTGCGCAACAGTTATAGAGATTCCAATCTGCAGTATGTAAGACCCCAGTGGAAATCACCATAAGTAGAGCAGCGCTTATTGACCGCTTTACTGTTAAAATAGGACCCGATAACCAACGCATGGGGTGGAAGTCATCGAAAGTGCGAAGCATAGGTATACGCGAGTCGTTGACCAAACTTGACTTCAAACAAAGGCGGCGGTCGCGATATAGCTATAGATACCAACGGTGGCCTTAAACGCCAATAAAAGGGTATTTAGGTAGTATACGAGGGTCAAGGCGTCCCTTATTACCCAGACTTTTGCCGGTGCAACTGGTGTTAAATTCTCATGCACCTTTTTTTCGGTGCAAAATATCGACACCATTCAGAACTGCATCCGGCAAGTGGTACACGTATTATGTATGCTGTGGTATGTATGGTGAAGTAAGTAGATTCGGGGCTCTGGGTATAAAGTATGGTTCTGTGATAGAAAATTGATGGCTGAGATGAGATTTTTTTAAGTATTCCCCGCGAAACTGTTGACGTTGCCATTGTTGTCCACTGTACAACCCGGCATTACGTTATTCAGGCCAGGGTGTGTCGGGATTCTTATACGAGAGTGATATGGCAGTATAGTATAGGCGGTATATACCCCAGTATATACCCTGTTATATCGCGGCGCTGCTAATCTACCGAAGGCTTTATACTATCCTATGACTGGTAGAGATAGTACTCAATACTGGGACAGACAATATTGTTGGTGGGCTGGGCCAATACATGGTCGTCTAGTGCGGTATTGCGAGGTAATCTTTGTTAGCTTAGAATGGTAGTTTGGGATGTACGGTCTGTACCCCTGTACGTCTACTGTTAGCCCTTAGTACTATTGATGCACTCAAGGCGTTATACTGCCATAGAGTTGGTATAGGTAAGAAGTAATGCTAGGCCAAGCGATATTGTGGGTGGGGGTAATGTCTCGTAGCTTGGAACGGTTTAGATGGATAGTGGGTGGTACCATCACTATATATACCACAGAATACTATATATGCAGTACGTGTTCCAAGTGCCAGATGCAGTTCTTCTCAATGCCTCCGAACTTTTGCACCAAAAAGGTTGCACTGGCAAAAGTCCGGTTCCTAGGGAAATTTAACTTAAACTGCACCGGCAAAAGCTCGGGTTGTAAAGGACGACTGGATACTCCTGCAAAACTTACTTAATTCACCTCTGAAGCATTAAGATAATTATAAAACTAGTGGAAGTATGCTGGCTTCGGGCGAATACTTTGTAAATGTATTCGAATACGAATACTTTGAAACTGCATGAATACGAATACAAATACACAAATTTTCAAATGTATTTGAATACGAATACAAATACATTACAATGTATTTATGAATACATTTTTGAATACTTGAATACTTTTTAAATCAGAAGTATTTATAGCAAGGCCTTTAACTTTTTTGTTTGTTGGGTTAAAATTCATTTTTAAACTGATGGTCGTTTAGCTGAAGCTTTAATTGTGCTTACCATGCTTTGTTGGAAAACTAAAGTAATTACCTGACGGGAAATCCACTCTATGGGTGTCATAGTAATTAGACTACTGTCCATGGACAACACACCACAAAATGTGAGTGGATTACCTCTAAAAAATCACAGACTGGCGTTTCCTCCTGAACGTTAAGTATCAATTGCAATGACACCGCATAAGAAGGACTAGTAAAGTTTTAGCCAATGCACTTTATGGTTAAACCTGGAGGTCTGTTGGCTGAAAGTTTGTTAACAACAGTAGTATTTTCTTTATAATATTTCCATGCTTTCACCATTATAATTAGACATACTGAGCTGTACAAAGGTGACCCTAAACAGGAAAAAATAAATAAATATGTGTTTTCGCTGTTAGATAATGGATAAATAGAAAAACTTTAAATAAATCCAAAAATTTTAGAATATAATATCATTGAATAACTGAGTTGTGTCCAATAACACAAGTTTTTTTATTTTATTTTTACTGTCCGTGTTTTCAACGATTCATTCTCACGTAGCCAACATTTTGAAATTAGCTAGCAACATTTTCCATTTCACACCTTTAGGAGATTTGATTATGGTCTGTTTCTGATTAAAATTAAAACCTTCAGCTCAGCAAAACATAATATTTTTTTTGTTGAACTGTTTTCAATGAAAAAAGACTTTTGGCTTGGCAATTAGTTGTAAAAACACAGGTGTTCTTTGAACCTAGTCATTGTTTTATCTGTTTTTGATAGTTTTGATAGCTTTGAGATGACTTCAATACTTTATTATAAACTGTCGCTTTTATCTTTTTTTGATTAGAAGATTTATTGTTTATTCAATAAACCTATATAAGTAAAGAATCAGACAAAATATGATCATAAATTTATCATGGCCACTGCACAGATTGATGTTAATTTCTTGGAAAATGGTAGAGGTGGTCACTTTTTGATTCATGCTGGCTATAAATTTTCAATTCGGACAAGTAGAAATGAAGGGTGTTATTGGAGATGTGTAATTCGTGACTGCAGAGCCAAAATTGTTACCGTGGATAACATTCCAGTGTCAATAGGACAAGATCACAATCATGATAGTGACAATATGGCCCTTGCTGCCAGTGCTTTTCTAAATAAAGTTAAAAAAAGATGCCGTGATGAGGTTTCTCCCATTCCAAGAATATACGACGAAGAACTTGGCAGTCTCAGAGATAATGAGTTTGATGAAGTGACTGCAGATATGATAAAAAAAATTCCAACATTTGACAGCTGTAAAGCTGCCTTGTATAGAAGTCGTGCAAAAGTGTTGCCCAAATTACCAAAAACACAAAGAGAGATAGAGTTAAATAATTCCTGGAAAGAAACATCAGCTGGAGAAAGATTTTTATTGTGTGATAATACCAGTGAACAGGGTCATAGAATTATCATTTTTGGCACTGATGAAAATCTGAAACAATTGTGTGATTCACCTGTCGTGTTTGGAGATGGAACATTTTATTCGTGTCCTGGCTTATTTTACCAGCTGTATACCCTTCATGGTAGAATTGAAGGATCAGTATTTCCATTAATATTTGGCTTATTGCCTAACAAGACAGAACAAACGTACCGCCGTTTTTTCTCTTTAATTAAAGACGCTGTTATTGAGCGAAATTTAACCCTTGAACCAGCGATATTTCTAATGGATTTTGAGGTAGCTGCAAGAAATGCTGTGGTCGCTATCTATCCTTCCGTTTCACCAAAAGGATGTTTTTTTCATTTTACACGGTGCATATGGAGAAAAACACAGAATAAATTTGGTGCTAGATTTTACTTACAGTGCTCAATGTTCAGTGTTGTGTATCTTCTGATTTTTGTTTTTGCATTTATACCACTGTGAATAAAGGATTGTTTGTCCTTAACATATCTGTTCTTCTCTATTGAAAAATTCTAAGGGAACCTGTCCCAGCTCTTCTTCACTTTTACTGTTTCTGTGTTACTAAAGCTATTAATAAAAATTTATTTCAAATTTAATTATTTAAAATAAATAAACCTTATCAATAAATAATAACACAGAAACACTTTGCTGTCAGAGAAAATTAATAATCACCAAATATGAAACAGAGTATAGCTTAATTGGGGATTAACACCTATTGTTCTCCTTAACATCAATTCTCACTCAGCCAACATTTTTCAGCTTATCTGGTTACCCCAAAATTAAAAATGTTGGCTCCGTGAGAAGACACCGTTTTCAACAATTTAAAAAGCCATGGGGATATGTGGCCATTGTTGCATAAATAGGTTATATTGTGGAAAGTTAATTGATAATTAAGTCTATTGTCTGCTTTCAATGCATAAATTTCAGAAAAGGCGTTTGGTGGTATATAAATAATATCAGGGATTATTAAGTCTTTAATATTTATATGAGGTGTGATTTTGTTGCCTGGAGTCCATGGGCTTGATCTGTGAAAACCTTTTATTCAGTATGTGGTTCTTTAATTCCAAACTATAGAAAGTATTCAAAAAGTATTCAAAATGTATTCATGAAAACAGCTCAAATTTTAATGTATTTGAATACAAATACGAATACATGTATTCATAACATTCAGTGAATACTGAATACATGTGAATACTTGATAAGCGGTATTCGAATACGACTGAATACGAATACTGAATACGAATACCCCAACCCTTGAAGTATGCGACGTAATCTTACAATTACGGCTGTGGTGCGACTCCCCCAATAATTAGTAAACAGACACGTCGAATAGTAATGATCATTTCATTAAGATACCCCCAAATCAAGTCTCGATCGAGAAAGATTTCTTGATTTGATTGAAAAAAAACCCAAAAAACAATGGCATGTGTTATATTCAATCGGCTGGAATATATTAGTTGGTCGTTTTTCCGACAAACTGAAATAACGCGGTTGACTATTTAAGGGTTAGACTGGTTCCAGGCCACAACAACAATTATTATTAATTTCAATTGTATGGAATATTTCAGCTGATCCGAGAAACTAATGTTAACGTTTTAGCCGGACTGAATCAAAGCATTGTATTATTTAAGGGCTTGAAGTTTTGGGTCATAGCTGCGTACGATATAAGAATTTGACTCGTGACTTGAAAGGTTGGCCTTTAAACTCAGCGTGTGATCATGCACCGTGTTTAGGGAAAAGCTCTTTGTGGTGGTTTTGGTTCCGGTGTAGCTCTTTTAGGAAGGTCGGCACTACTTAATCGTTCACACGACTCATAGTTTGTATTTTTGGACTTTTCCTTTCAGTCAAAATATAGGTCACCTGATGTATTCGTGTCATATCAGTGGGAAAAACAAAACGAAGTAAAGATTCTTTACAAGCGTTTAACAGAAAATGGCTTCGGTTGTTGGATGGATGTTCGCCGTATGGGCGGCGGCGATGCCCTTTATGAAAAGATAGATGAAGCAATTCGCGGTTGTAAGGTGGTAATAAGCTGTGTTACAGAGGCATATGCGGAGTCACAGAACTGCCGGAACGAAATAGTTTTGGCATATTTGTTGGGAAAGCCCATCATTCCAATGAAATTAGAGAAAATGAAATGGCCCCCCGAAGGACCCATGGGGATGGTGTTCAGTCAGTTAATCTATATAAAATGCTGGAATGATAAAGAGGTACAGTGTGAATGGGCTAGAGAAAAGTTTGATGAATTAGTTCGCCAATTACGAGTGCATATTCCCGACATTGTTGCTAATGCTGCAGACAAAATGGACGATTTGGAAATCTTAGAGAAAGACCCAACAGGAGTGCATTCAGAAACACAGAGTCCAGACAAAAAAGAGATAAAAAGGATCCAGTGGGCTATAAAACAAATAGTAATAAAGACACAAAAGACTTGATTAATAAAAAGGAGGATGAAAATGAAAAACACGGTAAACTGAATTTGAACACCGAGATAGTGGAGGCACATAAAACGGAAAGTGCATTATTGCCATTGCGAACCGACATTTCTAAGGGACAAATCTCCAAAAGTGAAACAGTAAGAGATAAAAATCAAGTAAGTATGATTTAAAAATACTATATTTCAGTGGTAGATATAGACAGAACGGCATTCGCGTTCGAACTGTCACTTTTTAACCCTTTACGTAACATGGAAAGCAGACGACACTTGCAAAATAAATTCTTGAATAACTGATTTTTTTCATTTTTTGTCTCAAAAACATAGGTTATGACCCTCGTTGGAACGAGCTCGTTCCAACGAGGGGTCATAACCTATGTTTTTGAGACAAAAAATGAAAAAATAATGAAAATTAATTGGCTGTTTTTGAGAATAGCGCTGGCCGGTTTTGGCCGTTACGTTGGGTTAAGGGTTAATGCACGAGGTCGATTTGGGCGGAGGTATAATATTGGTCGAGAAGCCAAAGGATTCGACTGCGGTAAAAATTGGCAGTTCGAACGCGTATGCTTCCTGTATTTATTGTACGCCCACAGTTTACTAAAAAATTATCAAAAGATTTTGCGGAGGGATTATATTGAACTCAAAGTTTTCGGCTTCTTGTTAAATATCTCTCCGCCGAAATCGATCCCGTGCGGTAACGAATGACAGTTTGAACGCGTATACTGTTCTATATTTATTGTACTCCTACGGTTTACTAAAAAATTATTAAAAACACAAATTACTGCCAAAAAAACCAAAACGTGAAAAACGAAATAGTTAAATGGCCAGCTCACGTGATACGTATTCTTCAAGGACAATACAAAAAGTATTGTTCGCATCGGTTTTTGCAGAAAACGCGGGTATTTTATTAATATAGGCGTACAATAAACATGATTCTAGGTTTGTGGAGTTTAAGTGGGGAGCTGCGACATTGCGGGGGACATCTGACGTGTGTAGCAGCGAGCTGATGGGTAAGCACAGGAGAGGGCATTCCACATCTCCTTGGCGGGGTTCGGGTGAAACCTTTTGAAAATGAAAGGTGGCTCCTTTGTACATAACACAATGTTTTTCGGGTAATATATACTGAGTCAAAAAAGAAAGTATAATAAACTTTGAGGAGCAATTTTTTTAGTATTATCGACTTTAATCCCAAACAAATTATTGTAAATTCATATTTCGAGTCTAGCTGTATAGATGTGCATAATTTCATGTTCTTACTGTTGCCATTGTCACGTCGGGGTGGTGCAATTCTGACATGGGGTGAAATGAAAAGTTCACACACACAGTCAATAGCATGTACATCCATCGTTTGCCTCTTGGATGGCAAGACATCGACAGCGCATGAACCTGATAAGTCTCCGGATGTCACCCTGTGGTATTGCGTTCCACTTCTGCCTTAGAACATTACGTACATTGCCTAACGTCTGAAAATCATAAACTCGTACCCGACGGTCCAACTGATCCCAAAGAAGCTCGACTGGCGACAAATCTGGCGAAAGTGGGGGGCCAGGGAAACAGCTCGATACTCTGCTCCCCAAGAAAGTCACGACAGATACGCGCCACGTGACATCGGGCATTATCTTGCTGGAATAACAGCAATCCGACGTTAGCCTTAGAAATTTCGTTCCTATGTCGCTGTCCATTCAGATTACCATCGATGAAGATCAACTGCGTTCGGTGGTGCAAGGAAATTTCTGCCCAAACCATTACACTACTCATGACGAAACTGTCGCATTCCCGCACGCAAGCATTATAAAACCGTTCTCCTCGTCGGCGATACACTCTTCACCAGCCATCAGCGCGCTGTAGACAAAATCGTGATTCATCACCAAAAAGAACTATGCCCCAACGCTGCTGAGCCCAGCGAACACACTGACGTACCCATTCCATTCTGACGGTACAAAGGCGTTAGTTAAGGATTGGTCCGTGATATGGGCGCCTACTGCGAATGCCGTGTTCAGCGAGTTTGTTGCGGACATGCAGTTTGTGCACTGATTCTATTTTTAGCTCAACTAGGAGCAATTGCTGGAAGGAGGCGATCCCGTAAGTGAGACGTCCTGACGTGTTGGCCTTTTGCAGGGGTCGTAACTCTTGATCGTCGGCAGCAGATTCAGTGGTTCTATACCTTCCAATGAGACGGTAAAGAGTGGCCACAGTGACTCCGAACTCAGCAGCGAGCTCATCTGGAGATATCCCAGCCTCTTGCATACCATTGGCACGCAACCTCTAATTTTCGGTCAACCTTGGCATTTTTTAAAATGTCGGAAGACAAAAACTAGTGTGTTTTCTCAATAACCTTGGATCTATAGCACGACATAACACAAAGAAAATCGTCGGTCACCCTTTCAGTTTGACATTATCGGGTAGCACGTGCTATTTTGAAATCCGTAGCAAAATTGTATACGGTTGGGTGGACAACAACAACATGTTATTAAACTCTTTGCACGATTTCTTGTCCACAAACATGCAACATTAAAACTATTATATTTCATCCTTTTTGCTATTTGTTCACATTTATTTCTATTGTTCTTTCTTGTTTGACTCAATATATATATTTTTGTTCCCACCGCGCACACCACTCGGCCACCACCAGACCTCGGTCGGCGGTCGAACGGTGAGAGTGGTTCAGTATAGTTTCGCTAGGCTGTTGGTGCCGGAGAAAACTCTCTCGGTGTGGGTTCGAACTCCTGCTATGTCATTGTAAAAAAAACCAAGCGCCCTTCTTAATTCTATGGCACACAGGGAATTTGAAAAATATACATTCTTGCTGATTTCTGTAAGGTAGAGTATGTACAATTGATGCAATTACTAGATGAATAACTATAATTTTTTTAATTGACTCATTGAAAGTTTTGAAAAATGGAAGTCAATTTATAATGGTTCGTGGGAGACATCCACATAAGTTATAGCTGTATGAATGGGCACGGTATTATCTGCCATTACACACGAAAACTCATTGCTGGTGGATGTCCATGTGCCATCGGAAATAAAGTCGTGTCTCATTGTTTTGGGGTTTTTGTGAAGAAAATAATTTGAGTTCTAAAATATAGGGGGAAGGAAGCTTCGGGTATGCCCATTTGAATTCGCCCCTTTGGATCCGCACATATCTTTGTACAGATATATATGCCTGCTGCCTATTTTTCGCTCACCAAATTGTTTTTCTGTTTGTGTGTTTTATTGGGGTTTTGATGACACTTTTGACCGTCAGGATCAACTCGTGTCGAAATACTAATTGACAAGGTGAGCTGCAGTCATCACTTTTCACCCGTCGTCGTCCCTGACTTGTATCGTCATAACCTTATCTCCCCTGAAATTATTAGACGAGTGTGGAAGATCCATTTAAGAACTAAGTAATTAATGAGAAAACGCGTAATATGCAAATTCAGCAGTTGAAAAAATATTATTTTTTTAAAAAAGTTTTTAAAAAACCGTATCATGTGACCCCTCGTTGGAACGAGCTCGTCGAGCTCGTTCCATCGAGGGATCACATGATATGGTTTTGTTGAAATTTTTTGAAAAATTTGAAAAAATAATATTTAAAATAATAAATTTTCATATCGTCTGCGTTGGGTAAAGAGTTAATAAAAATAACAGATAGCCCTCAGAGATATCTATTGTTGTTTATGAAAAAGTAACAAAACCGAACATAGCTTTTTATGGCAGTATCAAACCTCTCCTCATAAACAACTGGGACGAATTGAACCAAATTTGATATTCATGTTCCTTATCATATATGAATCCAGTTTGTTCAAATAAAGTTGCCACACCACAGCCCCCTCCCCCCCCCCCCCCCCCCACACACACACACCAAAGTGGCATTTGACATTTCTCTGATAGCACCCATAAATTGTTTTCCAAAATTAAAAAACATCTTCTCTAGAACCACCTATAAGAATCTTTTGATACTTGGTATGCAGCATCTCTATGGGAGAGGAGGGGAGAGGGGGTCCGATTCAGGTTTGTTCAAATTGAGTCCCTGAGTTAATATTTGGGTTCTCTATGGGCACCCAAATATCCACAGTGCAATATGAAGAAGAAATTTCTTTGAACCCCCCCCCCCCCCTCCTTCAGATCCACCTGTCAGAATGCTTTCATATTTGGAATACAACATCTCTAGTGGGGAGGGGGGGGGGGGCGGTGGTGGTAGATTGAAGTTTGTTTGAATCAGGTCTCTGGGTTAATATTTGTTCTATCTATTGAAGCCCAAAGTTTGACTTAGTGCAGTATGAGGAAATTTCTTTAAAAATCTATTTCTTCAAATCCACCATTCAGAATCCTTTCATATTTGACATACTGCACAACGAAGGGGGTCAGATTCATGTTTGTTCAAAACGAGTCTCTGGGTTAATATTTGGGCTCGTTATGGGAGCTCAAATTATCTCAGTGCAACATGAAACAATTTCTTTAAAAATCTCTTTCTTCAGATCCACCAGTTAGAATGCTTTAATATTTGGTGTACAACATTTCTGGGGAAGTGAGATTTAAATTTGTTGCAGTTGGGTTCCTGGGTTAATATTTTGGGTTTCTGTTGGAGCCCAAGTTTAACTTAGTGCAATGTGAGGGAATTTCTTCGTCACATTCAAGTTTGTTCAAAGCGAGTCCCTGGGTTATTATTTTAACTTGGTGTAATATGAGGAGGGAATTTCTTTAAACGTGTTCTTCTGCAGAACAATCAATTAGAATCTATTAATATTTGGTATACAACATCTCTAGATGGGTCACATTCAAGTTTGTTCAAATGGAGTACCTAGGTTAATATTTGTGCTCGAATTTTAACTTAGTGCAATAAGAGGAAATATCTTTAAAAAAATCTTCTTCCGATACTCCATTCACGATGCTTTCATACTTGGTATACAACATCTCAAGTTTCTTCAACTCGTGTCCCTGTGTTAATATTTGGGCTCTCTGTTGGAACTAAAATATAACTTAACACACTATGAGGAGATTTCTTTAAAACTCTTCGTCTTCGGATCTGCCAATCAGAATCCTTTCATATTTGGTATCGCAGGAGTGGGGGGGGGGGGGGGCGGGGGGGGGGGGGCATATTTGAGTTTGTTCATTTTGAGTCCCTGGCTTAATATTTGGGCAGGGGCGGGTTAGGTTCAAGGTTGTTCATTAATCTTCAAATCCATTCCTTAGAGTTTTTCCATAAAATTTGCCTTTCAAGCTGCAGTGACACAACAACCCTTGGAAGTTTTGGCACTACTTGTCTAAAGCTGACAGAATTGGAAGCAATCAGGAAGACCTATACTAATAATCATCAAAAATGGACACTAGAGTTATGAATAATTTCATAACATCATTCCTATGTAGTATTGATGAACGGTGACTAATTGAATGTGGCCCAAAATACTTCTCTGAACCTCTTTGTCAGGTGAGCGATTAAGTCCCCTTTGGGAGGGGGGAGGCTCTTGTTTTTTTTTTAAATCAGTGGTTGGTGTTTTAAAAAATCAAAAAGCTGCATTGGGTAAAGGGTTAAATTTGTTATCAGTATACAACAGGGGTTTAACCACACTGGCCTCATGGGATCCTGGGGCACTCATAGCAGGTCTGGATTCTCGCAACGATTTTCGCAAAAATCCAAATGGTTTCTCCCAAATTTAGAGAAATTAAGTCCCGCACAACCCCAATTTTGAAACAAAATTGACATATTGTTTTATGGGGGTGGGGCACTATTTATCTTGCTGTATGGTTAATTAAGACAGATTTTCTCAAAAAGTATTGCGTGCTGATGCAGATGTTAGTTTTATTTTGGGATCAGGGTACTTTTCAAAAAGAGCTGTGAATTCTTATCCCTCCCAGCTTACTCATTAGGTAACAGGGGAGGAATTCTGTCGAAGGCAATACCAGTTTTTAAACCCATTTGGCACAGATTGGACACTTCTCTTCAAAAGAACAAATTTCCCATGCTTTTGACTGGACAGAAGCCAAAAAGTTGAATTCTGTTGCAGAAATGAGTCTTTCATCACACCAAAGAGGTAAATGAAGATATGGTTGGGTTGGGTTTGCTCCTAGGTATAACTGTTGTAAACATTTTAATTAGAGTTACCTGCCTCGAAAAGTCGGAAATTATGTAATCCCCAAAACTAAGCAGTCTTGGGAAAATATATTGTTTCAATAAACAGTTGAACATTCTAACATCTTACATTACCGTTGAATGTTCCAAATGAAAAAAGAGGGTGATTTAACCCTTTACCTAACCTGAAAAGCAGACGACACTTCTCGAATAACTATTTTTTTTCATTTTTTGTCTCAAAAACATAGGTTATGACCCCTCGTTGGAACGAGCTCAACGAGCTCGTTCCAACGAGGGGTCATAACCTATGTTTTTGAGACAAAAAATGAAAAAAATAATGAAAATTAATTGGCGATTTTTGAGAATAGCGCTGGCCGGTTTTGGCCGTTACGTTAGGTAAAGGGTTAAGGACTTTTTGGACCTAAAAATTCATTTGACTATTGGTTTGTTTGGGTTGGGAGTTCTCTGAGAAATATGTACATGTAACCAGCACTTCCCTTTTTGTTTTAACCCTTTACCTAACCTGAAAAGCAGACGACACTTGCAAAAATAATTCTCGAATAACTAATTTTTTTCATTTTTTGTCTCAAAAACATAGGTTATGACCCCTCGTTGGAACGAGCTCAACGAGCTCGTTCCAACGAGGGGTCATAACCTATGTTTTTGAGACAAAAAATGAAAAAAATAATGAAAATTAATTGGCGATTTTTGAGAATAGCGCTGGCCGGTTTTGGCCGTTACGTTAGGTAAAGGGTTAAGGACTTTTTGGACCTTAAAATTCATTTGACTGTTGGTTTGTTTTGGTTGGGAGTTCTCTGAGAAATATGTACATGTAACCAGCACTTCCCTTTTTGTTAGTTTTTCTCTCTTATTAATTTGTTGCATGACCACCTGTTCAAGGATCAGAATAAGGTTGTCTGAAGGGCTATACTTGACAAAAGATGCCAAATTTAAAGTGCTGCGACCAGATGTTTTTCGCCTGAACGTTATAATGGTCGCCCATGAGCAAATATTTAGTACTGTGATACGTATATGTTTGGCTGAAATTAAACAACTGCAGGAACTCGAGTGCATAAAATGTTTTTGGAGGAATGGTTGTGGAATAAAATATTTCAATATATTGAATACTTTGTGGTTCCTTCTTACGCCTTGCGTATTGTCATATTATCACATGCGTTAAGTGCTGTAACTTGCGAGCTGTATCATAATTATGTTACGTTTTTAGCTCATCTTACTGCAGCAATTCATTACTGTGGAAGAAGAACAATTTGTTCATGAATGTCCTTTGCCTAAATAATCTGAAGATATATACTTTTCCAACAAGTGGGGGATATTTGATAAAAGTGAGATGTATGAAGAAATATATTTATATTTTCACCAAAAAGGCAGTTGAGGCATTGCACTGTGACATATTGTGAATGATTTCAGCGATAGTTGGGTGTCTGCCAAGCACACACTCCAAGCACTGAGCCGTAGAAGACATAGACGGTCAGTCAGATAATTTACCACATTCAGTCCAAGACTTCAGTACCATATAAATCCTCCTCCGTTTGCGAGACAAGCGCTGATCCGACGTGGCATACTCCTCACCAAACGTCCAATTTCAGCTTGACTGGTGTTATTCCATTCTTTCTGCAGCGCAGGAGCATGTTCCCGGACATTGGCAGGGCGCTGTGGGTGTTGTCGTTGGCGTCTGCCAAGCATATCCCAGATGTGATGGGTTGGTGAAAGGTCTGGACTACGTGATGGCCAAGGCAATATAGTGTTGTTCTGCTCTTGGAGAAACTATGTAGCGGCACGGGCCCTGTGTGCTCTTGCATTGTCATCTTGGAAAATGAATCGACGATCGTGACGTCACGGAATTGGCATCGTATGAGCTGCTAACATATTGTCACTGTAGTACTGCCCTGTGATACGCCCTTAGATGACATGTAATGTTGTTCTGCTTGTGATGGTCATGCCTCCCCACACCATAACCGATCCATCACCAAAATGCTCGTGCTGCTTAACGATCGCACCATGATATTGTTCGTTCCGCCGCCACCACACTCTGTTTCGCCTGTCGTGGAAGTGGAGAGTGAACCTCATTTCATCGGAAAACATGACGACGCTTCACCGACGATTGTCCCAGCGCTGCCATGCACCACACCAGTTACGCCATGCTACGATGTGACGTTCAGTAACACGTGGAAGTATTGAAGGTCGTCAAGCATACAAATTCCAGCTGTGTAGGCGACTGCGGATAGTCTGACGACTGACTCGCACATCTGTCACTCGGTGCAGCTACAGTCCAATTTACGAGGAACTTTTTGATGGCGGTTACGTAATGCTGTGGTTCTGATGAAACGATTCTGGTTGGCAGTTGTCGCCTGCGGACGACCTGACCGACGTCTGTCATCAACATTGTCTGCCTGACGGTAGCGTGACCAAAACTTGCTAATCATCTTTTGAGTAACGTTGAGAATTTGAGCCACTGCGGTTTGTCTGTTGCCATCTTCCAACATGAAAATGCCATGAACGTTTACTGTGCGTGTTGTCAGTTGGAAACAGCTTTCATTAGTTTCGGCTTGCTGCTGAATCCAGATTTCATAAGCTCTTGTTAAATCGTGTTATTTCATATCTTGTACACTTGTATTTATCTATGAAATAAAATAATGTTTGAACTAACATGTCAACGGCACGTAAACGTTCGTCACGTGCAGTTTTCGCATACCTCAAATATTACGTTTCGACCAGAAACTATTTATGAACGAGTTTATATCAAGAAAAGAACGACGAGACCTTCGAAAAAGCCCGTTCAGTACAAATGAATATTTCAAAACGTACCCCACAGACATTAACGCGATGCTCGTGCGAAAAACCTGAATGAAAATTCCGTGGGCTGGTGACATGCATGATTCACACTAAACTTGGTAACATATGGATGTGCCCAGCCACGCGTATCCAATTACATTTTCTGAAAATATTAACATCAGTTTGAATACCCCCTACTTTTTTTAATAGTATACGAGGTGAATAGTTCAGGTTCCTCAGTTCAGTGCGCCAAATCAGTAACGAGATTAGAGTAATTTCCCAAGACGCCTGAAGATCATTGGGGTTGCCTACTGAAGACCTTCTGGTACCACAATATAATAGAAGGAAAGATTAACCTTCTGAATACTGATGCAACTGAAATAAATATTAACAAATGTAAATAGTTTGTAGAAAAATTAATCAGTGCTGATTTAATTCACCGTGACTCAACACAAACTGGAATTAGTGTTTTGTTCTGAATAAAAAATAAGACCAACCACGTTTTTATTTCAACACTATTATATAAAGTACGTTTAACCCGTTTTTTGGTACTGCCGCAAACAAATTCGCTATTTCTTTAATGACACTACATGGACAAGAGATCACTGTCTCCATGGTGCACCCAAATTTCGTCTTTGACGAACTGTCGGCTTTATTCCAGTTCAATGTATCTCGCAATCGCCAGGCCGCGATTACACTTCCGTGCCCGACTACCCCACTGTCACACCAGAACTGAAGGGAATAATTCATTTTAGAAACCCCTATAAAAAAACGATTAACTAGCGTACTGAAATCTTATCAACCACCTCGACACGTTAAATAATGGGCGATGGTCTTGACATCAACGGGTCGTTCGCCAAGTGAGGGAATTTTGTAAACGGGAAATGATGAAGTTGTGCAATCTCAGTCTGAGTGTTAAAAAAAGAAAATGTCTAAGTACAGAAAGACCCACTCTCCCCTATAGAATATAGAATATAGAATAGAATTTTCCTTTTGTGTTAACCCTTTACCCAACGAATCGCCCGCATCCGCCTGCGTAATATGCAAATTCAGCAGTTGAAAAAATATTATTTTTCAAAAAATTTCAACAAAACCATATCATGTGACCCCTCGTAGGAACGAGCTCGTCGAGCTCGTTCCAACGAGGGGTCACATGATATGGTTTTGTTGAAATTTTTTTAAAAATTTAAAAAAATGATATTTAAAATAATAAATTTTGATATCGTCTGCGTTGGGTAAAGGGTTAAAAGGTCAGGGTTCGGCAGGGGTTATAAGCCTCAAAATGTGACTTGCACTTGCATTGTACCACTGTTATTGACTTGTAGCACTACTTCATACTTACTACTTTCTCGATCCTGTGGTGCTCGGGGGATTTGAGAAAGAGATGGTCTCGCTGATTTCGCGTGAAGTCTAATATGTAGAGTCAAATGATGCAATCGTCCATAAATATAAGACCGTTAGTTTCAACATCTTATTCTATCAGATATGCGACGCCGATAGCTGATGACCTAGACTATTTTGGTAACCAGCATCTTAACACCATCGCCATGTATATAATTCAAAATGCACTTCACAAAATAAAGTCCACTTAACCTTAGCTTTCAAAAAGCAAAGGAGGGAGAGCGTTCGTCTGGAAGATTTGAAAGCAGGATTCGAGTGGAAAGGTCCCCCAATAAATGCAGATAGTATCGTAGCAGACCGATTTCGTAAAATGCCATCCGGTTGTGCCTGTAGGCGAAGGTTAATTAGCTACACAAAACCCGAGCCTACTGTGCGGATGTTATGGATGCAAACGGACCGCGAACGTATTTGCGGGGTTTTTTTTCTGCGCAAGAACACGTGCTCTGCTGATAAAGTATTTTATCTAACAATATGTATGTATTGTGTCCATAATTACCGATATACAGCGTGTATGTTGGGCTTTGGATATAAAATCTGTATCTTGCAACTGCATAGTACAAGCGCGTGTATGGTTACGATCTGTTTACTTTACTATTTATAGAACATTACAAGCTTTCGAAACACGTTTCTGTATATGAAAAGAGAAAAAAACACACATCTCAAAAAAATAATTAATAAATAATGGAACCACTTTGCTTTTATGCTTTTGTATCTGAATCACCGGAAGCATTCAGGCCGGGACAATACGTAGTTATACTGTTACAGCGCACAGTATTTTCGGAATGTTGAACGTCTACACACTAAATAAATTTATCCGAGGATCGCATAAGTTCAAGGCACCCGCATGCATTTTCAACCGAAGATACAAGCATTTTTATGGGTCTGAAAATGAAATCTGAAAACAAAATGCTAGTTAAACCCTCACGCACCTCACACGATGTCACAATTTGACAATATAATTATTTTTGGTAAAACAATTTCAAAACATTTCTACAAAAAATAAAGCTTGTGACCCCTTGTGGAACGAGCTCGGTGAGCTTGTTCCAATAATGGGTTCACTTTATATGGTTTTGTTGAATTTTTAGGAAGAATAATGTTGTTTCAAGTGCTCAATTTGTAAATTACGTGAGATGATACGGCGATTCGTTAGATAAAGGGTTAATAAAGTTATTACAGTTGAGAACGATAAGATAAATCTATCAGCACCATCACATCTATGTACAAAATGTTGTATCAGATTTTTAATGCATTTAATGAGGTTAGTAATTATCAGTATCTTATAACCGATTTTTTTCATGTTTTGATTAGGAAAAGGTCATTTCGTCTTACATAGAGATGCTGATCTCGGAGCTTCACTCAGAAGATATATCAAAGTGCACTCGTGGCATGATTTGGGTCAGTATTGTTGAATATGTATTTAAAAAGAAACACAAACATTTTGTATTGGTCGACAATACGTTGCTCGTCGTGTAACACGATGCGAAGTGAGAACAAAATTAGTCGAGCCATTATCCGAGCTGACTATTCTTGTCACTGCGCCTCACGTTACACCGTAACCACCAACTAAACGCCTCGTGAGGTATGTCTTGTGCTAGCCCGTGAAGTGTTTTCAATCTGTTTTATGTTTCCGGTTAATTTGCCTATCGGCATTCATTTGTTTACAAAAAAAACAGAAAAGTGGTGATGCAACACAAAGAGAGTAAAACAACATTTCGTTGATCCCAAGAAAGTTATTGACTTTTTATCTCCAACATTTTCGGCACATTTACAATTCTGCCTGCTTTCCGACGCGTTGAACTGAAAGCAAACTTTGTAAAGTATCATTTAATTGAATTCAGACTGCAATTTTTACGATAAAAACAAAATGGCGGAAAGTGACAATTTAGTTATGATCTTCTTTGGTTAATCGCTCCGGGTGGCGTTATAAAACGTCGCATTGCGCATCAGAGAACACTGTTGTCTGACACGGCCTTTCGGAGATCACGTCACTTAGCAATGGCGTGCCGAAAGCCGTGACTCTGTGCCACGGCTGTTGTTACGATATTGCCAATTGTTGTCGTTAACTGAAGCGATTGTCGACTGTCCGTTAGTTAACTCATCGATTAGCATAGATATCATTTATGTATATTCAAGTCCGCCTCTGAAGCCCGTTACTCGTAAGTCAGAAACGGAACAGCAGCTGAGTAGTTCATACCAACATACCAACATTTCTCTTTCTTGCTGAAGTAGATGTATCCGTAAATTTTATATCTCATGTGACTTCCTTGCATTCTGATTGGCTGAAAGATGATACTCTATTTCGTGTAGTTTGCATCCACAGAACTGACCAGGCACTACACCCATGCACTACACGTTTTCTATTTTTAGCACACTACTATATCATTTTTCTTTTCACACTGGGCGAATAAAACTGATCAGGTTAAATTTAAAAATCGATTCACACAGGCACATCATCCACAAAACGACCAGGAAAGAAATCTTTGTGGCAAAATGTATCGATTTTCCATTGTTGAAGTCACATTTTCCGAGGCGTTCATTTTATTCCTTGAGAAGATGATCCATATCTCGTTTCGAAGAGAATGATCCATACCTGGGTCCAACGTTCATGAGAACGCGTCCGAAAAAATCGTTTGTTTCGCTGCTCATATTATTTCGCTATTTAATTGTTTGTTTTGGGCAGTAAACGAATAAATAATGGAATTCAATTGAATCTTCGGAGTTTGTATCCCGTGCTGACCCATTGGGTAATGTATATGTGTGATAAATGTGTGGAAATTACCAAACTGCGTCGTCAAATTTCGAAAATTTTAGTTTTCATTCGCGAGTTGCGCGATTCTAGAATACACAGTTCAGTTTGGGGGAAATGTTTTGTTTACCCTTGCCGACCGATTCAAAATCTGTCTTCTGCTCATATCAATAATCCAAGTTAGCCGTGTTTTGGAAGAAGAAAATGTTTTTTTAAAAAACTACATGGTATTTTTTTCTATATAACGCTGGTTGGTAGGGCTGCTACCTTGGTAATAGATTAACAAATGGGACAGATGTTTTTCTTGATGGGTGTTCGATATAATACAAGGATTAGTGCATGTCTTGTCGTTGACTACGCCCATATAGTGCCCAGTGAGGCGGTGTAGTTCCCTCCGCTTCGCGGCGGGAACTACACCACCTCACTGGGCACTATATGGGCGTAGTCAACTCCAAGCCATGCACTATTCCTTAAAAATATTACCACATTTCCCCATTTACAATTCAACTAAACATCCACAAGCAGTGTTGATGAACCCACAGACACAATGCATTTATTTCTTTTTATACCATGATTACCTATACTACTATATATGAAAAGCCTATGCCATCAATTTTAGCTTTACACACCAACAGCGGTGAACACGCCAGCAATGGGATTTCAGTAGTAAAATTTACACCTACAGTGGAACTACATCCAAGTTGACATTTGGTGACATCGACCTGAATGCGAACTTGTCTAATTTTATCGCACGACTCCCCGCGAAGAGTGAAATGAAAGTGACAATTATTTATTTCGTTTTTAAACGAGTTTACCCCATAAAACACCCAAAATGAACAAACATGCATTGCCTCATGTTAATAAAGCATCCATAACTCGAAATGGTATGTTATTATCCTTTTAAAATGAAAAGGGCACCGTTTCATTTCGTTTCGGCGATAAAATTGACAGCGAAAGTACCTCCCACCGATGTTCCTGTAAACAAAAACAGATTCGGATGTATGTACTCTGGTGCTCAGTAAAATTGAGAAAAAATAATAGCGACTCTTATTAATCTGACGATCATGGTATAAAAAATATACCCAAAGTAGCTTGGTTTACCAAATGTTCACCACTCGTGATTTCAACAAAACCATAGCATGTGACCCCTCATTGGAACGAGCTGGTTCCAATGAGGGGGGTCACATGATCTGGATCTGGTTCCGTTGAAATTTCTTTGAAAATGTGAAACAACAATAAATAATATAATAAATATTGATATCTTGTGCTTTGGGTGAAGGGTTACAGGCAAATTGTGCCATGACGACATTCTGCCATGCTTGCCATTTTCAGGCGGACAATCACCCTAGCCTTCAATCACTCTCATAAACACAAAATTTGATAAGCGGGAAACGCCCTGCTCACGGCGAATCCCGAGAATTTCGCATAATTGAATGTACGGGTATACCCGCCTCTCTCGGTGTTCCTCACAAACAGGAGGTAATAACATTGCTTGACTGCATTCTGTATGTGGCTGCTATTTATATTCCACATCTCGGTTACTGCATAACAATTACAGTTTAAACGTTCTTGTGAGTGATTACTTCCAAATTGTGATATAATAGTTATAAGTCAATAGATAAGTTTAATTGCTATATGGACATTGGTGGGTGGGTGGGTTTTGTGGGAAATTTGGGTGGGTGATTGGGTGTGTGGTTGTGGGTGAGTGGAAGTTTGGATGGATGGATGGATGGATGGATGGATGGATGGATGAATGGATGGATGGATGGATGGATGGATGGATTTAATTGCTATATGGACATGGGTGGGTGGATGTTTTTGGTCGGGTGGGTTCTTGGTCTTTGGTGGAAGGGTGAGATGGATGGATGGATGGATGGATGGATGGATGGATGGATGGATGGATGGATGGATGGATGGATGGATGGATAGATAGATAGATAGATAGATAGATAGATAGATAGATAGATAGATAGATAGATAGATAGATAGATAGATAGATAGATAGATAGTTAGACTATCGGGACACGAGGGGGATGTTCTGGGAGAAAATCGCAGAGGGCGGGGATGATGTAGACCTCCTCAGTAGAGGACTGTGGCAAATCGGTGAATGTCCATAGCAGTAACATTATTATTTGCATTATACAGGTTGGTGAGGAATTGAAAAATGGCACACAAATTATGCAGAAACATGTTGGTATTTTACTTAAAGCAATAAATGGTTTATTGAGAACTGTACAGATAAAAATCTCAGATGAAGAAAGATGTCAGAAAGACGTGATAGGATTGTGTCAACGTATTTTTATAGTTATACAAGACGTAAGTTTGGAATTTGTTCTGTTTTTTCAAACTTTTTATGTTGAGGATGGAAGCTTCAAAATGAGAGTTTTAACGACATCATTACATTGTGCTTGAAAATAGAAAGTCTCGCACATGTCAGTTAAAACTAGAAGTCCTGCCACGAATTGTGAACTTATTTTAATATAGGATTCCACATACCCTAGGACTGTAGGTATTCCAAAAATACTATACAATAGGAATTCCTTAGGTATCTTAGACATATAACCACCACCCCCCTCCCCTCACCCCCCCCCCCCTCTTCCCCCACCCCGGCGACTATAGGGCCAAGGCAGTCCTATTAAAGTTTCTATAGTCAACTTTTAACAAGTTTTTTTAAATGATCATGTAGGTCTAACTTAGACAATTAACCCTTTACCTAACATGAAAAGCAGACGACACTTGCAAAAAAAATTCTTCAATAACTAATGTTTTTCATTTTTTGTCTCAAAAACATGGGTTAAGACCCCTCGTTGGAACGAGGGGTCATAACCTATGTTTTGAGACAAAAAATGAAAATATTCTGAAAATTAATTGCCGATTTTTGAGAATAGCGCTGGCCGGTTTTGGCCGTTACGTTGGGTAAAGGGTTAATAGCCTAATAGCGAAAGTTAAGAAATAAAAGTTGTCCTGCAATCTTTCTTTCACCTGAAACTCTCAGGTTAGCGACTCCTACAGCATCGGAAAACGAAATCTGTTATTTGGGTTTTTCGACTTGAAATTTCAACTGAACAGGAACACAAATTAGCTCATCTGTTTTCAAAAAAATTTTCTGACAAAATCAGTCATCACTGATTGTAAATAACATAACAACTGTTTTCTTAATACAGAGTTTTGTGTTGTACTAGGCAGAGTTAGTGTGTCAGATCCCCCGTTCACATACAATAAAGTCATTTTGTCACGATGTGCAACAACGTGAAGGTGTTCATATGGGATTTTTTTTCTACAGAGTTGTGAGTTCCTATGAAAGGCTGTGTTCCTCTTATACTCCACAGATGACTACACCCTATGAGAAATTGTTCATATTTTTACACGATGCGCATGTCTTCCAGTTAAGCGTATTTTACTATGAGAGCTCACCTTGGACAAATATGGCAATGGTATGGTTGTCGTTTTACAAAGCACCCACTCCATGCGTTCACATAGCTGTCAACGGTTACGATTTTCCCGACACTCAGTGTGTATTGCATTCTAGAGTATGTGGGGTTTTCTACAGTATTTTTTCGACTTGCTAATTGTTAAATATTTTTATATGTGAAGGGTGAATTTGGAAATAAATGATGTGGTATAGTTCTTGTTTTCTACATAGGATCCACTCCATGCATTCTCACATCTGTGAGCGGTTATTTTTTTAGATTAGAAAAAGCAAGCGGTTCTGACAATATTTACTCCAAACCAAGTGAATGGGTTGAAGTAAGAAGACTTGTCACTGAACTTTACGCGAGAGTTTGACATATGACAAAATCTCGGAGGTAAAGCTTTTGATTGTACTTCATAAGAATGGAGAGTGTTCATTCCATTCCGTCACAAAACGATATCTTAATGGATGCATTTGCTGAGCACCGTTATTAAGTTTTCACCACCCTTTTATAAAAAGACGCCACTCGTTACATATCCTGAGTGAATCCCAGGACTGAAAATAACCCGAGAACGACCGTTTAGGTTGCGTGGGATTTGTGTCGATCATAAACTACGTGAATGTTACGAGACAAAATAATACAACATAAACTAAATTCCTAATCCCTCATGTTTTGCTTGTCAGATTTTACAATATTTCTGAACTAACTCGACAAAAAATTATTCACTGTATCCACATTTGAAAAGAGTGACAGGCCATTTACATCTTAACAGAATTTACGCCCAAATAAATAGCTACAAATAAGGCGTGGTCACGTCAAAGCGAGTTCGAGCGTTAGTTTTCGCTATATGCTTTGGAGAAAATTCTGTTAATACCTCAAAACTATGGGCAGGGTTGTAAAAACAGAGACTTAAGGGGGAGAGCACTCCAACCCTTGTTACCAGCATATTGCATAGCCTAACCTGTTAACCCTTTACCCAACGAATCGTCCGCATCCGCCCTCGTAATATGCAAATTCAGTAGTTGAAAAATATTATTTTAAAAAAAAAATCAGCAAAACCATATTATGAGACCCTTCGTTGGAACGAGCTCGTCCAACTCGTTCCAACAAGGGGTCACATGATATGATTTTGTTGAAATTTTCGAAAAATTTGAAAGAATGATATTTAAAATAATAAATTTTGATATCGTCTGCGTTGGGTAAAGGGTTAACGGGTTACGATGTAAGCTCTTTATTTCTAGGTCTGGAATCCCCAGACTTTGGCTTGAAAAAAGTTGACAGATGTAACACAAAATGAATGTAAGTACACTCCTCAATTTGCAAAAGAAAACAGCAAAAAAAATCAATGGAATGTACACCTAAACACCCACAAAAAATGTGTGCTACTCCTGTCATCTCAGTGTGTGATTGATAAAAAATGCCCAACTCAACGGAATCGTATAAAAGAGATTTCGAGACAAGAAATGCCTTGCATTCAAGGGTGAATTTCATGTTCGAAAACATACCTCTTCACAAATTACGTAGAAAAAAACATGGACAAAAAAATATGGACAGAATCTTTAATTAGTTTTTTTTTTAAATCATCATGAAGGTCTAAGTCAGACAAATAACAGTCTATGAAAGAAAGATAAGAACCCGAAAAAAGAAGTTAATATGAATCTCTCTATCCACTGGCACTGTTACGGTGTAGCTTTATTTCACGTCAGCTAGGACTAGCGCATCGTTAAAGCAAGATCTTGGTATTTCAACGTAAGGGGAACAGAATATAGCCTCATGGTTCTCTTATGTGTTTTGAAATAGTTGTTTTATTCACAAAATCAGTCATCAATGGTTTTAAATAACATAACATTTTGTTCTCCATAGAGAGTGGTTGCAAACACTGCAGTTGTTTTGTACTAGGCAGATTTTCGTTCTCCGCCCAATCATGTACTTACAAGAAAGTCTTTGTGTCACGATCTCTAACTACTCGAAGTGCTAACCCTTTGAACCCTGGTGGTATCTTCCATGCCAGTGCTATGGCAGCAATTAGAAGAGTCAATATTCATTTTTTGGTGGTACGCCGATTAATATTTACAACGTGTATCCTTGGTGCTGCACGTTGAAAATAATGATTGGTCTACCGCACAAATCGGCATAGCAATCATCCAGCTTAATTATGACGGATCATGTTCCTGGAGTGGAAAAGTGGTCGCCCGTTTTCAAAGGGTTAATATTAGATTTATACGTTTCTACAGGGTTGTGAGCTCCCAAAAGATACATCCCGTCATCTATGACCGGCTGCCCCCCTCCTCCCCAAGCCACCCCAACCCCCGCTATCCCCATAGATTAGTAAACCCTATGTGAAATGGTAGAGATTTTTTACACAATGGGTATGCCTTGCAGTTAAGCGTATTTATCTATGAGGGTTGACTGTGTACATAATGGTTGTGGTCTGGTTGCTATTTTTTCTTCCAATCGATAGTGTAACACAGTTTAACCGATAATGTTACAACCTCAAAATTGAGTTTTTTATGGTGGCAATGGCGTCTGAAGACTGATAGAGGATCCTAGTCTTTGCTTATATCGGTTCCGGGGTACCTACGCACCTGACCGTATGGGAGAGAATTTTTGAAACATTGTGACAAAAGAAGCAAACTTATCTACTCTAAGAAACCAACCAGAGGTATGTATTACTAAACAAAATACAACATATTTTCCATACGAGAATGGTCGTTGCACTGTTTAAATGACTGGATTTTGAGAGCTATCCCCATGGGTCCACGCCTTTAACTTGGTACCCCAAGGGCGAATCAATCGTTCAGACTATTGGATTGCCAGAATGCGAAGTGATTTTGAAAGACGATTTTTCAGACTAACATATTTTTGTTGTAGTGGGTGGTGTAGTTGTTAATGTGGTTGTTGTTGGCATAGTAGTTGTGATAAATGGTGTGTTATTGCTAGTGGTGGATACGGTAATATTTAGTGTTGTATTTGTTGTGGTGATTGATGTGTAATAGTGTTTGGTGTAGTGGTTGTACTGGTTGTTATTGTAATGATCAGTGTCGTAAAAAAGTGATCGTTGTTGATGCAGTTGCCGTAGTAGAAGGGGATATAGCTGTTGGTTTTGCAGTTGTTGCAGTGGTTGGTGTAGAAAATGGTGTAGAAGTGACCAGTGTGGTAGTTTCAGTGGTTGGACTTGTGGCGATTGGTGTTGTAGTTATAGTGGTGTTGAAGGTGTAGTAGTTGGAGTTGTAGTGATTTGTCTTATAGTGGAAGTTGTAGTATTAATTGGTGTTATTGTAGTGATTGCTGTTGTTGCGATTTGTGTTCTAGTTGTAGTGGTTGGGTTTGTAGTGTTGGTGTTGTAGTGTAGTGTTGGGAGTAGTAGTGATTGGTGTTCAATTAGTAGTGGGTGGCGTTGTATCGATTGGCGTTGTAGGTGTAGTGATTGGTGTAATTGTGATCAGTGTTGTAGCGGTTAGGGTTGTAGCGATTGGTGTTGCAATGGATTTTGTAGTAGTGATTGATGTTATAATTGTAGTTGTTGTAGTTGTAGCGATTAGTGTTATAGCTGTAGTGGTTGGAAGTGTAACGATTGGTGTTGCAGTGTAGTGTTGGGTGTAGTATTGATTGTTGTTGTTCTAGTAGTGGGTGGAGTTGTAGAGATTGGCGTTGTAGTTGTAGTGGTTGGTAATAGTGATTGGTGGTGTAGTGGCTGGAACTGTAGCCATTGGTGTTGTAGTGGATGCTGTAGTAGTGATTGATGTTATAATTGTAGTGTGTTAAATTGTAGCGATTGGTGTTGCAGTTCCAGTGATTGGTGTAATAGTAATTTGTGTTGTAGTTGTAGTTGTTGGAGTTGAAGAAATTGATGCTGTAAGTGGTTGTAGTTGTTGTAGTCGTAATGAGTCATGTGTCATCTAAAATTGTGATAGAATGATATCATGTAAGAAATAATGATAAACGAAAAATGGAAACTCACCCAAAACATATGTTTTGATTTCCATCAAACTTTCCAAGTATATAGTTGATAAATGTCTAAATGTTCCCTCAAAATATGGTAAACGTTGCTCAAGAAACCACACTTCAATTACGGAGTCACAAAAAACACAGAAGACATTCTCCAATAGAAAAGCTGAAGAAATGCTGACCATGTAGATAAGTTTTTCAGGCGCCCATTTGTGAGGAGCTGTTCGTGGCAGCATGCTTTATCGGCCTCACCCAGGTCATATGTTCTGATTTGTCAACCTGTAATCATAGTGCGCACTGCTACTTCTGCAGTATATAGATACCCGCCCTCCCTAAAATTGTTAGGTGAGTCATGGAATTTAGGGATATTTATCTCTTATCAAGACAAAATTTATTTCGACACCGTCTGTCAGGTTGTTTGGTATTTATAGATGCACGTATAAATAGTGAGTGTCTGGAAAAATGTTTTATATATGTTCGACCATAATAATCCTGTCGAATGGAGGTGGCGGTAAATCGAGCATACATACTTCCATTGACGAGCCCTGGGCAGCTGCTTATATTTTTGGACAAAAGTGAAGCAAATTATGCCGCTTTCGTTTTAACTGTATTCCAGATAGTTAACCGCGATATTCGGTCCCCATTGCGAGACATTCGCAACATTCCCCGAAATTCCCATTTTTTCAATATCTGCACTCCGCAAAACCGAGTTTTAGTCTACCATTTACCGATTTTTGCCTTATCTATAATGGAAAGGTAACCGAGTGGAAAATTGTCCTAAATACACTCAAGTGGTGACAGAAATTGTTCGTCTTTTACCATAAATCACCAAACTATAGCTACTGATAGCATCCGTCTGGGCGGAGGAGTGATTGGTCCTGTCAGCAATACAATTTGGGATAATCCACACTGCTGCATCTAGATTATATTTTATGTATTTTTCAGAAAACATACTTCGAAAATTGGATATCGCGCAGAGAAACATCCCCGATTTCACCAACAAATAGGTTTGAATATGCAGGCTTGGTTGCATATACAGTTAAAACTAGAAGTCCTGTCATGAAATGTGCACAAATAGCACGTCGATCTGCTCGTTAATCAAGGCCTTATGACCATAGTAAGGCTATCAAATTATGTACATATGGCCTAGGCACAAGCAATGTTTCAGCCAATGGACCTCCGGATAACCCGTATTTGCTATGAGTAACCAGGAGAACCTGCCGTGCTTTGGATACCATTCGATACGGCAATTGCACGCAATCCCTACACGCAATTAAACCTAGATAAACGCACAGTTCGTGACAGGGCTTCTAGTTTTAATTGTACCTATGTTCTCTTCAGGTTTCTCCTTCACCTGTGAGAGCGAGTATATCGCTGCTTTTTTTTAAATACGTGCATCACTTGCTCGGAGGTTTAACTGAAAAACAATAATTTTCAACCGATGGGACAAGTCCAAATCGGACAAATACGAGATGACAGAACGCGGTCCTTTTTGGAGTTATTCTGTTTCTCGTGACAAACATTTTGCATATGGAAACGGTTAAATATATTTTACGATGTAAATCATCGACGTTAAATGGCGACTGAATTGCTTGCTAGACATTAGACGGATAAAGGTCGATATACCCTGCCCCGAGCGACGCGTCGAAACACAAAAAGCGAAAATTTCGCCGCGAATTTTCAGACACACTAGCGCGAATTCTTTGAGCGATATTTTGAGCGCATTGTTGTAATTTGCAAAGGCGGACTTCGGGGAAGAGGAGCTACACAAAATTCTATTTCCAGTGATAGAATGAATCTCCCTGGATGGCTGGTCGGTCCGAGGTAGCACCACGAGAACGACAAAAAACTTTCCAGAAATAGCTCCTGGTTGTCACCGTTTCGCCATATCGAATCGCAGCCACTGCAAACACTCTAATAATTCATTTAATTGAAACTGTTGTTTTTAGCATCGCGTCCATCGCCTCGCCAGCGGCAGTGTATATCTTCCCCTACCCTAACATCTTTTGACTTCGTGATGCAGCGTAGAGCCGGAGACACACTGCATGTGTAACGGCCGACGACAGGCGACAAATCAGCAGAACGACTGCGACACAAAAAAAACGAACAGTCGCTTGAACACACCGCCGCCGGCACATTGTAAGATTGCTTTTCTGTGAACATATTTCTGTACGCATGCATTTGTTTAAAATGGAGAGACGTAGAGTTCTGTTGCTTCCTCTTGTGATGGAGAATATAGGCGTAAACGTTTGAACAGATCTATGTGGGTTCACGAGACTGAATAGGGAATAAGATATGTGATCATTCGGGGAAAATGATTGGTTGACCTAAGTGCGTTACCGACGATCCGATAAACAAATCGAGACATGTTCGATTAATAACCGCACGATTATTACAAAATAGTTGTCACGCATGCGGTGTGTTCATTTCGTTTACTTATAACATGCTGGTATTTTTCTGCCGTTATCGCACTGTTGTGTGTCGTTTGTCATCGGTCGTTACTCATGCAGTGTCTTCGGCTTAACAGTACCTTGCGTCACCTTTTCGGGAGAGTGACTAGAAATAGCGATTCGCTCTTCTCCACACACTTCCTCACTGGAAACAATTCAGTTTGGTATTAACCCTTTGAACCCCAGAGGCCGTTTTCTCGAACGGGTCACAAGCTACGTCATAATGTTATTAAGTGGGATGGCTACAATTTAAATGTGACGTGTAGACCAATCAATATTTTCAACGTGCATCCCTAAGGCTGCACGCTGAAAATATTAATTTGTCTGACCCCAAATAATAGATATGGACTCATCCAACTGCTGCCATTGAACTGACATGGAAGATACCACCAGCGTTAAGGGGTTAAAGTTAGTTTATGTAAAACAGACTCTTTTTCCGGATTATTATTTCTGTGAACTGGAGGTGATTTGAGGTTGATGATGCGTCTCTAGATGTTGCAATATGTACAGTGCGACCGTCGTGAACTGGTCACTTTACACGGGTGGCCAATATTTCCCCGGACGCAATAGTCTTAGATTCCAACACTAATTATAAGGGTAATCATCAACAATATAATTAATGAAGTACCTGGTTGTCCAGGTGCTTCAATAATTAACATTTTGCTGCTGGTGATTTTTACGCATGCGTGGACTTCACTGCCAAAGCGTGGATTACCACCAGTCCAAGGCGACTGTACTGTGTCTAACGCTTTTGCAATCATGTGCACGGAAACAGGTGTGTAAACTGGTGTGTGGGTTTATTGCAGCTTATAGATGCACTACTCGTTGCATTTCTCAATTTTGGCTTTGCCATTTTTATCAGCTATTTCAGAATCCCTCACTTGCACAAAGTGCCACGAAAAGTGACCTGAAAACTTTAATCAAGGAACTTATGAACCTTTTATTAGATAAAAAGTTGGCGAAAATGGATGAAGCATCAGCGATGACAGAAGCCACAAGAGCCATGAAAGCCCTGACCGAAACAGTAATTAAAAACGGCGATTTTGCAAACGTAACAAGGTACGTGGATGTCATTTTTGATCACGTGTAAACAAAAAGAGTTGGTTTACCAGGAGAAAACAACCTGCAGTCTTGTTATACGCCACTTAGCACCTTTCTCCCAGTTCCATATTTACAAATCCATACGGAATACATATTCCATACGGATTTCTATTGACGAATTATTTTACACCTGGCGTTATGGATCATTGAAAAGAACTAAACTCTGCCCATTTGTGTAATCGTCCAATCGAAACGTTGTGTTCTGTCCCAAATCAATTCGGATGCTTCGGTGACAACCGATAAATCGAATGTCATTTGGAAAAATAATGTTTTTGTTCAAATAAACCGAAATTAATAAACCTAAACTTATTCTATAAATTACCATTTGGTGGACACAACTTTCATTTATATTTTTCTATTGACGTATCGATCTGCCATATGTGTTTGTCAATCACAATGGAGTTTTGTTTTTGTTTTTATTTCAAGCAGACAATCAATAAATAACAAAGAGTTTTATCGTTTGAAACTTTCTACTTGTGATTATTGAATTTTTGAATTAATGAATGTCAGAGAAGTGTTTAATAAACACAGAACGTCAGAACGTGTGAATGCGTTCGTCATTCCGGCACGGGACCAGCATGGAAGTATAGAACGAGAGTCGCGGCATCGAGATCCATCCATCCGCGATGGCATGAGTACACATACAATACAACTAGGGCATTGTGTACAACACTATAAATTTATTCAATATCAAGAGTATATCAAAACGTCAGACTGCGGTACTTTGACCACAAACGTTCAATCAGATCAACATCAGGAGAGAAAATTAATTTCAGAACATCGAATCAGAAATACAGTACGGCCGCCGTGAACTGGTCACTTTATACGGGTGGGCAAAATTGCAACGGACGCATATTGTATCCGGTGCTGAATTAATTAAAATTTTGCTAATGGTGATTATTATGTCTCCCCTTCCCAGAAGGGAGACATATTGTTTTAGTGCATATTCTTCTCCTTCTTCTTCTTCTTCTTCTTCTTCTTCTCTTCTTCTTCTTCTTCTTCTTCTTCTTCTTCTCATACAAACTTTGTGCGGGCCATAATTTTTTGGTCTTTTGACCTACACCTTAGATACTTGGCATGTGGATGTATCACCATGAGCCGGTGTGCAGTGTACCATAGTGACCTTCATGTGACCTTGACCTTTGACCTGAAGGTCAGATTTATGTGTTTTTTTAAGGGAAACATCACACAAACTTTGTCCGGGCCATAACTTGTTTGTCTTTTGACCTACACCTTAGATACTTGGCATGTGGATGTATCACCATGAACCAGTGCGCGGTGTGCCATAGTGACCTTCATGTGACCTTGACCTTTGACCTGAAGGTCAGATTTATGCGCTTTTTTAAGGGAAACTGTTTTTGTATTTCGAGTCAGGCTTTAGATATTTGGCATGTGGATGTATCACCATGAGCCGGTGTGTAGCGTGCCATTGTGACCTTCATGTGACCTTTGATCTGAAGGTCAGATTTGTGCTTTTTTCAAGGAAACTTTGTCCAGACCAAAACTTGTTTGTCTTTTGAGCCAGGCCTTAGATATTTGGCACGTGGATGTATCACCATGAGCCGGTGTGTCGCATACCATTGTGACCTTCATGTGACCTTGAACTTAAGGTCAAATTTGTGTACTTCAAACAGGGAGTAATTGTCCAGACCAGAATTGTTTTTGTTTTTTGACCTAGGACTTGGTTATTTGACATGTGGATGTGTCACCATGAGACCGCAGGTCGTCTACCTCGATGACCTTCATGTGACCTTGACCTCTGACCTTAAGGTCAAATTTATGTACTTCAAATAGGGAATAATTATCCAGACCAGAACTTTTTTTGTTTTTTGACCTAGGACTTCGATATTTGACATGTGGATGTATCGCAATTAGACCGCATGTCACATGTAATCATGACCTTCATGTGACCTTGACCTCAAGGTCAAATTTATGTACTTTAAATGGGGAGTAATTGTCCAGACCAGATTTTTTTTTTGGACATGTGGATGTGTCACCATGAAACCGCATGTCCGCTACCTTGATGAACTGCATGTGACCTTGACCTCTGACCCCAAGGTCAAGTTCAGATATTTTATAGAGTATTATTTGCCAGAGTCATCATAACTTATTTCTCTTTAGAGCTAGACCATACATATCTGGTATGATTGTCAATATTTTTATGTATATATCATTTGTAGTGCATGAAATAGAAAGTAAGGGGAGACATATGTTTTAGTGTGCTAAAACACTTTCTAGTTTATTATCTGGTAAACAGATGCGTCACTGCCCGCCATCTGCATATCGTTTATTTTTTAAATCAACATATACATCGCTCTCCTAGCTTATAGAACAAGTATTATCTGTGCACTTACAACTTTGCTTTTCCATTCGAAAGAGAGGCCAAGTTAACTTGACAACTTGCAATGTTTTATTATTTATTGTACATACTTCATTTTCCTTTAACTTCCCACCATTACGAAAGCACATTATTTTCGTTTTATCCCTATATTAACGGTGAGTTTATTGTCATTACAGTATGACATTACGGTATTTATCTTGACTTGTAATTCATGCTTCAAACTGGCCATCAAAAACACTATGTCATTCCCTGTAGCGTACATTTATACATCTATACACCTGGAACTTAATTAAGCAACCCGCGTTTTTTCGCAGTGGTGTTAGTATAAACTGTCTTCACTTTCATGCTATCTTTCAGATGTAAAATTATTGTTTTTGGAAAGAACTGTCTATTGACAAATGAAAGACAAAGTAAATAAAAGAAAATATGCAGTATTTTAATGGAGCTAATTACACATATCTGTCACTAATGTTTTGATGGAAAAATGTTCTCTCGAAAAGTATGGTGCTGGTTCGGCCCATGATGAAAAATGTCGGTAATTACTGACAAAAATGTAACTTATAATCCCCTGAACACAATGGTAGTGCCTGACATCAGTACCAAGTGTATCCACCACGTGCCCGGATGTCAGCCTGAACCCTCTTCCTAATGCTACCTGTTGGGGAGCCAAAGGCGTTTCAAAACCATACTTGAAGCAGTTTGCGTCTAACAAGACGGGCTAGACTCCGATCTTCCCGAGGAGAGGTCATTTGGGTTGTCCAGGCCCTGGTCGGTCCTTAAGATCGTTGGTTTGATGATGTTTTCGGACAAGTTGCCTTACAATAGCTTTGGATGACATGTCTGTTGCATGTATGCCAACGATTTGCCATCTCAGTGTCTCTTGTAGTCCCCTCCTTGCCATGTCGACATTTATTGATAAAAGAAGTGACAACCTTTCTTGTTTTATACCCAGATATTGCATGTGGATGATAGTGTTTTTGTGACATTCATGAGAAGCATGCTTCACGTGGACGAGGGGATGTGTTTGGGGTACTCTATCAACCAGAAACACCACTAGATGAAATGTACTGCAAGACATAGCAATCATTAAAATATAATAATTAGTAACAACAACTTCACTGTCATGAAATATTTCATGGGGTGCTTAATTAAGTTCCAGGTGTATATCTATGAATTTGTAATTTTGCTTCTTTTTCTCATCATTTACCTGTATGTGTATGCTATGAAATAAAATAGACTTAACCTGAATCGGCACCATCTGGGTACATAGCTATGGGTAAATTTATGTTATTCATTACTGGTCGGCCATCTGGATGTTCTTTATGTATACGACAACCCAGTTGATTAACTCTCTGCATGCCTGTGTCAAAATGGCAACGTTTTCAGCAGCAAATGTTTGCGATAAAGCAGATATATTTTGTTAAATTCATAGCTGAACAAGAGTAATTGGAGAAAATTGTGTTGCACTACCAGAGTGCTTGGGGATACTAAGCAAAGAAAACAATGTCGACGATAATGACACACCTTGTACGTACACGAGACCTCAGTTGCTTAACTCTCTGCACTCTGATGTCAAAATGGCAACGTTTTCAGCTGCAAATGTTTGCGATAAAGCAGATATATTTTGTTAAATTCATAGTTGAACAAGAGAAAAACAGAGTAATTTGAGAAAATTATGTTGCACTGCCAGAGTGATAGGGGATACTAGGCAAAGAAAACATAATGACACGCATTGTAATAAACCGGCACTCAAGTTAAACGTTTTTAAAATTTCATCTTTTTGTCTAACCGAAAGTTGAATTTTGCTAAATATATCTCGCAAAATATTCCCGAATCTGCCTGTTATAATATTTGAGGCCGCTTTTGACAGAAGAATATAAATATAGACCGTTTTGAATGAATTTGTATAATCTATAAAACAACAAAATAGTTTTTTTTCTCCTTGATCGACTTGAGAACAATTATTGCTTGAACTGTGCTGGTTTCTTTTTTTTATCCAAACTGTTCATCGCAGTTTAATCCTTTCACCATCCGAATGCATTATTTAGAACTGATGTGAACAATTTACCTATTACTGATTCCAGGGTTATATCACGATAATTATGTGGTTCATCTATGTTACCTATATTTTTGAAAACCGGCACAATTTCTCCATAGCACCATGGTCTTGGATACGTTCCAGAGAAGAGGAATTTTATTGTAGAATTCTAGTAAAAGTTGTTGGAGGCTATTCTTACAAGTTGCAACATATTCAATGGAGATTCCGTCCTTACCAAGGGTTTTGTTTGATTTAAGATTTTTTTTTATTGCTCATTTGGGCCCATCACATCAGTAACCCTATGAACCCTCGGTTCCTGGAATGATATCGCCTTTGTCAGTCCAATATCAATTTTCAGGGATGATAAAATAATAACTGCAGTCTGTAGCCGTCTGGGGAATTGGGGAGAGTTTAAAAAGATAACGCTGTCGAAACTACTTTGATTCTGTATTTCTGTTTCATTGTCTTGGTGAGTTGCCGTTTCATACAATACTTGAGTGGAAACATTTATTGTAAGAGGAACGATATCTACAATTTTAGTATAAGCATTCGATTCAAGATTAGATTGGATTCGAAATATTCTGCCTGATGTGGTTGGAGATTAGATTTCACTCATAACTTGAGATAAGAAGTGCCACAGTGTATTGTTCCCGGATGTTCGGTGAGTTTGGATTACATTGTCATTGTCTTTTTCTCAATGAAGACAACAGTGATTTTCTCTTTTACTCTCCTATAGTGCTCTTCTTGAATTATTGCAAGATTCTGTAAGAGATGATACGTCTATGGGAAACTATACAGAACCAGTTATACAGGTATGTTTATATTCGTCTAAATAAAGCTCAAATAACACAAGATAAAAAACAATTTTCACCTAGATTTCGATCTGATGAAAACACAACAAGAAACAACACACATAGACGACGAAAGAGAAATGAAATGTGGCGACAAAAGTTCTCGTCAACTAAGTTCGGACAAAACGTATGAAATACAACCCGAAAAGAAAAGAAATCGGGGTAAAAGTAGAAAGCAAAAGGTGAAAACAATACTGTTAGACAAGTTTTGGAAAGTATTCTAATAAGTCCTAACTCCCGGTAAAACTTGGTATTAATATACCCTTCGAAAATTAAAAGGAACTGGAATTTTGAAATGTCGAGATACTTCAATGTATTACCTGAAAGTATGATAACTGGACGATTTAAAAAAAAACTAAAATTGCAGTCCATCACATTAAAAGTAGCCTGCTAGGAGGATATTTTAGTGTTTGGTCTTTTTCTAGCTGGTTCGAAACGGCGTGGGGTGTGTGCTAGGATTACCTCGTTATAAGATAGTGCTACAAAAGGGTTGTTATGCACTGTTACTGTTGCAAGTTCGCGACTACATTAAGTAAAACTTGCATCTACAAGACCATTGCTAATGGGTTCTGACGCTGCCTAAAACACTTAGATGATCGCCAGAAGTTAAAAGAGAACAGATTTCGGGGTAGGATTAATGGCGAAAAATGTGTAAATAGGCTAAAAAAAAGATTGAAGGTGATGAGAATAGTAGCGTCGGACAAAAAGAAAATGTGTCCAGGCCGCCGAGTGCAGTTGCTTGAAATCTTCACACAATTAGTACTGCGATCCTGGGTCGACAGTTACGTACCTTTGCTGAGTGCCCAGACCGCGTGGAAACACCGTGGGTCGCGTGAAAACCGAGAGGACGATTCGTCCCTGCTTTAGAACAGTTTGAATTTGAAGTTCTGTTGAGACCGAGAGGTCTGTACGTGCATAGCTATTCGATCCAGAATGTTTCCCGGGCGACGCGCTTACCTTTTGTCCAGCCGGGCTTGGAATCAATGATGAAGGCCTGGAAAGAAGTAAAAGGGTGACCCGTTGACACGCAATGTCGTGTAACAGCTCAGTCACGCTCCATTTTTTTTTTTTGAATGACTGGTGGTTATTCACACGTCTGTGAAACCGGGTACACGTTTCTCCGACATACTGGATTTGACAAATTCCATATTGAAGTGAACAGATCACATCTGAACTTTTGCAGGTGTCGCGGCAAAATTTTTTAAAAGATTTCCCAGTACTGGTGCTGTTGGATGAATCGGTTGTATAGACATCATGGTGCCCGTTTTACAACCGGTTTTTCCACAGGCTTGGCTGACACCAGGTTCATAATAGACTGGACTTAGGCTGGCACGAACAAGAATGTCGCGAATATTTTTTGGACGCTTGGAAGCCACCACTGGAAGCTTGTGAAATGTATTGGATAAGGCTGGATCATTCTCAATAAGCATCCAGTGTTTTCGAAGTGTGTTGGAAACATTTGAAAGAGCTGCGTGAAATGCTGTGACAAAAGTGTATGCACGCGTTCTGTATATATATATGCAGAAAAAGAGATTGACTCTCACTGATTTCATCTGCATTACATGGTATAATTCATTGTAAACAACTAATTCTGGGGGATACCGATTAATTTCGTGTGGACTGTGCCAGTTCCATGGACGCTCGATCTGCTGGCATGCCTTTTTGGGGGCTTGTCGGTAGTCGAGTGGTCTATGGCGCTGGTCCAGTTTCGCAAGGCGATTGGTGCCGCAGAAGTGTACTCTCATCAAGGCAGTGGTTCGATCCCCATCGGCGTCAGAGTCTTTCATCCTATATATATATATATATATATATATATATATACTTCATCAAATACTTTTTATAAGTTTGTCAAATTACCGTCATGCTCGGGAGATTACTCCCTTCTAAGCGGCTTTCTCTTTTGACTAATTCATATTTCGTTACTTAAGTGCCGTACCAATGTATACCGTTTATGGTATAAAAATTATGCGTCACGTTCATCCTAATTGTTAGATGAGAGTTAAAAAATTGTTCGAGATGGGCGTACGTCTTACATGTCGATTTATTACCTGGCAAGTGGTTGCCTAGCTCCTAATCACGAACCCAGTTAGAAAATCACCGTTTCATATCTCCCTTGGGTGGCAACAAGTAAAGATATGTTCCGCGTTTCACGTTGATCTCTGTATTCAAGTGTAAATTATGCACAAAAATACCATATCATATCTTGCTTGGGTGGCAACAAGTAAAGATATATTCCGCGTTATTACGCAACAAACAAAGATGAATTACCCAATGCTGCTATATCTATCAGATATAGAATGTTCAACAATAAAATATTCATCTATAAAATGTTCAACAATGAAGGGACGGGATCTGATAGATGCGAGAGAAACTGTGGGCTTATGCTCCAAACAAAACAATTCGTAGTGTTATGATTACGCCGTATAGTTCCGCAAATTATGATGTTGTTCGGGAGAATTAAATACTTATTGATTGGAATATCTATAATTGAGGCACGAAAGAATACCTGTATATCTTTGTAATTAAAGGTTCATCAAATTGTATCAACGGTCGACTGCGTGGAAAAATATTGGGTAAACAAACAACGCATTATAACGTCGGATTCCAAACATTATTAAACTGGAGGCCCGAAAGCCTTATAATCACTATCGAATAGTTATTATGAAAATATCGTCAACAGCATCTTTAACCCTTTCCCCAACGCAGACGATATCAAAATTTATTATTTTAAATATCATTTTTTCAAATTTTTCAAAACATTTCAACAAAACCATAGCATGTGTCCCCTCGTTCCAACGAGGGGTCACATGATATCGTTTTGTTGAAATTTTTCGGAAAATAATATTTCTTCAGCTGTTGAATGTGCATATTACGCGGGCGGATGCGTGCGATTCGTTGGATAGAGGGTTAATCATTCCTTAAATTTCATCAACTATTCATCTAATACGAATAGCAGAGGGCATTTGCAAACAACATTTGCAGAATAACAAAAAATCTTCATTTTTGCCTAGAAAACACAGCTTATGACCCCTCATTGGAACGAGCTCGTTCCGACGAGGGCACATAAGCTATGTTTTCGGGGCAAATTTTTTTAAAAATAATAAATTTTGTGTTTGCGACTTTTGTTGATGATGCAGTGCAGTTTTAGTCGCTACGTCAGGATTTAGGTCTAATTACACCTTATGTGATGGAAAGAATCTCAAATTCGTCACGACGTCATATGAAATTTTTGAACTTCATTCGCTAAAATCGATTTGAGCTTCGAAAAACCACGGCTCAGGTCGATTTTAGTGAAGGAGTTCAGACATTTCATATCAATTCGGGACTCACTAGAAGCCTTCTATTTCATGGTTTGGTCTAAGTAAAAGGAAGAAAAACACAATTCCTGTCCCGTTTTATGGTCTAGTCACCTCATTTATGGTAGTTCAATTTATCTGCGTAGGTTAATTTTTTTTCTCATATTAATTTCAGTGCATTTGTAAAATAACTACATTGATGCCTGCAACTGTAAGCGATTCTCATTTAGAGACCGGTTTACTGAGTCTCCACAGTTTCTTGAAAGAATTTCCATCCAGTACATGGGAGAAGAGACAAAATGATCGTCCTCTAAGGACAATCAAAACGTTGGCACTCGAACTAACGAAAATGAAAAGAGAGAAGGCAAGTACAGCAAACTTGCTACATTTTGAACGTATTGCTAGACTCGGGTTTTGGTACCTACACCCAACCTGAAACACGAAAGTCACGAACAAATCGCAAAAGTTAAAGAAGAAATATGTCCACTTGACAACTGAAGGCATTGTGGTAGTACATGTACATGATTCTACTACGATCGCGCTTAGATACGCGATTAATTTCGCACGCTCACGGACTGTGTGCACGCTGTCGAATTCCAAAGAATACAGCATGTGGAACCAATATTAATTGGCAGCCGTTGAGCAACGTCGAGCCCGGTTAGTCCTCAGATGGGTGACCGTCTGAGCAATCGATTCGGACTCCAGCGTTGTGTCCTTGGGCAAGGCACTTAACCCCGATTGTCCACATAGGGGCATGATGACGCCGTGTACAAAGGCGTACTGCACGTCGATGGAGCGCATGTCTTCAACCAATCCAACCTTGCCTGTGCTACAGTGCGGAGTTACGATGTTGGGGAGCTGGCAGGTGCTCGTCGTTGCTCGGTGGTTCTCTCCGGGTACTCCGGCTTCCTCCACCCGTAAAACTGTCACGATCATGATTAGCCATTGTGCATAAGTATGTGACATTAAACACCAACAAATAAATAAATAAATAAATAAATAAATAAATAAATAAATTAGCAACCAAAATATACTTTTAATTGGTCTCGAAGGCTTTGTGGTTTATTATTTGAGTACGTCGTTTTCGATAAAATCGCTATCTGACGACACAGGCGAAACAGAATTTGGATAACCTGTTGGTAATAGATAATACTGTTTTGTTTTTTTGTTTTTTGCTGTGGGTCAACTGAATTATCAGTTTGTCCATTTAATCTGATTCTTATCAAAACATTACTTTGTTTCTTAATCTTTTTGATTTTGCCTGATCTTTTTATAAGCCTTCTGGACGATAATAAATTATTAGCTGCCATTTTATTTTGAGTGAATAAATAGTAAGTAATAATCGTGAAATTATTCTATAAACGTAAATGATAGCTTTTATTTATTTATTTATTTATTTATTTATTTATTTATTTATTTATTTATTTATTTATATTTTTATTATTTGTGTGTTTTTGCTTCTAAAATACTTAAAATACTATTTTACATTGAGTGCAACAAAACGCCATCTGCAATGCTTTCGCATTGCAGATGGCGGCTTGCTGCATTCGAAGGATAATACATGTATGATTTGTTCTCATTTACAATCAGATTCCATTTGGCACTAACATATTCCATTTGGCACCACAAATATCTTTCGGCACAGAACAAAACTTACACTTGGCACCCAAACAGTTCGGGTCGGCGTGAACACAATGCACAATCCACGAGAGTCCCGTGGTAAACTCAAAAGCCGACAGATATAATATAACAATCGTCCTTCAGCAAAGAGGCCATGAAGCGTTAGAAAATGCGTTACCAGTAGATAGACTGGTGAAACTGTAATGTCTAAAGCTCTTTCAAAGTACACCCGTTTAAGGCTATCTCTAGGTAAAGCTAAATTATTTTAGACAAACGTCTTGATTCTGAAATGTGACTAGTCTCTAAAGTGTACAGGCATATTAATCATCAAAATGGATAATGTGTTCCATTGGCCCCGAAAAAGGATACGTCTGCATCGAAACTGGTAGAGAAAGGTTCAAGACATTCCTGGAAATCTGCTTTCGCATTTTCGTGAGAGCAGTAAACAAAAGCAAAAAACAACCATCAAAAATGGCTCTGACTGTAGTTGCCTCGGACATCCAAGAACAAGACTGGGACATTCTCAACATCTTTGATGTTTGAACTATTCCAAGAGAACTTCAAATTCGTTTATATGCTTTGAGATCACTTGTTATTCTGCATTTAAAAGGTTCAGTGGCTGAAAGTGAAACACACTTCGTGAAGACGCAAAATCTAAGAAGTGATCATTGAATAAAATTCCAACTACTGCCATTATGATTGTACTACATTATGATTGTAGGAAATGTTTTTTTCAAGAAAATTCCCGTTTTCTTGATATTTTGGGATATTTCGTGGGAAAATTATGGTCCTGCGAAGCTTCAAAATTTCGATTCCATTCGAAAATGTCTCGATGATTCGATTCGAGTTGCGCTGATTCGAAAAATTCGAATCGTGGAGAAGTTCTCAAAATCATACTGGGTGTCTCCTTCTGAACTCTTCTACTATCATCGGGTCTCCTGTACAGGAGACCCGGTGACAGAAGAAGAGTCTAAAGAGGCTCCGCTCTCGAAGCTATTTTGATCTCGTCCTGGGCTATTCCGCATTTTCAGAATTTTTTGCCAAAAAATAGACGAGTTGGAGTTAAATACAATACTTGAGTGAAGACTGGCAATATTTATGGTTGTAAGGTGTGGTATCTGCAACTTCAAGAACGGTGAGATTCGATTCGGGATTCGATTCAATTCGGGATTCGATTCGGGATTCGATTCGAAATTCTTGTCTGAGTCGATTCGGGATTCGATTTGCAGGACCCTAGGGAAAATGCTCGGCAACAAACGATTTTAAAACATATCACTATATGATCATAAGATACTTGGATCGTGTTTTGAGGATGTTATGAGCCAGCCATTTTCAAAGTGCAAAAGCATCGGTGTATACATGTCTCGAGTCATCTTGTTCGCCAACAATGTTCTACGTAAGTTGTTATTCCCGTATCCTTATTTACCGAGTTTTACGTTAAAAAATAGGGAACAAAGATACAGAAACGTGTTTTTTCGAAAATGGTACTAAATGCAGATGAAAATTTATATTGCCATCTTTATTTGTGCAACCTTAGACAAATATGTATTTAGCACATGTGCAACCGTATATCCTGGAACAATCCTTGGCACAATTAATGCTGGATTCAATTCACCGGAAGATTCAATTAACTTGGATAACCAGAAAATGGAATTCTATTCATATGCCGAACAAATTTATAAAAATCTCGAATATTTCTAGTTGTTTTTCTTTTCTTTTTGGGTTTTTCTTTAACTTTTTCTGTATTTCACAGGGAAAAGTAACTCGTGATAAATATTTTTGCATCCATAATATTCTAAAGTATCACTTGAAAATGAGCGCATATCATTCCCACTGGGGAATCCGAAACCATTGTAGGTACCAGCGTGTCACGCGTTTTCAATTGAACTGATGAACAAAAAACTGGATACTTGTGAAAACTGGAACGACTAGTTGTAATTCTCCTTCACTTGTATTTGCTTTCATTTTCGTCTTTGTACATTTTATTTAAACTGTACGAGTAAAACAATCCATAATACAAAAACTATATATATTTATGCCGTTTGCTGTAGTTATTTTGCTGTAGTGCTTCTGCAACAGTGACAGGAAAACAATACCACAGGAACACCCAACCCAATTGTTGTACATGAAATCCACACTATTGGTTCCTGTTCCATTTGTCTGCGCTATGATACTTTTTAGTGTTCGACTATGATACTTTCAAGTATTCGAAGGACAGAATAATCCTCCAGTATCTGCTCCCTGAATACTTGGCCTAAGTAACGCGATTTGACGAGCAGTTCATTGATTATTTTATGTTACGAAAGCATCTCATTGTTTTTTTTGTTGTTTTTTCCAGTTGTAAGGATATTACTATTCTCTTGTTATTGTCAGTTCCGTTCGGGCAATGAGCTTTAGTCTCGGCCAACGTGGAGTGGCATTGGACGAGGAATAGAACGGCAACCGAAAAACATACTTGATTGCCTGGTTGAATAGAAAAGTGGATTGCCATAAAAAAAAATAATTAATAAAAAATACTGATTGACATTGTTCTCTTATTGTTCAAGACCTAAGCGCTTTGAAATTTATACTTACTTTATACACTAAAATCAATTATTTTTCTTCAAAAAATGGAATGAGTCTTTCTACATTTAATGAAACGTGCTCCTTTTCATTCGAAATCCAGGTGGGTTAAGGGAATATTAATTCGCAGCCCCGTGCTTAATAAAATCCTGGTGAATTTTGGACAGCCAGGAAGTGAAAACTGACCATTGTGTATAACGATCACATATAGCTCAACAATGCTGATGTAGACTGCTTATCAATTCTGATCCGTAGGAAGACGAGAGTCTCCAATATCTCAAATCGATATCACACCTAGCTCAAGTGAGGCTCACCTGGCGACAATGATGCGTGAAGACTTTTTAGGGGACAACTCAGCAAAGGTGGGATAAAAACTTTGCACTGCGCGCTCTGGACAAGCATTCCACAACTGCTGTGTTCATTTTTTTAAATATTGTCTGTCGTATGATAAAGCATTTTTTCACAACTGTCAATTCGTCTGGGTTACCATAAGCCGTTTAGTTGTGTTTGATCAGGCGTACCCGATCTCATTCATTCGGGGAACTATTACGACCTATATCTATGACTGTCGCGTGTGTATGTATGAAAAGGATGTAGGACATTGTAGTACGATCGGATGAGCCTTTCTGCTTACAATGTTGAATGTTCTAAAATCCAGTGACATTTCCATTTTATAGCGTAGTCTTTTGCTGCTCCAGAAATTTAGTTCCACTTAATTAAAGATAAATTCACTTGTCCCTATATCCCGATTCTGTCTTTTGATTGGTCAGAATGCCTTGGACAAATAGCCATGACAAAGGGTGCGCCCAACATCCATGGTATATGAGAGCGTGCAACACCCAGGATATAGGCGCACGCGAAACATCAGGGGTATGTGGTTTTAAATGAACGCTTTCCGCGTTTGCTCGCCTCGACATAAAAATTGAACCGGAAAACCTGAAAATAGTCACAAATATCATCAGATTTCCGACAATTGAATCATAAAAATAAAATAAGAGCAAATACTTCGTCCCCTGAGTACCAATGTGTTCTATGTGCCAGTAGACACAAAGAACATATTGGAACTCAGGGGATGATATGTCAACAAAATCCTGTTTACTCGTTTCCTTAACGGCCCAAGGGACGTAACTCTATATGTTGTCTTCTGCGATTATAAAAACAAAATAATTATCACGAATTTGGTCCAAATAATTGTGGAGCTGAGAAATGTGCCCACAAATTTATTTCCACTATGTTTGTATTGTGTTCCAAACGGGACAAAAACGTTATCTCTGCCAACAGGTATGGTATATGAAGATTTAATACCCGGGTGTCTCATTTAAACACCTCGCCTGCGGCTCGGTGTTTAAAAACCGACATCCAGGTATTAAATCTCCATATACTGATGGCAGAGATAACTTATAGTATCTATTGGTTACAATTTTCTTTCCCAGCATTGCCCATTATTAATCGCGGCAGATATTACTCTAAACTCGACTGATATGACGCCGATCTCGGTCGATATGAACCAAACGAGACTTGTCCCTTTTGATGCTTTAGTATGTGCAAATAATTTGTTCACATCAAAATCGTTCACCATTATTCGTCGAACGCAATTAGGAAATTGGAATTACCAGGCACAAGGTAGTAGTTTGAAGCTGAGCATCTGCGTGGTAGGGAATTAATGATGCCAATAAGTAAGAATTACGTGGATGAAGTGAAGAAAGAATAGAGTTGTATAGAAATTCAACGCAAAGTAAGAGTTCAGAGTCGTTATCGGAAATTGGTCGAAGTGTGAGAAGAGATAATTCAGGTAACCGAACCCAGTGAGAAAGCCGAGATGTTTGGATAGCTGAACTTGGAGAATAGGTAAATTCGGATTTCGCGAAAAGAATGAGAAGCGACAATTATGTTCAAAACGGTAAGACATCTGGGTGCATTGTGCAATTAATTGTTTTGATTTAACCCTTTACCCATCGCAGACGATATCAAAATTTATTTTAAATATCATTTTTTTTAATTTTTCAAAAAATTCCAACCAAACCATATCATGTGACCCCTCTTTGGAACGAGCTTGTTTATGGTTTGGTTGAAATGTTTTGAAAAATAATAATTTTTCAACTGCTGAATTTGCATATTACGCGGGCGGATGTGGCCGATTCGTTGGGTAAAGGGTTAAGAAATAACGAGGTCTTTAATTGGTTGGTGTCATATAGGTCGAGACACTCGGTAACTTCACATCAGCCTACGACCTTCGGTAACTTCAAATCAGTCTACGACCTTCGGTAACTTCACATCAGCCTTCGATCATAAGCAGAGGTAAAGTTTCCTCGGACGATATGAAACTAACCAAGTAATAACCTCTAAGTAATTTTGTCTTTTATCTCGACATTTAGATTTTACATCACTTGAATATGATTGAAGATGTAGAGAAATCAGAGCTGGTAGAGTATCTGAAGAAAACTTTGAAGAAACTAAATAATGCCAGCGAAACGACTGATATGCACAAAGATCGGAAGAAGTTAGCCGAGGTAAAATAATTAAACATTCTTCAGTGTAAACAGAGAAACAGCTGCAGTGAATTAAATTATGATTAGTTCCATAACTGCATTTCCACCTCTCCAAAAGTTTATTGCGGAAACGTCCAAGAAGACACATTTCATTTTTTCTTCTAATGCCCAAGGTACCCCATTCAGAGGGTAGAAAGGTGAAAACTGATATCATTCTACAACTAAATTTCGACGGATATTATAGCATGTATAGGAGACTTAGATACTGAGGCTCCGGGAAGGGCTTGAAAAATGTAACTAGAGGAGGTGTCATTTGTGTGCAAAACACACTATGGTGTATCCCCGCATTTGCATACTTGACTTTGTATGAATGCTTGATACAAAGATGAAATGTATTATATGACACACTAAAATCATATTGAGTATTGAGTGGCACAGGTGACACAGCTTCGTGCGCATCTACAGACTCCACTGCAACATTTGAGCATGGTTTTAGCGCGTGGAATTACATACCCCAGGAGCCATTCACCGGGAACGGTCTGATAAAATACGAAAGTGGCAACGGTGGCACAGCCACGTGGCACCTAAAAAAACCCAAACCTTCGTGCACATCTACGGACCCTACTACAACATTTGAGCATGATTTTAGCGTTTCGAATTACATACCCTAGGAGCCTTTCGCCGGAAACGGTCTAAGAAAACACGAAAGTGGCAACGGTGGCACCCAAAAATTTCGAAACCTTCGTGCGCATCTACAGACCCTACTGCAACATCTGAGCATGCTTTTAACGTTTTGAATTACATACTCTAGGAGCCTTTCGTCGGAAAAGGTCTAAGAAAACATGAAAGTGGCAACAGTGGCTCAGACACGTGGCACCTGAAAAATCTGAAACCTTCGTGCGCATCTACAGACCCTACTAAAACATTTGAGCATAGATTTAGCATTTCGTATTACATACCCTAGGAGCCTTTCATCGGAAACGGTCTAAGAAAACGTGAAAGTGGCAACGGTGGCACAGCCATGTGACAGCTGAAAAACCCGAAACCTTCGTGCGCATCTACAGACCCCATTTCAACATTTAAGCATGGTTTTAGCGTTTCAAATTACATAACCAAGGAGCCTTTCGCCGGAAACGGTCTAAGAGAACACGAAAGTGGCAACGGTGGCACAGCTACGTGACAGCTGAAAAATCAGAAACCTTCGTGCGCATCTACAGACCCTAATGCAACATTTGAGCATGCTTTTAGCATTTCGAATTACATAACCTAAGAGCCTTTTGTCGAAAACGGTCTAAGAAAACACAAAAATGGCAACGGTGGCACAGCCACGTGGCACCCCAAAAATCCGAAACCTTCGTGCGCATCTATAGACCATACTGCAACATCTGAGCATGCTTTTAGCGTTTCGAATTACATACTCTAGGAGCCTTCGCCGGAAACAGTCTAAGAAAACATGAAAATAGCAACAGTGGCACAGCTACGTGAAACCTGAAAAATTCGAAACCTTCAAGCGCATCTACAGACTCTACTGCAACATTTGAGCATGGATTTAGCATTTCGAATTATATACCCTAGGAGCCTTTCACTGGAAACGGTTTAAGAAAACATGAAAGTGGCAACGGTTGCACAGCCACGTGGCAGCTGAAAAATCCGAAACCTTCGTGCGCATCTACAGACCCCCTACAACATCTGAGCATGCTATTAACGTTTCAAATTACATACTCTAGGAGCCCTTCGCCGGAAACGGTCTAAGAAAACATGAAAGTGACAACAGTGGCACAGCCACGTGGCAGCTGAAAAATCCGAAACCTTCCTGCTCATCTACAGACCCCACTGCATCATTTGAGTATGGATTTAGCATTTTGAATTACGTACCCTAGACGCCTTTCGCTGGAAACGGTCTAAGAAAACATGAAAGTGGCAATGGTGGCACAGCCACGTGGCAACCAAAAAATCTGAAACCTTCGTGCGCATCTACAGACCCTACTCAAACATCTGAGCATGCTTTTAGCGTTTCGAATTACATACTCTAGGAGCCTTTCGCCGGGAACGGTCTAAGAAAACCTGAAAGTGGCAACAGCGGCGCAGCCACGTGGCACCTGAAAAATCCGAAACCTTCGTGCGCATCTACAACTCTACTCCAACATCGGAGCATGCTTTTAGCGTTTCGAATTACATATTCTAGGAGCCTTTCGCCAGAAACGGTTTAAGAAAACATGAAAGTGGCACAGCCACGTGGCACCTGAAAAATCCGAAACCTTCGTGCGCATCTACAGACGCTACTGCAACATTTGATCATGGTTTTAGCATTTCGAATTACATACCCTAAGAGCCTTTCGCCGGAAACGGTCTAAGAAAACACGAAAGTGGCAACAGTGGCACAGCCAGGTGGAAGCTGAAAAATCCGAAACTTTGTGCGCATCTACAGACCCCAGTGCAACATGTCAGCATGGTTTTAGCATTTCAAATTACATACCCTAGGAGCCAATCGCTGGAAACGGTCTAGGAAACCATGAAAGTGACAACAGTGGCACAGCCACGTGGCACCAGAAAAAGTCCGAAACCTTCATGCGCATCTACAGACCCTACTGCAACATTTGAGCATAGATTAAGCATTTCGTATTACATACCCTAGGCGCCTTTCGTCGGAGACGGTCTAAGAAAACGCGAAAGTGGCAACGGTGGCACAGCCACCTGGCAGCTGAAAAATCCGAAAACTCCGTGCGCATCTACAGACCCCATTTCAACATTTACGCATGGGTGTGGCGTTTCGGGTTACATACCCTAGGAGCCTTTCGCTGGAAACGGTCTAAGAAAACACGAAAGTGGCAACGGAGGCACAGCCACGTGGCACCCCAAAAAATCCGAAACCTTCGTGCGCATCTACAGACCCTACTGCAACATCTGAGCATGATTTTAGGGTTTCCAGTTACATGCTCTAGGAGCCTTTCGCCGGAAACAGTCAAAGAAAACATGAAAGTGGCAACAGTGGCACAGCCACGTGGCACCTGAAAAATTTCGAAACCTTCGTGCACGTCTACAGACCCAACTGCAATATTTGAGAATGGTTTTAGCATTTCGAATTACATACTCTAGGAGCCTTTCGCCGGAAACGGTCTAAGATAACATGAAAGTGGCAACGGTGGCACAGCCACGTGGCAGCTGAAAAATCTTAAACCTTTCTGCGCATCTACAGACCCTACTGCAACACTTGAGCATGCTTTTAACATTTCGAATTACATACACTAGGAGCCTTTCGCCGGAAACGGTCTAAGAAAACACGAATGTGGCAACGGTGGCACAGCCACGTGGCAGCTGAAAAATCCGAAACCTTCGTGCGCATCTACAGACCCCACTGCAACATGTGAGTATGGCATTAGCGTTTCGAATTACATACCTTAGGAGCCTTTCGCTTGAAACGGTCTTAGAAAACACAAAAGTGGCAACGGTGCATGGCCACGTGGCACCCAAAAAATCCGAAATCTTCGTGCGCATCTACAGACCCTACTGCAACATCTGAGCATGCTTTAAGCGTTTCGAATTATATACTCTAGGAGCCTTTCATCGGAAACGGTCTAAGAAACATTGAAAGTGGCGACAGTGGCACAGCCACGTGGCAGCTGAACAATTCGAAACCTTCGTGCGTATCTACAGACCTCACTGCAACAAGTGAGCATGGTTTTGGCGTTTCGAATTACGTATCCTAGGAGCCTTTCGCTGGAAACGGTCTAAGAAAACACGAAAGTGGCAATGGTGGCACAGCCACGTGGCACCCAAAAAATCTGAAACCTTCGTGCGCATCTACAGACCCTATTCCAATATCTGAGCATGCTTTTAGTGTTTCGAATTAAATACTCTAGGAGCCTTTCGCCGGAAACGGTCTAAGAAAACATGAAAGTGGCAACAGCGGCACAGCCGCGTGGCACCTGAAAAATCCGAAACCTTCGTGTGCATCTACAGACCCTACTGCAACATTTGATCATGGCTTTAGCATTTTGAATTACATACCCTAGGAGACTTTCGCCGGAAACGGCCCAAGAAAATACGAAAGTACCAACGGTGGCACAGCCACGTGGCACATGAAAAATCCGAAACCTTCGTGTGCATCTACAGGCCCTACTGCAACATTTGAGCATGGCTTTAGCATTTCGATTTACATACCCTAGGAGCCTTTGGCCGGAAACGGTCTAAGAAAATACGAAAGTACTAACGGTGGTACAGCAACGTGGCAGCTGAAAAATCAGAAACCTTCGTACGCATCTACAGACCCCACTGCAACATGCGAGTATGGTTTTAGCGTTTCCAATTACATACCCTAGGAGCCTTTCACTGGAAACGGTCTAAGAAAACACGAAAGTGGCAACGGTCACACAGCCACGTAGCAAACAAAAAATCCGAAACCTTCGTGCGCATCTACAACCCTACTGCAACATCGGAGCATTCTTTTAACGTTTCGAATTATATATTCTAGAAGCCTTTCGCCAGAAACGGTCTAAGAAAACATGAAAGTGGCACAGCCACATGGCGCCTGAAAAATCCGAAACCTTCGAGCGCATCTACAGACGCTACTGCAACATTTGAGGGTTGTTTTAGCATTTCGAATTACATACCCTAGGAGCCTTTCGCCGGAAAGGTGGAAGCTGAAAAATCCGAAACTTAGTGCGCATCTATAGACCCAGGTGCAACATGTGAGCATGGTTTTAGCGTTTCAAATTACATACCCTAGGAGCCATTCGCTGGAAACGGTCTAAGAAAACACGAAAGTGGCAATGTTGGCACAGCCACGTGGCACCCAAAAAGTCCGAAACTTTCGTGCGCATCTTCAGACCCTACTGCAACATCTGAGCATGCTTTTAGCGTTTCGAATTACATACTCTAGGAGCACTTCGCCGTTAACGGTCTAAGAAAACATGAAAGTGGCAACAGTGGCACAGCCACGTGGCACCTGAAAAATCCGAAACCTTCGTGCGCATCTACAGACCCTACTAAAACATTTGTGCATGCTTTTAGCATTTCGAATTACATACCCTAGGAGCCTTTCGCCGGAAATGGTCTAAGAAAACACGAAAGTAGCAACAGTGGTACAGCCACGTGGCAGCTGAAAAATCCGAAACCTTCGTGCGCATCTACAGACCCCATTGCTACATTTAAGCATGGTTTTAGCGTTTCGAATTACATACCCTAGGAGCCTTTCGCCGGAAACGGTCTAAGAAAGCACGAAAGTGGCAACGGTGGCACAGCCATGTGGTAGTTGAAAAATCCGAAACCTTCGTGCGCATCTGTAGACCCCACTGCATCATTTGAGCATGATTTTAGCACTTCAAATTATATACCCTGGGAGCCTTTCGCTGGAAACTGTCTAAGAAAACACGAAAGTGGCAACGATGGAACAGTCACGTGGCAGCTAAAAAATCCGAAACCTTAGTGCGCATCTACAGACCCTAATGCAACATCTGAGCATAAACTTAGCGTTTCGAATTACATACTCTAGGAGCCTTTCGCCGGAAACGGTCTAAGAAAACATGAAAGTGGCAACAGTGGCACAGCCACGTGGCACCTGAAAAATCAGAAACCTTCGTGCGCATCTACAGACCCAACTGCAACATTTAAGCATGGTTTACCGTTTCGAATTGCATACCCTATGAGCCTTTCGCCGGAAACGGTGTAAGAAAACACGAAATTGGCAACGGTGGCACAGCCACATGGCACTGAAAAATCTGAAACCTTCGTGGACATCTGCAGATCATTTAGCAGCACCCTACTAATTTATAGTGCAATTATAGAACTCTGTATTACATAGGTTGGGATTATTCGAAAGAAAAGTGAAAAATTAGCGCATTTTGCAAGTGGCTCCACAGAAGCCACCTGGTGGCGCAAAACTTTAAAAGTGTTATTTTTGGATTGCACAGACCCTATTGAACAACTGTAGAAAATTACGGCGTTTCGAATTACAAAGCCAGACGTACGGTGGTTTACGATCTCCGTAACAATGGATTTGACAAGGAATGGTTCAAAATTTCATTATTTTCTGTACAGCTCCCAATATGAAATTTCGGTAAATCACAAATGCAATGCAGCTAATATAAATTCCACTAACCCTGTACTAAAGTTTATCCCGTTCAGTACTACAGTCAAATTAGCCTACCAGTCAATCAGCAATAGATAATCACTTTGATAGAATCATCACCTATCTAAACAACACGATGCTAGTGAGAATGAAATTCTGGAGCTTAGAAGAGCTGCTAGAGGCACGTGTCGAGCTTATTGACAAAATTGTAACAAAAATTCTAAAAGTAAAGATAACTCCACCTTGAAGATGGCACTGCCCCATTGCCCTAATTTTCCATAGTCATGCAGTCGGGGTGGACCTCTTTCATTTAACCCTTTGAACATGGAGGTATCTTTCATGTCAGTTCATTGGCGGCAGTTGGAAGAGTTCATATTCATTGTTTGGGGTGGACCAATTAATATTTTCAACGCTCAGCCTTGGGACTGTACGTTACAATATTGATTCGACGCCCTCACACATTCATTATTACGTATCATGTTCTAAGGCCGGAATAGTGGCCTCTAGGGTTTAAAGGGTTAATGACAATTTCCTGTTTCAAATGTTACAAAAAGTACTCCGAAGCAGTTGCTGTGGTGCTCCTTCCTTGCTATTATCGCAACCACAGAACTGCACGATTTTCATTTCGTTGCTTCACAGAGTGAAAATCATACAGATAGATGGAAAGCAAAATGTCACTTTAGGACATTTGCAGTCAAACTGAGAATAGAAATTTGTTTTCCTACATTATGCTGAAAAATTGTTTCTGTTTCACATAACTATATTTTTGTTCATTCTATTAATCTGAACTTTTCTAAATTCCATAAAATTGCAAATTAAATTTATGGAAGTTATCTACAAAAAAGCAACCACCAACTAATTAACAATACATACAAGTAGTCAAGAAACAGCAACTATAAATGCCAATTCAAAGTTTCTACACAAACAATGCGTACGACATATTTTCTGACACTGATCGGACGGAAACTCAATCGTGAGGGTGAATTGCGTTTATATAGTAATCCACTATTCAAACATTCTGTCTGTACTTGATGCCATCATCTGTAGATATTTCCCGATAGCTCTGACCGCACCACAACAGACGATCTTGCCATGTCAGAATATTCCATTCTTCCTGCAGTGCAGCGGCGAGTTCCTGGACATTGTGTGGGGGCTGTTGGCGTTGTGGTAGACGCCTGCCAAGCATATCCCAGACGTGCTCGATTGGTGAAAGGTCTAGACTTAGAGCTGGCCAAGGCAGTGTAGTGATATTCTGCTCCTGGAAGAACTCTGTAGCCCTGGCCCTGTGTGCTGTGCTCTTGCATTGTCATCTTGGAAAATGTATCGACGGCTGTGACGTCGCGCAAATGGCACCACATGAGCTGCTAACATGTTGTTACGGTAGTATTGCCCTGTGACACGTCCTTGGATGACATGTAATGTTGTTCTGCGTGTCATGGTTATGCCTCCTCGCGCCATAACCGATCCACCACCAAAACGGTTGTGCTGCCTAACGGTTACGTCATGGTATCGTTCGTTCCGCCGCCACCACACTCTGTTTCGCCTGTCGTGGAAATCGAGAGTGAACCTCGATCTATCGGAAAACATGACGTTGCTCCGCCGACTATTGTCCCAGCGCTGTCGCGCTCCACACCAATTACGCCTTGCTGCGATGTGACGTTCAGTCAAACGTGGAATTATTCAAGGTCGTCGAGCGTACAAATTCCAGCTGTGTAGGCGATTTTGGATATCGAACATCTGTCGCTCGGTGCAGCTGCTTTCCAATTTCTGAGGTACTTTGATGGCGGTTACGTAATGCTGTGGTTCGGATGAAACGATCCTGGTTAGCATTTGTCGCCCTTGGACGACCTGGCAGACGTCGTCATCAACATTGCCTGTCTGACGGTAGCGTGACCACAACCTGCTAATCATCGATTGAGTAATGCTGAGAATTTGAGCCACTGCAGTCTGTCTGTTGCCAGCTTCAAACATACCAACGGCACGTAAGTGTTCGTCACGTGTCAATATTCGCATACCTCAAATGTTACGTTTCGACCAGAAACTATTGATGAACGAGTTTATACCAAGAAAAGAGTGTGGATCATGAATGTCACCGGCCCACGAAAACTTCGCTGAATTCATTCACTAGATGTCACAGTGCAATGCCTCAACATTCTTTTTGATGAAAATATAAATACATTTCTACATATATCTCACTTTTATCAAATATCCCCTACTTTTGTTTGAACAGTATAGATCAACGATCTCAAAATGTCAAAAAAGTTCAAGTTCTCTAGTTAAGGTTGAGCTTTCAGTTGTACATCTTTCTATTAGAACACCTGTGTGTGTACGCGCTTACCTATAGAGCTATGCAAAATCAGTGGTTATAACGTTAACGTGTAGTTTTATTTGAACGGGATAGCACAATACACAAAATGAAAAGAGAATATCCAGTCTTACAATTTTAATAAAACATGGTCATATATTTAATGAATAGATTCATGTCGTGCAGTCTGTCACACGCCATCGCTTAAATGAGTAGTTGCAAGGACACTATTATTCAACTCAGATTTGAAAACTACGATCAATATGGTATCTTATAACCCTTTACCCAACGTAACAACCAAAACCGGCCAGCACTATTCACAAAAATCGCCAATCAATTTTCATTATTTTTTTTATTTTTTGGACAAAAAATGAAAGCAATTAGTTATACAAAAATTTAGTTTGCAAGTGTCGTCTGCTTTTGATGTTAGGTAAAGGGTTAAGCTCGCTTTTAATTTATTGACAAATATCAGCGATAGAATGGGCTCACCTCAAAGTTTGCAATTTTTAACTCGTAATGTTAATTTTGGAGCGGCGCAGTAGTATCAACTAAAGAGCGGCTTGGTCAGCTTCTTGTCTTGGTTCCAGAAAACCGGAAGCCTCGTTGTAGCTCGACCACTTGTGTGTGACGTTTAACCAAGGGTTATGGCAGCCCTGGTGAAGAGGACAAAAGACCAATGCGTTCTCATGCCAGTAAATGTACTCATGGCCAGGGGCGCCGGAAGCACTTCGAGGCAGGGGAGGTCAGACTACGGGAAAAGGGCATTTACTTGCACAAGCAGCTCCCGCACGGGGGCCACCTCCCCCAAACTCTCCCATTGCATTCGGAAAGCTCCCAGGACGGATATGGGGTATATTTTAGCTTCACTTCGAGAATAAATCATGGAAAACATCGAACGACGAACCTGGGAAGGGCATTGTCTGCCTCCTCTCGCCTCCGTATTCCGGCATCCCTGCTCAAGGAAGCGATTTCGGATCATGTTTTGCAATAAGTGGCAGCAAACGCTAAAATGTATACAGTCTGTTAAAAAATCGGTAACTTGGAATAGATCGTAGACAGACAAGTACAAATCCACCCCAGACAAGATAATCCACAGACAGAATAATTGGTGTTAACGTCTGGGAATGCACACAGGTGAGGCCTCTTTATCAGCTTTGGTCGTTATGACCAAAGCTGATAATTAGACCTCACCTGCTTTACCGACGTTTTTTAACGGCTCTCAAAGTGTGAAATCTTTCAAATAAACCTCCTAAAAAATCTCAAAATATCCGCTCAGAGGTATGGAAATGAGGGTTTTGGGACCCTGGAATTTAAACTTTTCGTACGGCGGGTCAAACCATGGTCGGCCCATCATACCGACGACCATCCATCGCCTGACCCCCCCCCCCCCCACCACCCCCTCCCCCACATACTTTGAAAACCTTCCGCCGCCCCTGTGTTTAGTGTTTACTGTGTTTAGAATTAACCCTTTGCTCAACGCAGACGATATCAAAACTTATTATTTTTAATACTATTTTTTTCAACTTTTTAAAAAAATTTCAACAAAACCATATCACGTGACTCCCTCATTGGAACGAGCTCGGCGAGCTCGTTCTAATGAGGATATCACATGGTACGGTTTTGCTGACATTTTTTTAAACATAATATTTTATCAGCTGCTCAATTTGTATATTATACGGGCGGTAAAGGTAAAGGCTTAATAATTGTGGCATCTAACAAAACTTGACGTGTTATTGCCAGGTGATTTTTTATAAATAATTTTTAGATCTGTGCATTTTTGTGCATTGGAAAATTGTTTCCAAAAGAGAATTTTGCAGGGAATTTATTCTTCTTGTGAACGAGAATTTACCTTTGAGAAAAGCCAGGATCCTACTGGATTATTTTAAAACTACTTGAGGCGCTCATACGTATTGGATATTAATTCCATTCGAGTTTTACTGAGTGTTTTATTGATATTTGGTAATTTACCTTATATTGTTTCTGTTTACCTTTCCCTTAACCCTTTACCCAACGTAACGTCCAAAACCGGCAAGCGCTATTGTCAAATATCGCCAATTAATTTTCTTTTTTTTTTCATTTTTTGTCTCAAAAATATAGGTTATGACACCTCATTGGAACGAGCCCGTCGAGCTCGTTCCAATGAGGGGTCATAACCTATGTTTTTGAGACAAAAAATGAAAACATTTAGTTATTCAAGAATTTTTGTTACAAGTGTCGTCTGCTTTTCATTTTAGGTAAAGGGTTAAGGATTGCTCCGCCCATTTCCGGCTACTGGTGTTATTATTAGAAGTCCTAAGGTTTCCTGAATGGCGGGAATTTTTCTAGGTTCTTGCCGTCGTCGTTTCCCCAGGAAACACTTCAGTCATTTACAAGTTTGTGTGTCGCACTGTAAGGCTGAGACGGCTATACAGTACGGACACCGTGGACTGATCACTTTCCACGAGTGGACAATATTTCCACGGACGCAATAATATTAGATTTCAAACACTAATTATAGGAATAGTCATCAAAAATTTAATTAACGAAGCACCTCCAATGAATGGGTCATATGATACGTTTTTTTTAAACATTTTTCACAAAAAAATAAATAAAATTTCAAACTGTGACTTCGTGTGCGTTGAGTAAAGTGTTAACTAGCAGACTCATAAAAATGTTTGTCGTTTCGGTTGAAACTATACGCGACTGCCTTGATAATTTGCGATCCTCTATAAACTTATTGTGCGTGTACATGTCAACATTCAAAAAGACAACACTTCAGCAGTGTAACTGCGTATTGTTCCAGCTTGAATGCTTCCAGTGATTCCGATACAAAGGCATATAAGAAATGTGGTCCTGTAATTTAATAATTATGTTTTTGAAAAGGTTTTTTTCTGTTTTCGTGTACAGAAACTTGCAAATGCGTTTTGAAAGCGTGTAATGTCCTGTAAATAGTAACGCAAACAAATCGTAACTAAGCACGCGATTGTATTATATTCAGTTGCAAGATACTGATTTTGTATCAAGGCCCCTGGCACACGTTGTATTAGGGTAATTACGATCCCAATGCATACTTATTGTAAGATAAATGTATTTATACCATGCTTACCTATTCTACTATATATAAAAAAGCCTATGACATATATTTTAAATTAACACTCCAACCGTGGTGAATACGCCAGTAGTGGGATTTAATTGGTAAAATTTACAATTACAGTGTAACTACAACCAAGTTGACCTTTGGTGACGTCGACCTGAATGCGAACTTGTCTAAATTTATCGCACGTCGCATCGCGAAGAGTTTATTTATTACGTTTTTAAATGAGTTTACCCCATAATACACCAAAAATTAACAAGCATGCATTTTCTCACATCCATAACTCGAAATAGTATGTTATTATGTTATTAAAATAAAAAAGGCCCCGTTTCTTTGTCCATTTCGTTTCGGAGATAAAACTGACAGCGGAAGTACCGCCCACCGATGCTCGTATAAACAAAGACAGATTCGCACGCATGTACGTCTGCTGCTCAGTAAAATCGATAAAAAATAATACCCACTCTTAATAATCTGACGATCATGGTATAAATAAAATATACCCAAAGTAGCTTGGTCTACCAAATGTTCACGACTCGTGGTGAAGTGGTGTTAACTACGCCAAAGACTCACGGTTAACACCACTTCACCACTCGTCATGAACATTTGGTACACCAAGCTACTATGGTTATATTCTATATTTATATAAATAACATACGAAGTGACATGAAAGATCGTGTTCTTTTGGCTTCTGCCATAGTTCTGAAGAACACCATGTACCTGACGTGGTCTGCTCAGGGTTCAACTACTCATCCTGGGTGTCGTTGCCATCTCTTGCCATAAACTAGTTGATTCCAGGGGAGCCGGAATGGCCCAAACATTGGCCCGACCATAACACCCAGATCCCTGTTTTTTCGAAATGTTGCCATCGATTATGCGGGGGAGAAAAAAATGACAGTGCATGCAGTTCGTCTTTCGAGGAACATAATATGACAAAATTCCCTGCCAAAGCCCCTACAAATGTGGGGGCTGGGCGTCCGCCCAGTCTACCTATGAGTAAATCCGGCCCTGCCCCCAGAAAATGTTTCAACATGACATCTCTCAGACCCATTTTGGTGCTACTTCTTTAGTATTCCAACCGCTTCCGAAGCGGTTGGAATACTAAAAAAGTAGCCCCCAAAATCTCCTCATCTTACGTTAACTCGTCATTAATAGCCGTCATTGTGTGTCCAACATTAAAGAAACAAGGCGATCTATGCGCGCACTATTTTCGGATACCCGCCAGAACATGCATAAAAAATTATAGCCTAGTTATTTGATATGAATGACGTTCGGCTGAAGGTCGATCACAAAAATATCATGATCCTCAAATTCGTTGCGCCGACAATGGTCGGGGTGGTCGGGGCGGCTCCGGTGCCCCGGATTCTCCGCGGTACCCACATATCAGCAGCTTAACTGTTGACGCTAGATGCAGTGGACGGATCGACCGCCAGTCCATCCACTTCACTGGTAATTACACAACAATATAGGCAAAACGCACGCAGTGTGATACTGTAAAATTGAAAACGGGGCTCTTCTTCCACCCCGCAGTGTGAGATGCGCTCTAAAGCCACAAACCATCAATTAACACTTTGAACGCAAGAAACCGTTTTTCCTAGCGAGGAACACGATACGTCATAATTCCATTAAGTGTGATGGCTGCTAAGTGAATGTGTGGGGTAGACTAAGCATTGTTTCCAACGTGCAGCCCAGTGCTGGACGTTGAAAATATTAATTGGTCCTTCCCAAATTCCAATCGCTGCCATTGAACTGACATGGAAGATACCACCAGTATTTATAGGATTAAACGTTTGTTTGGATCATCCTCGTTCTACTATTGCATCGATTCATTTTATGACAAATGAAAGTCGAATTCACGTTATATTTGTGCCAGATATGCAGATAAGATGAGGTGGATAGAGTCCACCCAGTCCGGTATGGTGATGAAGAACACGCCATGGCAACAACTGCAACAAAAAGGCTGCCGCCTATTTCGTCTAACATAGATGTCTTCGTTTTCGCTTCTCCCACTGGACATACCGTTTAATTATTATTCGGGCGGGGAAGGTAGATAAGGAAAATATCACCAAGGCAGAGAAGTTTCCTGATGTGCTGTATCGCATCTAGTTGCGGATATTCATCACACCTGTCGGCTCTGCCGACTCATGCGATGCTGACTGGTCGACTTCCCCCAACTCGATGCATCACACCAGAAACCTTCACTGTCCTGATACACATCACATCTCATTATCATGTGTTCATAGTTTTAATTTCATTGCACAACTGTTTATATCCTTCATTTTAGTGCCTGGATTGGTTTGAAGATGAAACTGTGATGCGATCGCTACCACCGGGTGAAATAAAACCTCATTCTCCTGAAATATTTACCGAGTGTTCTGACGGAGCCTCTTCTGAATGGTTGCCGATTCAACCGTAAGTAACAGTAGTGTAACTTTACAATGAGCTGTCATCAAATGTGAAGGCTCTGGGACAAGGTGGCCTCTCAAATTTACAAGTCATGGTCGTATCTTTCTTTGTCGTCGTTATGTGCCACCTCTCCAATTCTCTATATTGTCTTATTGTGTGTATTGTGTTACAACATAATACTATTCCCAGAGGTGTTGCCAATTGGGGTTCGGGGTAGGGATACCCCAAGCGGGGGGGGGGGGGGGGGGGGTCTCCTCGTTTTTTTCCTTGGGGAGAAAAAACTTTGCAAACACAATAAAGATATAGAAAACACTCCCGAAGACCTAATACACGCGCAGAATATGAATAATTCGAAGGCATACAATCACTGTGGAATAGGTAGTGTTAATTACATTGCGAGAGTTCTATTTTAGTTCGATACCAGAAACATTCTACACAATCACACATCTAGTCTCTATTGTGAGCTATATTGTACTTAACCCTTTACCTAACATGAAAAGCAGACGACACTTGCAAAAAAAATTCTTGAATAACTAAATTTTTTCATTTTTTGTCTCAAAAACATAGGTTATGACCCCTCGTTGGAACGAGCTCGACGAGCTCGTTCCAACGAGGGGTCATAACCTATGTTTTTGAGACAAAAAATGAAAATATTTTGAAAATTAATTGGCGATTTTTGAGAATAGCGCTGGCCGGTTTTGGCCGTTGCGTTGGGTAAAGGGTTAATAAATATGTAGTCTGTGGGACGAGGGTATGTATCAAAAACATGCATCACACCTGTTTTGATTCCTTTGTTCCACAAGCCTGTCGGGGATCATAGGTCCAGCGTCGGGGAAATTCTGGCGTCACTCCTGATTACTAAGAAGCATATTTCTTCACAGGTTTTGCTGTTGCATAGGTGCAAACGAGGATAAACCAATCTTTTATGTAAATAAACTATCTGAAACATCTTATAGGCAAGAACCAATGAGCACCACAGACACACCTATGTGCTTCAAATTTATTTAAATAAAAATAATAATTTGCTTAGCCTAAAAGGGCTTTTTGAAATTACTCTTTCAAAAATATGATCTGTTCAATTGATAGTTCAGGAATGTTACTAGTAGAATCCATGTTGAAAGCGGTGTGTTTTTATGCTATATTTAAATGAAATCAGGCCCTGGATGGTTTTATATTTTTGGAAAAGAGATGAGAGTGGGGTTACCTTGGAGATTGCTCTGTCGCTTGCAGGCTTCAATGTTGTCTTCAGTTGTAACCAGTAAAATGTTGGTAATTGATATTAAGACTCTGGGCGGCACATACCAATTCAACAATTCAGTGTGGTAAGGTACCATCTGACTCTGTAACCACTTGCGGCAAACGACAACGTATTCAGCACGAGTCCACGGCTAACCAAACACAATAATAAGTTGTTTGTTTATGCATCCAAAGACCTACAGTTGTCAATTTAACTTCAGAAGAGACTAGAGCATGGGGTTTTTTCGGTTTTCGGTTCGGTTCCGGTTTTTTGTGGCAAACCAAAATACGCAAGATCCATCAAAAGCCAGACATACGCTTTTACTGCATTTGTGCATAAACTTATCAAACTACTTTACTGGAAGGGCATGGCGAAGGGGATAACTGGACTTGTGTCCCCTATGAACTCTCGTGAAATGCACAGACACCTCTTTTTGTATGGTTTCTTTTTCCTTTCCTTGTCTCTTGTCTTCCTGATCTTTTTGTCGTTCTTTTTCTCTTCTTTACTTGTTCAAATGGTCTTCTTTTTTCTCTTCACTCCCGTGTCCATTCGATAACTTGAATACAAATAATCTCATCTCGATTCTGTTGTGCACAGTGATTGCCCGTGGACACCCCAGCCAGTGGAGCAGTGTTCTTGTTTACTGTGCTAAATGAGTTCCACTGTACTGGCAAAATAGGATCCGCGACCAATGCCTAAGCTGGAAGTCCTCTAATGTGGGCAGCATTGGTATAATTTACTGGACTCCATGCCTATGTTGCGGTGTTGATGTAGCCATAGATGCTGAAAATTACCGTAAAGACCAGCAAATAAATAAATATTTTTTTTTTGCATATTGATAGCCAACCACATTAGTCCCTTTATCGGCATTAAGCCCGTCTTTTGATTGGCTAGAGTTGCCAAAACACAAACAGCAGGAGCGCTGATGATTCTAAAGCAGGCAGGTGATAAGATCTCGTGTTCGTGTTATCCGTGTGTTGTACGCATCACACTCAGATGATAAGAATAAACTCTGAACCCGACAAACTCACTTCCACTTGAGAAACTCTAATCAGAATTGGTCAGCTATCGCCAACTCATGGTTGGGTAAAAGCTAAGTTACTATAAGACAGTTATTCTTCTAGAACATTTTCTGTGATGGAGGCATACACACCAGAAAGCGTTTTACCAAGTGATCCCATACCAACCGTAGATGCTGATTTTGAAATTGACATTGAGGGAATTTTGAAACATACCGTCAATCTCATTGTCGTTTGCACCCTTCTAAAATTATAAATGAACTGACGCAATAATACTACTACAATACTACAATAATATTATTCCATATTTGTTTTTGCAAACCACTCATCTAACCCCGGAGTGAGGGGCTTAAATTCATTTTGACCAGAAATATCATTGCCCGACGGAAACAGCATATTTTGGCTGAGTTTGATAATTTTTTAATGATTATTTACATGTGCATTCGTGTAAAACGAATTTCTTGATGTGCCGTTGGGTTCAGGGAATTGAAAATCCATTATTTTGGTCATTTGAGTGTGGATTTTTGTTTGTTAATAACTATTTTGAGAAGTCGTGGTTATGAGTTTTGCTGACCGAATGGTAGTTAAAAGTGTAATGTGTTCATTGTGGTTGTTCACAATCGCCACTCGCCTCGTTTGTTTGGGGAGGTATAGCTACTCGACGCGCGAGAGCGATTCGTCGCTATACATCTCCATATACGAGTCTCGTTGCGATAAATGATCGTGTACAAGTAAAGTGCACATTACACATATATATTATTTTATTTATCCACAGATAATGGCAATGTCACCCTCGATCTTTCAACACACAGACTTCAACTCGTCTCAAAATAATAATAATCCTCTAACTGGCATGAATGTGACACACAACACACTAGAGGTGGGCAATATACCGATATCAGGGCCATACTGAAAACCCGAACCACATCAGTTATTAAATATTGAAACTGTGTGCATTTCTAGTCATGTCTTGGCTGACTGCTCAGGTGATTTATCTATTGTCAGCAGGACCTCCTAATTTTGGAATCTTAATGACTTATGGTCTCGGATCGCAAAAAAATGAAATAATAGGCATTTGGAGCTTAAGGTGTGTTTAGAACAAGTCACAAAATAACCGGAGATATAATTTATGTTGACAAAAAAGAATCCCAATGTTGAACTCATTGGCAGTGACATTTGTGGCACTGCGGAACAATGTTACAAGAACAACTTATTCTGTGCTTTTTTGGGTATGAATTCTCCTTTGTTACTATTTGCAAATCTCTGTCAAGTCAGGTATCGAATACCGAATCGATACGGCGGTATATCCTCCCAAAAATATCGAAACCGACACGGAACTCAAAATTCCAAAAACACCCATTTCAACAACACACAATCCAACACGTAATCCCTCCAATGGAATGCTGTTGAGTTTATTGCATGTGGATATAGTACAACTTTGAAGCAACTCACTTCTCATTGTTAATCAACGAATCCAAGTTCCCCCCAAAAACTCCACAAGGCGTGAGTCTCCTGACCTGATTTCGAAAAGTATATTTTTATCCCCGTGATAGTGTTTTGTTTTTGTACATTTTCATTGAAATGTTTCAGTGTGCTGTGAATTAAAATGGGTCCATGGATGTCTGCACCTCAGGGTTGAAGATCGACAATCATATATTAAATCCTCATGTACCCTGGATGCTGCAGGAGATAACTTACAATATCTCTATTCGTCTTTGCATGCTGATAAGACAGTCATCGCTACTTGGCTAGCGATGTTTTTCAGGCTTCAGTAGAACTTTAGTATCACAGGGTTTTAAATGTTCTTATATAACCGGTAGCAGTAACTATTTCCTATTTATTGAAATTAGAGAACAATGCAAACAATTTATATGGAAGTGGGGAGCAGTCGTTGTAAATCTTATCTGTTGCTTTAATATGTTGTCTTCGATTCATCCTCAAGCAAAGTTTATGAAACCCACTGCTTTGCAAGGTAATTTTATATGTTGATCAGTTCTGTTTTATAACTCCTATAAGGCAAGATATCTTCAATTCTAAGAGGCGTGTAGGCCTTTCTCAGTATACTTTCGGCAATTATAAATTATTAAAATGGCGAATAGTGCGATTCGATTCCTTCAAAACTTGGTGTGAATGTTCACTACCATGTGATCCTGTGCATTATAGTTTCGATCGGACATTTCTGTCAGAGTTATGCCCCTTTTCGTCTTAGAATGCCCGAATAGCCAAACATTTTGTCCGGAGATTTTCTCAAATGCTCGGATGTTTGTGGGTTCATTCCTTTGAAACTTGATATGGATGTTCACTACAATGGGTACCTGTCCACCTGCGATTATAGATTTAATCGGACTTTTCTGCCAGAGTTGTGTCCCACAAAATAATCATGGCGGCGGGGGGTATAAACACGCCCAACTGGAACAGTCACACCTCTAGTTTTGATTTGGACTGTACCATCAGGTTTCATAGGGTTAGCTCACAACTAGATTATTGAGAACTTCATAATGAAATTCGGCAATTTGAGAGTGAAACCATTGATCAACGATAACAAGGATATAGGAAATGTTTCCTTAACTTAATTTCATTGCCAGATAGGACATCAATACCTTGATATAAATCCATTTGATTTGTGAGAGAGGGGTATTAGCCGTAAGATGTAAAAATAATACAAACTTTGCATATTTAATAGAAATAATTATCACTTGATTTGACTCATCTCTCAGCATACATACTTTGAACACAGTAAAGCAGATCGTTCAGTAACATATCGGACCTATATCAGGTGAACGCAGATGTATTCTTGTGTGAAAGATGCACACTGGCTGCTGGTAGTCTATTTATATTTTAAATAAGAATACTTCCAATTACTTAATAGGGAGCCATTTACAACAGTGCCCTGTTTTTTTTTTTTTAGTGATTCAACAAAAAATATTTTTGATGCTTTGGAATATCATTTATTTGGGGACAAAGTTTCCATGCGCACGATCTATAAAAGAACACTCAGTTTTCACAAACATTAGTTTTGAAGGGGGCGCTGTTAGTTTCCTGACCCATGTAGAGATCTTGTATCGAGTTTTCGGTCGAGTGATAAATAAAATCTTCAACTCGATCCCAGTTTTAAAGATATTTACGAAACTCGGTGCAGGACTAGTTTACTGAACTCTTTTCCTAACCTTTCACCAGGGGGTCGATTAAACTCCTCTGTGTATGTTTCGATAATTTCGTCACGACCTTTCAAAACAATTGATAGAAATGAACGTTCTACTTTGCTATTTAAAAGGTTTCATTTCACTCTTGTGAATCTGTGAACACAGAAAGTGTGGAACACGAACATCCTCCTGAAGGACATATACCACTCTCCTTATTGGTATTATCGATATAAACCTTTGCTAAGGTTACTTTTGCTACTTTTGGCCTGGGAAGACAAAACTCGCCGATTTCTGTAAAAACACATTCGTTAACACTTTACCCAACGTAATGGCAAAAACCGGCCAGCGCTATTCTCAAAAATCGCCAATTAATTTTCATTATTGTTTCATTTTTTGTCTCAAAAAAATAGGTTATGACCCCTTATTGCAACGAGCTCGTTCCAATGAGGGGTCATAACCTATGTTTTTGAGACAAAAAACGAAGAAAAATAGTTATTCAAATATTTTATTTGCAAATGTCGTCTACTTTTCATGTTAGGTAATGGGTAAAACAAAGAGTCCATGTGGGTGGTTACTTATTGTTTGTCAGGTGTTATACTGATATTCTTAAGGACACATTATCTGTGAAGTAGTTGCTTCTAGTTAGCTGGCTTTTAAAAGCCGTGTTTCTTTTTGCAACTTTTAATAAACAAAAACAAGAGACAGCTCTAAACGTTGCCTGTTATTGTGGTTTATTAAACGTAAAGAAGGGAAACTTGGTTTTATTGTCTACAGATGGCACTGGAGTTTTCTCAACAAACTTGCTTCCTAATTGGACCTTCTGTGCGTGTCTAATAATTACAAGGGACTTAGCTTTATCGAAAGTCGATTTTCATGACGATTTTAGTCAGAAATATGGAGTCAACATTTCTGTTCATGAACTGCAGATTCTCCTGTTGCTTCTTCAAATTTCTATTCACACGGCAAGTAAGTGTGTATGTCGCCGTGCACAAAGCCCACACGTGTGTCTCTATATTGCCCCAAAATTAACTCAAAATTTTAACACTCAAATCCTAGATGGAATGTTTCTCAGAACATTATCTATAACAAAGGAAGCGAACCTATTATAACATTAGAACGTTTCTTTTCATGTTCTATCGGTCAATAGTACCTCAGTTTGTGTGATTTCGGAAATAAAACCTGAAGCAGCTTCGAAACGTTCTAATTATTTTATTGTGCCGAACAAAAAATAACTTTCATAGTTAAGCGTTAACTGCAACATGCCTTCAATCTTGTAAGTTGTAACAACAATGTAGACGAATCCAAAAACATGACGTCATCTCGAACGAATGACGTCTCTTCGAAAATGACTTATTACAAATGCCGTCGCTTTGGGAGTTTCTATATCACCAAATGCCAGTGTTTACAATTGCATCATGCTGTTCATGTTATAATTCATTGTTATTGCTTGTGTGATAAGTGGTATAAATTAATGGAATATAAATGCATGTTTCTCGGACGACGACAGTTGATAGAATTAAGAGGAGTGAAACAATTTATTTTGAACTTGAGACGGAGGCTCAGTGAGGTCGAGGAGTACTAAACTTGTGAAGTTGTGGAAATATAATTGATTGAAGTCATAACTCATATTCAGGATTCACTGAAGTGGTGAACAACGCGTGAGTTTTTAATATTTCTGATTCTTTTGAATTCATTGTTTGCAGTTAAAATTGATAACACACCCAATGAAGATGATAGATTTGTTGGTAAGTTTGTGTCTACCGGTGACGAAAAAAGTTAAACGGACACGAAGCCAGTGTTTGATGTTGAGAAATTCAAATCGACGCTGATCAATGGAAGTGGAGCTTACGTTTTCTTCGTTCTCTTGTCTCCAGGGAAAAACGTTCCGATAGTACCCGTGTTTTGCACCAAAACTCCAGTACTATGACTTTTAGAAGGTGTCAAATTAACCAATCACGGCTGATGTTACAAACGTGAGGCATAATAATTTGTATTGGTGGGAAGAGATTCAGTAATAAATTAAAATAATAAATACTTGCTGTAAGATGAAATACTTGCCGAATCTCCTCTCCATTTGTTGTTTATATTCATACATATCGCCCTAAGTCGCTATCAGCATTACTAAAGCATTTCAGATGTCTTGATTACTGGAGGAACGAGATTACGGTTATCTCTGCCATGTAACCTTTACGTCACTGTTCACGAAGAGAATGCATGGAAACTGTGCCGAATCGAAATTAGGGAAAGTTAATTAATAAATTTAAACTGGAAAGAAACATTCCAGCCAGCAGATCTTGACAAACGAGAGAGAGAGAGAGAGAGAGAGAGAGAGAGAGAGAGAGATGTTTGTTGAGAGCATTTATTTGTGGATGGTTTTTTTTGCAGATTAGACCTTAGTTCTGAGGGTGAACTTTATCTATGTGATTGTTATACAGACAGACCACTCTCCATTTACTGTACTCAGTGTAGATCTGTTGCGTTGAAAATGAACCCAAATCAACTGGATTGAGTGAACATGAACTCAATTGTGGATCCTTTTGCATTGTACTTAGATTTCTCTATATCACAAGACTCATGTCGACTCCACCTTCATTAGTGATAAATTTGTATAACTGGTAAACGGAATAACATCATGAAAATCGTTAAAATTGCGTTGAAGTTGTAGGTTTTATTTTTATTTCTCTTTTGCAGGAAACAAGTTCCAAAATCAACAAAACCTAACCAAGTAAATCAAATATCATGGCTTCAAGTTCTTCAATCTTATCTTGGTTTACCGAAGTGTCGCTGTCTCTTCGATTATAAAGCGGACGAGGCTGATGAAATTAGCATCAGTAAAGGAGATATCATAGACATTATTGATGAAGGTGAGTGTTTCATAAGTTCATTCCAAATTTTGCATACAGAATGGAGAGAGATGAGAATATGCTCACCACCGTTAACAACAAGTCTCAACGTCCGTGAAAGACTAAAGTTGTGTCATATTTCTGAAGTCTGTAATCAATATGTTCCTGGTCATTTGATGATTGTATAACCGTGGGGATCGGCCGTCGATATCTGCTGTGAAACAACGGTGTTCAACTGATGACTCGGAGACAAATTAAAGACGATAACAATTTAATGGCGAATCTGGTATTCCAAATATCTAACAACAATCAACATTTCATAACCGGACTTGTTGGATATCCGAACAATTTTCCAGCAATAGCTCGTGAGATTTCCCAATAAAATGAAGCGGAGTGACGTTTGGAAATCCAAGCTATAACTGAATTCTTACTTGTGATCAAGGCTATATATACAATACAATAAATGACTCATGCCACAACTGGTTAACAAGTTTTAAGATTAAAGTAAGCTTTCACTGGGTCTTAATGATATGCCTTATTACTTAGTGAATAGAGCTTAAATAAACAATGGGGAAAAACAATGAATAGAGGCAACTTGTTAACAACTTCTACAAGAGAGGCTTGCTGTCCCACGACGAATGACAAAAATATGCCAAGTTTGAAACAACTGAAAATAAATCGGACAAAATGCAAACAGTAGATTGTAAATGCAATATAATAACAGTCTTTTCGTTTCAAAAGTTTATCATGGTCTGTACACGCTCCGGTGATATAATCTCTGCCGCTCCAATTGATGCGACCCGCAGCAACACATTTAATCCATTAAAATCGAAAAGTCCCAAAATTCCGGAATACACAAATTTATGGTCGCTTGTACCGCCGGCGGTGTCTCTTATGTTCAGGAGTTCCCGGTCTTGACAAAGTTGGACGAAGGCCCGGGATTCTACTCTGATTGTCCCGGATGTACTCTCGAGCTGCTTCGTCCAACTCACAGTCTTTAACTCATGAATTATCAGCATCTGGATGGTCTCTCCATTTAATCAGATACTGAAGGCCAAATTGCACGGGCCTACAATTTCTGATCACAGTCTCAGTAACTCTTTTTGGCTGGACAGTGTTTTTCGGACGGTTGTTGACGGATAGAGCTGAGCAATCCTCTCGCGGTGTCTGAATTGAAATGCTTTTCATCCGATGGTAACATCGGAAGGTGTGTCGCTTGAAGTTGGTACTGCGTTGACACTGACTTCGACTTTTAATTGGGGTTTATAATAAGTTTGAGTACACACTGAGTCCCTGTGGATGTGTTCATCTGTTCCTGTAAAGGCACTTGAAGCACATACACTAACTTCTGGCGATTTGTTGGAGCTTGGTGGAAATTGTCTGTTCTGATGCTGGTAAGTCTGTTGTTTTAGCTTTTCGATGTTTGTCCTTTTGTTGTAGTCCGTCATACGTCGCTCATCCCGTAGTTTATTTGCAGTGGATTTTTGCATTGTTGGAGGCGCGGTGGCTCAGTTGGGGTAGAGGTGTAGGCTGCAAGCCGAGAGGTCCTCGGTTCGAATCCCACCTACGGCAATCGCGTTGAGTCCTTGGGCAAGACCCTTCACCCCCATTGCCCACGTGGGGGCACGATGACGCTGTGTACTAAAGCGTACTGCACATCGATGGTGCATCTGCCTTCAACCAACACTAACCCTGCTTGTGTGGATTGGATTGGATTGTAAATGCAATATAATAACAGTAGATTTGTCTTTTTTGTTTCAAAAGTTTATCATGGTCTGTACACGCTCCGGTGATAATTGAATGAACCAACTGCCACATTTATTTTATGTACACTTATGCCAAAATCTCAAAATACCAAGGTGCACATTTTTCCCATAATACAACTGGACATTTAACAAAATCAGTCTTGTTTGACAGAGCTCAATGAGCTATATCAAATAAGACTGAATTTGTTAAAATCCTAGTTGAATTATGGGGAAAATTTACTATTCAAAATTTTTGTATTTTGACATTGGTGGATTCGTGATATTGAAATCCAAGATGGACGCCATTCGCTATCTTGGAAACAATACGATACGATGCATTATATCTGAATCTGGATGAGCAAGTGTTACAAATTTGGTGTATGTTTCCACAAATGCTTACAAAATAACAATTTCTCACTTGGGTGGTTCTTTGTAGGTCACCATAATCGTAAAATCCAAGATAGATGAGCTGCAGTTACAGGTAAAGTGTCTCGTTATAAACCCACCGGAATGATTTGTGTTTAGTATCCTTCCATAAAGTAATGTTTCTAATTCTAAATTTAGGTATTTAAGCTGTGATTCTGAACCCAGGTACCTAATACATAATCACATTAAGCTTCTCTGTCACTGCATCTCTGTGACTGCATCAGTTGTCAGAATTACATTCACTGCACTCGCTACATTCACTTTCACTACCATCATCACTGTGAACTTATAGTCACTGAGATGGATGCGGGAAGTGGGAGACGAGCGTAAAGGATAGGCATCCGACACCAGGTCCCCTGTGCGTCAAACGCAAATCTCAATTGATCATTTCTAGGTGATTAAGCAATATACACCGGGTGTGTGAACTGGATATGACGACAACTCCGCTTTGTGTGGAGTAAGCAAGGGGCCCTTTGCAGATCCACGCTGAATTCGAAGAAATCACATGACGTTCTATCAGTCAGTGGAAGACAGCTCACATTCCGACGGGAGCGGATCGATGATTCGGAGCGAGTTGACATGCGATACATCTATTGTGATGCAAAGATAAGACCACAGTGGACGTGAAGGCAGAAAAGCCGAGAAAGCAAAAGACCAGAACACCATCCGACTTTGCATCTGATCCGAACAGTCAGTGGCCTTGCCCGGAGAGTAGTGGGATTTATGAGTCAGCATGATTCTGGAACTGAAAACGAACCATTCCAGTGGGTTTTAATACTTCAGTTATCTAAAAAAAATACTCCATTTGTACTTGAAGCTCATTTGGCTCCAGAGTTGGTAACAGCCTCCTAGGAGTTCAAGGTCATTATGACCTCTAAGCTTAAAACAAACATTGCAGTGAGTTTAATATTCTGAGACAGGTGGAAAGGACACCTCATTTTAACTCCAGGTAATACCTGGACAACACACAAACCAACTTATTTTTTTCCAAGATGGCGGATGGCGGCCATCTTGAATTTCTCACCCGTGACGATCTTAAAACTCAGAGTGGCTTCACCCCCACCCACCCCTCTTTTTATTTGCCAGGCCATGTTTTTTGTATGCGCATATTTTAACACAACCAATGACTGGTGAAACAAGGGGCGGATCCAGAGCCTCGCCATATTTTCGCTCGCTAAGTTTCTCCAGTACTGGTTCAGTTTCGATGGATTTGGGATAATTTTTTGCAGTAAGTGGCAGCAAACGCTAAAATGTATACAGTCTGTTAAAAAAATTGGTTAACTGAAATAGATCGTAATCTGTCAGACATACAAGTACCAAATCCACCCCAGACAAGATAATCCACAGACAGTATAATTGCTGTTAACGTCTTGTAAAGCATACAGGTGAGGTCTATTCATCAGATTTGGTCGTTACGACCAAAGCTGATAAATAGACCTCACCTGTAAGCTTTACCGACGTTTTTTAACGGCTCTCAAAGTGTGAAATCTTTCAAATATATCTCCCGAAAAATCTCAAAATATCCGCTCAGATGCATGGAAATGGGGGTTGTGGGAGCCTGGAATTAATAATGTTCGTACCACATGCCGAACTAATTGTCGTCCCGTCATACCCACGACCATCCATCGCTCGATCCAGCCCACCCATTTGAAAATCGTTCCGTCGCCCCTGTTTTAGATGTCCACAAATGTCAAATCCAATCGCGACGAATTTGGGATTATTAATTATTTATTTTTGTCACATAATGTGTAAGTTAACCATTTACCCCACATAACGATCAAACCGTGTAGCGCCATTCACAAAAAATATCAAATTTAATTATTTCATTTTTACTTCGAAAACATAGCTTTTGACTCCCTTATTGGAAAGAGTTTGACGAGCTTGTTCCAATGAGGGGCCACAAACCATGTTTTCGGAGCAAAATCTGAAAAAATGGATATCTTGGAGATATTTTTGCAATTGTCGTCTGCTGGCAACATACGGCAATTATTTGACTGAATGTGGGTTAGATTATTTTTGGTGATCTGAATTTGTTATTCATAATTTGTAGTAGAAAAAATTTAAATAAACAAAATATTGTTTGAATTTGACTGAATATGAACATGAGCAAGGAAAACAGCTATTTCTCAAAAAAAAAAAAACACTACACACACTCCGAATGAACAAACTTTTAAAACATACCCCAGTTTCCTGGAACTCTGGCGATTATAACGATGCTCCCGGCCTGTGTGCGTAGCTCACATACGCTCACTTGACGAGCCGTCACAGAGAACGAAATAGTCAATCTGTGATTAACCCTTTACCCAGGGCAGATGATATCAAAATTTATTATTTTAACTGTCTTTTTTTAAAAAATTTTAAAGAAAACAAAAAGCATGTCACGTGACCCCTCATCGGAACGAGCCCGACGAGCTCGTTCCATATAATATGGTTTTATAGAAATTATTTGAAAAATAGTATTTTTTCAGCTGCTGAATTTACATATTACGCGGGTGTATGTGGCCGATTTGTTGTGTAAAGGGAGAACGGATAAGCATTTGACTCCGTTTTTCTTCTGTCTTTGTAGTCTCAGAAGGCTGGTGGTATGGACAACTGCGTGAAGAGAGAGGTTTATTTCCAGCTTGTTGTGTGGAGAAGATATGAGTTTGTTTGAGCTCAAAGTGTCTGCCTGTCCACTTCAAATGTTCATTTTTCAGACATGATTCCAAAAGCGTTTGCCAATTCATTTTAAAATTTGGTACTATTTTCACCGTACGTTTCAAACAAAAGTGCTTAAAACAATCCCCGAGTAGACGGGACAATACTATTGTCACAATAGTAGTGTTGTACCAGGACAAAGGTTCCAACGGAGAACTAAAGTAATTACAATATACATGTACTACAGGCGGCATCTCAAATTAGAACCGATTCCCTTTCACAGAGTCTATCTGAAAGGTTCGGGGCAAAATAATCATTTTTGTTGACCTTCGCAGTGAGCAGTTTAGCAGCATAAAAGTAGAAAATATTCTTAATATTTTTTCAACTTCATGCGATATAGAGGCGTTTAATCAGAAAAGTTGAAAATATATCAAGGTTTCATCAACAGTGTCCCATAATCCGCGACATCCTGGAAGTGGCAACCGTTGCTTTTTCCTAGTTTCTTATTCGACGTTTTATCGGTTGATAACGAATGTCGAAAAAGGAACTGGTAATAAGTAACAATATTCACGTCACCCGCGATTTGAACAGGTAAATTATTTTTCGCATAATGTAGGTGAGGCCTTCTCTTATGAGGACCGCGACAAATCAGCGGCTGGCCAAAGAGTTATTATTATTATTAGGTACGGGTATCACCTTAATTCAGCTGGCTGAACGCAGTGGCTATCCCACAACAGGAAACTGAACTCAACGACATATTTGCATATAGAAATGTAAATGCGTAAATTATTGTGTACATATGTGTGTGTGTGTGGGGGGGGGGGGGGGGGCGGTGGCTCAGTGGTGACGGTATTAAATTTCAAACCGAGAGGTCCACTGTTTGATCCCCGCCAAGGGTAACTGCACTGTGTCAGGGGCAAGGGACTTAAACCAGATTGTCCAGGTGGGGGCGGCGCTGTGTACTGAGGCGTACTGCGCGTCGATTGTGCACTTGTCTTCAACCAATGCTAACCCTAAGTTGCGCGGGGTTTATACGTTGTGGAGTCTGGCAGTTGCTCGCCGTTGCGCGGTGGTTCCCTCCGGGTACACCAGCTACCTCCCACCGTAAAACTGTCCGACACGAGGTGACCCTGGCTGTCGAAAGTGTCGTTAAAGCCCAATAAATAAATAAATGGGGTGAAATTATTGTGCACATATATGTGGATGAGAATGGGTGATCCTTAGCAAATTGTGGGTTCTGCATTGTGTTGATTTTTTGCAAGTCAATGAATCAAGAAGATTCTCACCTGCGAGCGCAAAAGTAGCGTATTTGGCAAGTCGAATTCTCAACACGTTATGGGACTTGGAAGACGTTTGAATGCGCACAAGCGTTATTCGAACGAACTATATTTTCATGACAAAATGTTGGTTGGAAGGAGTACTTCTTCACATGAGTAATTCTCTCATTTCAATTAGCGGTGTACGAGTTGTGAACTGCAAGCTGACCTTGCGCATTTCGGTTCATACGAGTCGACTCGCGACAACTGCCTTGCTGTCAGTGCAAAATATATAGGACTTCTGTGCAGTGATCAATCAGTGAAAGACAGCGATGCGGCAAAGACGGACGATTGAGGTGTTTTAGTCGACACAGCGAGACATGCAGACGCGGTGATCCTTGTGCGTAATTCTTACACCCGATACCAGCTTATTTTGCATCTGTGAAATACAATGTACAGTTTGACCACTAATTATAGGAATAATCAGCAAAAATTTAATTAATTTAACAACCCGTCGCTTTATAAACTAAACTTTTGCTGATGAAGATTTTTTATATTTATTACCTGGTAAACGTATGCGTGGACGTCACTGCCCACGCGTGGATTACAACCACTCCACTGCGAATGTACTGCGTAACTCGGCTGAGCCAAAATTATACTGTATACTCAACACTTCAAAACCATAATTGTGAGAGCTTATCGGGCTACCATCTTACAAAATAAAAACGCTTTTCAGTTGCATTGTTGTTATTATAAAAGTGGACCGGCAATTTCGATTGAATCGCGACTGGGTGTCATCGTCTGGTTGAAATTCCCTCTCCGCTTTTCTGCCAACATCACGGCAAACTGTAACGCACAAAAAAGTTTGTATCTCGGATGCTATTTATTGTTAATCGTTCTTGAATCAAACTTGATTTTGCAATATTTTACGCCTGAAATCTTGATGCACCGACATGAATATGTCGCGATCAGATTAGAGTTGGGCGCTTTTTCGGTATTCCAGTTCGGTTTTTCGGTTTTTGCATCAAACCGGAAAGCCGAACCCCAAGACCCAGAATAAATACCGGCCAAATGGTTTGATTGTGTTTGTGAAAAAGCTGATCAAATTACCTTACTTGGAAGGAACTTGACAGTGGCCCATATGGAGCCTCGTCACTTCGTCTATCCGGCAAAAGGGCGACTACGTCGTCTTCTCATCGTCACATTTTCTCCCTTATTCACGCTAAAAACGAAAGTGTTAAAAACTACACTTGAAGTGCTGTATTTAACACTTATTAAGTGCTGAACTAGCACTTTGTTCTAGTGAAGATATGGACAAAACTACTTGTATGTTTCAATGAGTCGTTTTGTATTCAATGAGTCAGATGTGCGTAGGAAGAAAACGTCGAGACCGAAGGTCGAGACGTTTTCTTTCTACGCACATCTGACGAATTGAATACAAAACGACTCATAGAAACATACACGTGGTTTTGTATTTATTACATGACCCAAGCACCTACTGACCTAATTTTCTTTTCTATCAACGGTGGTAAACACCATGCACTTTATGCAGTCGCATTGCATAAAAAAAAGTCCCGGTTGGAACAGGTTGGTGTGCAATACGGAATTCCGTATTGCACAGCCGTATTGCACGCCGTATTGCATAAGAGAGACTGCATGGGCATGTAATAAATCCCAGAACTTGACAGGCGTTACAATAATACCACTTGACAAGTGTAATGTCGCGACACTTAAAAGAAAACAACGCAGATGACGCGGATCAGGCTCGAACTCTCGAGTCTGATCCGCGTCATCTGCGTTGTGTCCTTTTAATTATGTACCCACCAAGCGCAAATCAAATTATGGACGATTCTGGAAGAACCGCCAATGCTAGACACATGGGAAGTGCCATCCATTCAAGTTTCAGATGTCTGACGATTGTAATGTCCAAGTGCTTAACGCATTGCACTTTCAGTGTTAAAATCAAACCCTAAGAGTTAGAATGGGTTTAACACCTTGAAAGTGTCAGTTTTAACACTTTAGTTTTTAGTGTGTTGACTTGTCCGCGGGGCGAGTCAATAATGGAGAAAATTTGACAAAATAGAGCACAGCATCCAGTCGACAGACTTTATTTATTTGTTACCTAAATTTATGTGTGTTTTTTCTGTTTCGGTAGGCTTAGCAACTAATCCCCTAGAACCCCTAAGAATGATCAAATGGAAGTTAGGCTGAACCCAATGGAGATATTTGCAGACAGGACTTTTTTGTGGTGTGGTGTCGTACAAACTATTGCGTTTTTTTCGAATTAAAGGGCCCGAAGTGTTGTTTACTATATGTTCATTTTCTTAACACATCGAAAAAACTAAACCAATACTGAGGGTGTTTTCCTTAAACCTGAAACCGAATCTGAAAAATCCAAACCCTAGCTCTGGATTAGAGAGAAATATTATCGTGAACCATTTGCAAAATTTACTGTTCTTGGATATCATAGTAGCCTACTGTATGTAATAAAATATCAAATCTTACCTCTTGGGGCTACTTTTAATCGGGGGGGGGGGGGGGTGGTAGTGTGGGGGCTGCCACCTGATACTTTGATCCTGAAATTCTGAAGAGGCGCAAAAACATAATCGCATCAAATTCACAGGCTGCTTGAAACCAAATTTGTGGACTATGATTGGACTTTGGTAAGCGTTCGTGAGAGAGCCCCATTGCACCACTTTTCGATCATCATCGAAACCATACATGTCACGCACGGAAAAATGAAATTATTTGGCGCCATGACGTCACCAGAATTTTCTTTAAATTCCGTTACTAAATTATGTGGCAGGCCATTAAGTCTATGAGCCAGACAACCCTTTTTGGGAGAGGGGGAGGGGTGCATACTCCCACTATATTTTTCCTGAAAGAACTTCCCCCGGGGACTTCAAAAGTGATCGGTGGACATGCAGAGAGTGCTGCTTTATCTAATTATGACCATTAGTAATACATAAGGGGCTGAACTTTCCCTTTCTGGATGACCTGAAATAGGCCTTTGAATGTTCAGGTGTGTTTGGAACAAATCATAAAATAACTAAATATGATTTATGCTGGCAAAAGATTGCTAATGTTGAGTGGTATTTGTGGCGCTGTGGTAGAATGATGCAAAAACAACTTATTCTGTATTTTCTTGGTTTGAAGTCCTCTTTGGCACGCTCAGCAAATCTCAGTCGAGGCACACTCTAAAATCAATAGGGTTGAAAATCAACCCAAATCAACGGTGTTGGGTTCATATTCACCTAAACCAGTTAAGATGGGTTGATTTTCAATCCAACTCTTTTCAGAATGCAGATACCGATACCGCGGGGTATCCCCCCCCCCCCCCCCCCCAAAAAAAAAAAAAAATCTTCAAAATTTCAGTACCGCCTGTCTCTAATTAGATGAATGGTATCGCATGGTGTTCTTTTTTACGACAGTTCTGATGGAGTCTATTTGCCCAAACGCGCATGTTTTACTCTTAGACGCGTAAATAATAACAATGACTTCATTGAGCAGAAAAAGATTAAGACGAACACTCTAAAATCGGTTGGGTTGAAAGTTAACCCGAATAAACTGGTTAGAGTGAATGTGACTTAGGCTGATGTTCACTCACCATAGTTAATTTGGGTTGATTTTTTAAAAACCCAATTGATTTGAGAGTGTATGGTCCATCAGTTGTTTTATTCGAGTTTCGTCTGTCTGTTCAGATAGATCTATGCCACTTGGTAAGAACGAACGGTTCGGGTTACGACGTGTTTTCTCTTCACAATTATCTAAACCGCCAATTAGAGAGCACTTATCATGCATCATCGTTGGAGTGTGAACTCGATTTTAAGCTTTGATGAATTAATTCACCACATTTCCGAAACAAGGTGACCCTGCTTGTCAAAAGTGTCGTTAAACCCAACAGAAAGTCACCAAATCAACTGCGTGTAGGAAGAATGGAATTTTAAACCGGTTTATTATCTATAATGCAGTTGCCTGGTGTAGGTTTAGTCTTAGACGTCATTCGCGAGATGTCCTTGAAACTCCATTAACCATCCCGTCTAAAGGCCCCTTTTGCTCTGGGATAGCGGGAATCGAAGAATGTGGACGTCTCTGTATAGAAATCTTAACTTTATATCCTCCAAATCCCACTTTCCAGGTTCGTCACTCATTTTTTTCAATGATTTTCTCGAAGTAAAGCTAAAAGTCCAAATTCGTCCATGGAGCTTTCTAAATTCAATGGGGAGTTGGGAGTTTTGGAGGAGGTGATGCTGGTCACCTCCTCTCAAACATCCCCATCTCATACTCGACTCATTTGCTGCGCATTGTGTCCACGTTGAGTAGAATGGTATTCTATTCATGTCTTAACACAATTTCCACCACAATAAGTAAAAATTAGTTAGTTGTTGCTATTTATCGTGGCGGAAATTGTGATAAGACGTACACAACATGGTTGGTGTGGTAAAACACATAAGGAGGAAGAACATCACAACATTATAAGTTATTGTGATGAATTGACGGTAACATGGTCTGAGGTTTGCGTCTCGGAGCTTATGTTCAATCGAGACGTGAAGCGTCGAGGTTGAACATACGCCCCGAGCAGCAAACCTCAGACCATGTTACCGTCAATTTATCACAAAAACGTATATGTTCCAATAAAACACTACCCATAGCCCAAAACCAACATCGTAAAACACGAGAGGCGTATTTTCTAAACTTGAGATCGTTAAAAGTTGCCTTGTTCAAGGCAACTTTTAACGATCACAGGTTTAGTAAATAAACCTCTCGTGTACCACACGACGGTACTGGATAAATAATCAATAAACCAGATAAACTCATTCCATCTCAGTTCAAATCGTAAATTGGTTTATAATTCTAACAACACTTCATCCGGAACACCGTCTGCTGCACGAGTGAAAAATCCAGAAAAATGAAGCGGCTTGCTCGTCACTCCGTTGGTGAAGCAATTACGAAATGAGCGACGTCATTTCAAATATTTCGCGTTGTGACGTCAGACGATAACATTTGCCTCTTGAGACGTAAACATAGAATATACTATGCGAGCTCTCGTCCAATCAGAGCAGGAGGATTTTAGTCTTATTGGAACATATTTTTATGTTGGTTACCATGTCGTTATTTAGAGTAATCTGATAACGCCTTGAGATGTAAGCTCTGTATCCACAGTTGGGACGGGGGACTAGGAATTTTCGCACACCTGTTAATGTAAAACACGGATTTCCTCTGTCCTGCCAATACGATAAACATAAGGTTGCATCGCACATGTGGTGATACAAAACACGTTCGATTTAGTTTCGAATGTGAACAGAAAAAAGGAACCCGTCTAAATAAATCACGTCATCATTGGTCGAATGCATCGGAGTCGAGATCGCTTGGAAATTCCAAATTCCTCATTTAGATTTGTTTACCCAGGATATTTAAACAATCAAATTTACAAAATAAACAAAATAAAAATAACATTCTGACTGCTTGTTCCACGACAAATACTTTCCACAACTGGTCATATAATAATGTAGACTGGTTGTGTGGTAAATACAGAACAGCACATACGGCCGAATGGGTTAATAATTATCGCACTCGATTGCTCTGGCCCAGTATATCCTGGGCCAAAGCAACCTCGTGCGATTATTCTTAACCCATCAAGCGTATGTGCCGTTCTGTATATTAACCAAATTTAATGTAACGCGTATCATATTTGTGTCTGGACAATTCCCCATCAAACGGCTTCCTCTCCCACATCACTTTTGATGACGAAGGGGAATAGAACGGTTAAAAGTTCCAATTGTATTTTAAACTGGGGTGGGGTGTTGGGGGCGGTTAAAAGAGAGGCAATATGTCGTGTCCGGAATGCTGTGTGTGTGTGTGTTATACATAAGTTTAGAGAGGGACGTCGAAGCAAAGAAGCTGTAAATATTATGTGCATGTACTAAGCATTACAACTGCAATAAAGAAATCAGTAGTTGGCTGGGAGACGGGGCAGAAATTTCCACTTACACATAGTTCACAAACTATTTGTGCGAGAAACATAAAACACACACGGCTGTTCAGCCAGAATCCTCTCAAAATGAAACGTTCGTGTACATTCTACATTCTAAAATGAGTTAGGTTACAAAGAAACCTAAATCAATTGGGTTGAGTGAATTTTAACCCAATTAGCTTCATATTCACTCAACTCAGTTCGTTTGGGTTAATCGACGTGAGTTTTGTATAACCTACACTCTTAAAACCAATTTGGTTAACCCTTTACCCAACGTAACGACCAAAACCGGCCAGCGCTATTCTTAAAAATCGCCAATTAATTTTCAAAATATTTTCATTTTTTGTCTCAAAAACATAGGTTATGACCCCTCGTTGGAACGAGCTCGTCGAGCTCGTTCCAACGAGGGGTCGTAACCTATGTTTTTGAGACAAAAAATGAAAAAATTTAGTTATTCAAGAATTTTTTTTGAAAGTGTCGTCTGCTTTTCATGTTAGGTAAAGGGTTAAAAATTAACGGAAATCAAGGTGGTGTGTAAACGAAAAGAGAAACGATCTCGTTATAACTAGAACTGATTCAGTTATAAAGCGAACATATATAAGTTTGGTGTGGTTTGTGTTACAGCAAATACAAGTTGAAATTGGGCCGGCAGGGTTTTCTAACAAAGCTGTGAAACTCGTTTTGAAAAGACAAGTTTGTTTACATATGACTGGTCATGTGATCAGTTTCCCAGAAAACAAGTAACATGGATAACATCGCAGTAACGGTGTGTTAGCTTACAACATGATGCATTTTGTGGTACGGAACCTAAGATGAAACAGCCTGGGGTGACTGATATTCATGCAGGAAAACAGTAGGTAAGCAATGATTATAAAAGAACGGTCGGTAGCTTAGACAGTACCTTTTAGAGATATATGTAACACAGACGGCGAACAGCGTGACACCTGCATAATTTACTATTTATAAATGCATGTTGGTGTGAAGTCAACATCGTGTTCACGGTCAACGTACGACAGAAGCCAGTTAGTGACACTTGTAAAACAATGTTTTATATCGGAATCACCACAGAGTATGTCGTAATTACGACTTAATATCTCGTAATTACGGCTTAATATGTCGTAATTACGACATGGGTTAAAGCTACAGAAAATGTAGGAAATTGCCGTATTTCATTGACAAGCCTAGTGGGCAAACACTTATTAAAGCGCGTGCTTTCTTCAGAGCCTACAGCACAAACCCGTAAAACACCAATTGCAGCGTCATATACACTGAGTCAAACAAGAAAGTATAATAAACTATGAGGAGCAATTTTTTTAGTATTTTAATATTAATATACTAATATTTAGTATTATCGACTTTTATCCCAAACAAATTATTGTAAATTCATATTTAACTCTTGGTCGACCTGAACGCTGTCGGTCGGCAGTAGATCCAGTGGTTCTATACCTTCCAATGAGACGGTAAATAGTGGCCAGAATGACCCCGAACTTAGCAGCGAGCTCATCTGGAGGTATCCCAGCCTCATGCATACCAATTGCACGCAACGGTCGCAACCTCTGATTTTTAAAATGTGGGAAGACAAAAACTAGCGTGTTTTCTCAATAACCCAGGCTCACTAGCACAACATAACACAAAGAAAATCGTCGGTCACCCATTCAATTTGACATTCTTGGGTAGCACGTGCTATTTCGAAATCCGTAGCAAAATTGTATACGGTTGGGTGGACAAAAACACAGACGTGATTCCATGATTTTTCACGCCACATAGTGATTGAAGAATGCTTTGACGGAAATGACCACTGAGCTCTGAAAACATCTAAATTAAATTTCCCTGCATAAAGAAGAAAGCTTAGGACATTTTGGTTCCCGTTGTCCTGAATACAAAGTTGAAAAAATTTTTAAGGTCAGACATCACATACCGGGCGGAGATGTGACGTACACAACATCGAGTGTACTAATCTTACGCTTTTGTATTTACCTTCTCTTTACAACCTTATTTTTAACATTTTTGTTTCGATATATTGGAAATACAATCACCATACGCATCAAACATGGTAGCCAAAATAGCTTTGGCCGCAAAATGGCGTTGGCCGAAAATGGCGTTGGCCGTGCTTTGATGGATGACCTCTGGAAATTCGCTTTGCGGTTTCACAACCATCTAGTTAACCCTTTACCCAACGTAACGGCCAAAACCGGCCAGCGCTATTCTCAAAAATCGCCAATTAATTTTCAAAATATTTTCATTTTTTGTCTCAAAAACATAGGTTATGACCCCTCGTTGGAACGAGCTCGTCGAGCTCGTTCCAACGAGGGGTCATAACCTATGTTTTTGAGACAAAAAATGAAAAAAAATAATTATTCAAGAATTTTTTTTGCAAGTGTCGTCTGCTTTTCATGTTAGGTAAAGGGTTAAGTCATCCAACGATAGCGAACGTCAGTCTTTTTTCTTTCCCTTCTTCGTTGTCAATTTTATCGCCGAAACGAAATGAAAAAAAAGAAACTGAGCCTTTTTCATTTTAATAACATAATAACATACTATTTCGAGTTATGCATGCTTTATTAACATGAGACAATACATGTTTGTTAATTGTTGGCATCTTATGAGGTAAACCCATTTAATAACGTGATAAATAACTGCCACTTCCATTTCACTCCTCGCGATGTGCGATAAATTTAGACAAGTTTGCATTCAGGTCAACATCGCCAAAGGTGAACGGGTATGTAGTTCTACTGTAGGTGTAAACTTTTACTATTAAAATCCCATTGCTGGCGTGTTCATCACGGTTGGTGTGTAAAGCTAAAATTTATGTCATAAGCTTTTCATATATAGTAGAGAAGGTAATCATGGTATAAATCCCACTTCAACTTCTGTAGATATGACTTCAATGTCGACAGGTGTTACACTCTCCCTTTTGGTGACAGCTCTACCCCCAGACTACATCACAGAGCACTAAACTTATATCATAGTTGGCAAGAGAAATACTTGAAATCATGTTGTGCGCAATTTCATCTAAATTGTCGGAAACTTGTGAACGCTAAAATGTTATTGTCAAATTGTCAAAAAATAATGAAAATTCGACTTCAACTTCCCTAGATATGACGTCAATACGGCCACCTGTTACCCCTCTTACCAGGTGACAGCCTAACACTACATACATAAGACTATAATAAGACCACAAACGGGAAGTATAGTTGAGGACAAGTGTGTTTAGTTTCATCCAAATTGATGGAAAATTGATAACGCTTGAACGTTACTTGCGATCGAACGTCGGAAAACGTTAACAACTAATTTCACAGCAGAATCTATATTTCTTTTTTCCACCTGACTCTTAGGGTATTTTCTGTTCACACATGCTCACGAAATTCGCACACTTTGCTTAGTCACGCCTGTTTTTGAATTTCTACCTCCATCCAAAATAATACCCTATTAACGCGTTTTCCTTCATCCTTTATGTAGAATTTCAGAAATTAAAAAGTATACGTGTTTTTGGATTGTTTTAATTAACGTTATTTTCAACATTTTAACGCCATTTCAACTTTTTCCCCATACCCCCCGCCCCCCCCCCCCCCCCATCCATCTGGTGAGACCCACCCCCAGATTACATTGCATAGCACAATAATAATATAACACGCAGCAAGAGGAATAATCGACGCTATGTTGTGTGCAGTTTCATCCACATTATTGGGGAAAATGTTAACGCTGTGACGTTATTGGTGATGGAAGTCGGGAAATGTCAAAATTAAGTTGCACTACATAAAGTTGCAATTACGGGAACCTTTAGTGCTCATGATCCCGATTAACATGCTGTAAACATCTTGAAAATCCGACTTCAACTTCAGGAGATATGACGTGTTACCCCTCCAATTTGGTAAAAGCACTAGCCCACAAACTACGTGCGCCTACATAATATGACAGTCGGTGAGAGGAATAGCTGAGCGCAAGTTGTGCGCAGTTTCAGCCAAATTGTCCGTAAAATGTTAACGCTATTACATAACTGGGCATTGAAAGCGGATATGACGTCATAAGTGATTATAAGGTCCAAAGTTGAATGCATCTGAATTTTAAATGTTCGTATGTTGTACACCTCCAAAAAATTAGAGATAGCGGTTTTTGTATCACAATTTTTCAACGTTTCAAGAACGATAAACATGGCTTTTATTACAACATTAACCCTTTACCCAACGTAACGGCCAAAACCGGCCAGCGCTATTCTCAAAAATCGCCAATTAATTTTCAAAATATTTTCATTTTTTGTCTCAAAAACATAGGTTATGACCCCTCGTTGGAACGAGCTCGTCGAGCTCGTTCCAACGAGGGGTCATAACCTATGTTTTTGAGACAAAAAATGAAAAAATTTAGTTATTCAAGAATTTTTTTGCAAGTGTCGTCTGCTTTTCACGTTAGGTAAAGGGTTAACATGAAATAATAATTTCAGATTAACAGGGGACTCGGTTATGAACGTGTTTTGTTTAATGACTTCTGGAAGTTAGTTTGCGTTATGAAAATAATCAGGTAGTGGATGGTGTTGTACTTGAAGTGGTTGGTGTAGAGGTTATAGTGGCTGGAGTACTATTTTTTATTGGGGGAGGGCGGGGCGGGGAGAGGTGATGGAGTGGCAGTTGATGCAACAGTTGTTGGTGTCTAAGTTGTAATAATTCATTTTGTAGCTGTTGCAGTGATAGTTATTGGTGTTGTAGAGGCCGCTGTAGAAGAGGTATGGTGTGGTACGCATTTGTGTAGTGGTTGTAATACTTGATATATCATAGGTTGGTGCGATAGTGGTGGTTTGTGGTGTTTCCGTCATTGGCTATTGCAGTTGTTACAGTAGTTTTAGTAGTTGGTGTACCAGTTGTTGGTGTTGAAGTGGTTTGTTGGGTAGCTGTTAGTGTAAACGTTTTAGATGTAGTGGTGGTTGGTGTGGTATTCATAATGATTGTTTAGAAGTCGTTAGAGTACACTGGTGTTCTGCTTTTTCAAAGTCCCGACAAAGTGCCGAAATATTGGCATAAAACTATAATTTTGGTAACGTTTATTACAAATTGGTTTTGAAGAGCCTGTATTTCTGATAAATCTATGAAAACTTTACATCATTCGCGCATTTGGACCAGAAGATATTGCCTAATGAAGATTTGGGTGTTTATGGGCGGGTTTTGGCAGAAACAAAACGTAAAGATGTGAGTGAAAAGCTTTTTCTCACCACAACTCATGACCGTCTTGGATTGTGCAAAATTTGAAAACTTTGTTGAAGAGACTTCAAGAAGTTGGCCTCCCCAAAGTGTTGGCAGAATATTTATATTTATTTATTTATATGTGTTTAAGGTCACATACTTTTGCACAATGGATAATCGTGACCGTGACGGTTTTAGCCGGCGTACCCGGAGAGAACCACCGAGCATCGACGAGCAACTGTCAGCTCCTCAACATTCTAACTCTGTCCAAGCTTCGTTCAAGCAGGGTTACAGCGGTTGAAGACATGTTCACCGTCGACGCGGAGTACGCCCTAGTACACGGCGTCATCGTGCCCCCATGTAGGCAACCGGGATAAAGTGCCTTGCCCAAGGACACAACGCGGGACGGGGATCAAACTCGGGACCTCTAGCATAGAAGTTCAACAGTCTACCACTGAGCCACCGCGCCCCCTGTTCGCAGAATAAAATAAAAACAAGAGCGCTCGTATCGCTGAAGCAATACAATGTCCCCTACCGGACTAATGAGCATTAATAATTATACAAATGTTATAACCTAGATGTGATCAGCATGAATTCCGTTGAAGCATTTCCCCCAAAAGTCCAGAAAACTGATATTTTGGCGCTTTTCCATATTTCCAAGGGCCATAACTCACACAAGAATAATGCAATCAGCATGAAACTCAAACTTGAGCTGCAAGTCATCGTTCTATAGTAGGTTACCAAAAATGAAATCATTCCGTTGAAGCGTTTCCAAAAAAAGTCCGGAAAACTAAAGTACGACAGACAGACTGACTGACAGACTGACGGATGGATGGACAGAGTGTAAATGAAACGTGATCTGTAAGTCATCGTTCAAAAGTAGGTTACCAAAAGTGAAATAATTCCGTCGAAGCGTTTCCAGAAAATCTGATATTTTGGCGCTTTTCCATATTTCCAAGGGCCATAACTCACACAAGAATAATGCAATCAGCATGAAACTCAAACTTGATCTGTTAGTCATCGTTCTATAGTAGTTTACCAAAAATGAAATCATTCCGTTGAAGCGTTTCCAAAAAAAACCTCGGTCAAACTGATATTTTGGTGCTTTTTCCATATTTCCAAGGGCCGTAACTCACACAAGAATAATGCAATCGGCATGAAACTCAAACTTGATCTGTAAGTCATCGTTCTATATTAGTTTACCAAAAATGAAATCATTCCGTTAAAGCGTTTCCAAAAACACTCCGGAAAACTGATAATTTTGTGCGTTTTCCCATATTTCCAAGGGCCGTAACTCACACAAGAATAATGCAATCAGCATGAAACTCAACTTGATCTGTAAGTCATCGTTCTATAGTAGTTTACCAAAAAAGAAATCATTCCGTTGAAGCGTTTCCAAAAAAACTCCGGAAAACTAAAGTGTGACTGACAGACTGACAGACGGACAGACTGACAGACTGACGGATGGACGGAGTGCAAACCTATAGTCCCCTCTGCCGATGCCGGTAGGGGACTAACAAGACGGAGTGATTCTGTGAAATACTAGGCTTTTCAGCAACCTACAACTCTGGGTGAGTTGTGGGTAGGCAATGATCTACTGCATGTTGAACTCTTCTTTTGAACTTTGCTTATTTTGGAAATGCTGCGCGAGGGGTGGGGGGGAGGGGGGGGGGGGGCTAGGTCGCATCTACTCTCATCTTTGTCGTAAGCAGTGGTTGAGGTAGTGCTGGGTGTAACTTTGTAAAGACGATTTATCGGAAATGCACTGCACCCTCCTATTTGTCCTCAAACAGTTGAAGACTGTCATCGGTGAAGACTGACTCTGCTTGGAACAAACGCCAATACTCTTAACCCGCTGAGTATTTTCGACGCGTTTTTCACCAGATCTAGTCATGGCTGCTTCACAAGTAGCCATAACTGGATTTGATAAAAAATGTGTCTAAAGATAACTCAAGAAATCATTGGTCAAACCTCTATTCAATTTACCGGGGAAAATTGGTTAAATGTGCACAAATTATACTTATTTCAGTGGCAAGAAATTTTATGGCCTGTGCAGGAATATTCGACATCAGCATGCAAGATGTTAACTGGGGTGTCTTATTCTGAAGACTTTGGGTACAAAATGTCCAGGGTATAGGGCACAGCATGACCAACAATTTGGGTATAGAACATCCAAATGGCTGCCAAACGACCACGTAGAAAACGCCCTGGGTACAAAATGTTTAAAAACCGGGAATGTTGGTGCTCTGCTAATTCATAGTCCCGAGACTGAAGACCAAAACGGCCGCATGACAGATAAAGATAATTTTGGTAAACTTTACGTTAAAATTCGTGACGGTGAAGTGTATTTTTGACGAATCTGTGAAAACTACGTCACTCACACATTTGGACCAAGAGATATTGGTCAATGACAATTTGGACGTTTCTGACGGGTTTTAGTTGAAAACAAGGTCAAGTTAGGAGTGAAGATCTATACAACTCATGACCGTCCAGGATTGTTTAAAATTTCTAAGGCAGCCTTCGAGCATTTAGCTTTCCCAATGTGCTGGAAGAAAAAAGATACTAGGCGGAGTGATTCTCTTGAGTCACAGGGTTTACCTGGGCATGGGCAACAATCCCACTGTTTAAGAGAGTTGGTGGTCAGCACTCCTCAGAACTCATCCTCACCCCTTTGGTTATTCTGTGAATTCCATGCAACGGGGAGGGGGGTTAACAGGTCATCCATATCCCTAACTCTGTCAGAGACTGGTTGTGACAATGCTTGGAGTTACTTTCTCACGAAGATTCATTGGGAACGCAGTGCATGCTCTCTATCTGCTGGAGATGTCATCGGGGCACTGTCGGGAATATCTTTGATTGGAAGAATCATTATGAACCGGTGTGTGCTTCGTTACATTTCTCCCGGAGATTGCAAGGCGGGAATATTTTTCTTCAATGCACGGAATGACAACCGAGTTCACAAAATGTGCTGTTTGCTACTGTACAAAGGCATTCTGCTCTAGCAGCCTTGTTGAAATGATGAATAGAGCTGAATTGTTTTTTGGGTGCAAAAGTCTAAGGCTTTGAGTACAGATCGTGCAGTGATTTAAGTACAAAATAAACATCAAACTGGCTGCAAAATGTCCACCTGCGGAACGTCCTGGGTACAAAACGTTTAGAAACCGCGTATTAATGATGCTCTGCTAATTCAGGGTTCCGAGATTGCAGATCAAATTGTTGGCAGCAAAAAGTATTTGGGTAAAACTCATGCGACCGCGGAAGGATAAAACTCGAGATTGAACCTCTCGTTATGCACTGTGTCGTTCTGTGTATGTTTGTTCTTGCTTCCACTGCGGCAGACAGAAGTTTTGTTACGTGCATTTCGAAATTGTGTCATTTTTTATTTTTCAGATGAGAAAATGATGATACTCAACAGGCTTGAAATATTAATGGAAATACTATGAATGCAGATAACACCACAAGATAGACTATGAGTTCAAGTGGTTAGTATATCTCTCAGCAAGGGGTAATATAATATTAGAACGTTTCTTTTCATGTTCTATCGGTCGATAGTACCTGAGTTTGTGTGATTTCTGAAATAAAACCTGAAGCAGCGAAGCTGCTTCAGGTTTTATTTCAGAAATCAAAACACTCAGGTACTATCGACCGAGAGAACATGAAAAGAAACGTTCTAATTATTTTATTATGCCGAACAAAAGTACGTTCATTGTTATAATGTTAAGCGTTAACTGCAGCATGCCATCAGTCTTGTAACAACAATGTAGTCGAATCCAAAAACATGACGTCATTTCGAACGAATGACGTCTCTTCGAAAATGACTTGTCACAAGTGCCGTCGCTTTGGGAGTTTCTATATCAACAAATGCCAGTGTTTACAGCTGTTCATGTTATAATTCATTGTTAATGCTTGTGTGATAAGTGGTATAAATTAATGGAATATAAATTCAAGTTTCTCGGACGACGGCAGTTGATAGAATTAAGCGGAGTGAAACAATTTATTTTGAACTTGAGGCGGAGGTTCAGTGAAGACGGGGATTACTAAACATGTGGAAATATAATTGATTGAGATCATAACTCATATTCAGGATTCACTGAGGTGGTGAACAACAAGTGACTTTTTACTATTTCTGATTCTTTTGAATTCATTGTTTGCAGTTAAAATTGAAAACACACCCACTGAAGATGATATATTTGGTGGTAGGTTCGTGTCTACCGGTGACGAAAAAAGTTAAACGAACACGGAGTCAGCATTTGGTGTTGAGAAATTCCAATCGACGCTGATCAATGGAAGTGGAGCTTACATTTTCTTCGTTCTCTTGTCTCCAGGGAAATAAGTTCCGATAGTACCCGTGTTTTGCCCCCAAACTCCAGTACTATGACTTTTAGAAGGTGTCGAATTAACCAATCACGGCTGATGTTACAAACGTGAGGCATAATAATATCTATTGGAGCCACCGGACGTGTATGTTATGATAGAATACAGCTCTATCTGCCACACGGAATTTAAGGGACGTCCATTGGGAGCGCGGTGGTTCAGTGGTTAACTGTTGGACTTCTATGCTAGAGGTCCCGAGTTCGATCCCCGTCCGGGACGACCCGCGTTGTGTCTTTGGGCAAGACACTTTATCCCGGTTGTCTCCATGGGGGCACGATGACACCGTGTACTAAGGCATACTGCACGTCGATAGTGCACGTCTTCAACCGCTGTAACCCTGCTTGAGCGGAGCTTGAACAGAGTTAGAATGTTGAGGAGCTGACAATTGCTCGTCGATGCTCGGTGGTTCTCTCCGGGTACTCCGGCTTCCTCCACCCGTAAAACTATCACGGTCACGATTATCCATTGTGCATTAGTATGTGACATTAAACGCAAATAAATAAGGGGGGACCATTGCAAAACGTGTAATCGGTATTATGCGGGTGGGTAGCAAATCGCGTTCTACGACTCCTTTTCGGTTTGTATACCATCCGAAGGAGGCGCTAGCACAAAAGCCGCCTTGAGAAAGGTAAGTAAATAATTTCACCCAAACGGTTGCTTTCGGGACAGTTAAATGTCAACTGAATACAGACGAGGGGCAATGGGCGGCGATTTATGGAATGAGGCGGTCAGAAGGGCGCTAGAGGTGTCTGATCATAGTGTCGTTGTATGTGCGGACGTAGCGTACACGACTTAGAATTTGTCCTCCGAGTACCATGACATAACAGTTAGAAAGATGGGCGTCTTCACGCATGCAGATTTTCAAGTGCCGTCAAAATGACCAAAATATGACTTCACTTTGACCATAGAGGGTATTTTGAGATGGAAAACATTGACAGCTCAATCTAAAATCCAGCAGAAAGTGACCTTCCAAATTTCTCGATAGTGAGTGAAGTGTAATTTATTTGTAGGTGTGAAAAACAAACGTTGAAAAATTGAGTCCCTTCTCACTGGACGATTCCAATAAGACTTTTATCTTGACTGAATGTATTAATAAGACTTTCAGCTGCGCTAAGTGTCTTAATAAGACTTTCAGCTTCACGGAGTGTCTTCATAATACTTTCAGTTTCGATTGATGTCTTAAGAATACAAGCTGGACGTTTTAAAAAAAACATGGTAGTGTCCGTCAAACTTCAACTGTGGGAAAACGCATGAACGTGTTTACCACAAATTGTCCGCATATGATCCTGAAGCTTCCCAAACATGCTCATATGATTAACGACTGCCTTAACTTCTTGTATGTCCAACGGGAATCCTTGGAATTTGGGTCTGATTTTAAAGTTCATGTTATGACATTATTAAAGAGGTTGACCTTGGGTAGAGCAAGCAAAGTCGCGCTCCAAGGATCCGTTTTGTAATGTAGCTTTAATTATTTAGCATACTGATCCCCCAATCAAAGTGTTTAGGGGCACAAGGGGCCCCAGTTATTGGGGTTGGGCTGTCATAAATGTACTTCGGAGGGTTGTCTGATCATAATGCCGTTGTATGTGTGACCGTGGTGTACATTTATAAATTATTAAAACTTCGACTAAAAACTTGATAGTTGGCGACTTCAATCGTTGTTGTAGAGAAGGGATTAAATTATGTAACAGCGTGTACCTTTATTTATCTTACAATCAACATGTATCTTGTCTGTATTAACTCCGCAACTATCATGTATCCGACCCCCTGATACAGATATTTGTATCAGGGGGTCGGATACAAGCATGTTCCTTTCGCGCGAGTTCCATTTTTTTTCTTTTTGTTCATCCGTGCGAATAAATAGTTCGTTATACATTCGTCTACATTCTTGACTTATCTCCAATATATTGTAAGATAAAATGATTATTACCATTATGTGGATGTACAAAATAGAGACTCTGATACATATTTTGTACATCCACATAATGGTAATAATCTCTATGTATTATGTTGGGCTGTAATATAATTGGAAATAGTCTTAACCCTTCACCTAACATGAAAAGCAGACGACACTTGCAAAACAAATTCTTGAATAACTATTTTTTTTCATTTTTTTTCTCAAAAACATAGGTTATGACCCCCCGTTGGAACGAGCTCGACGAGCTCGTTCCAACGAGGGGTCATAACCTATGTTTTGGAGACAAAAAATGAAAATATTTTGAAAATTAATTGGCGATTTTTGAGAATAGCGCTGGCCGGTTTTGGCCGTTACGTTGGGTAAAGGGTTAAAATTGGACCGTAATGGTAAAATTCATATCTTCTTATTTGAAGTCCTGTTTTTGAAACTGCATAAATGGGATCTCAATGGCTACAAATCAACAAAAATTCAGCTCCATACTTTGACGTCTAATTTCGACATTTTCCGTTCCTCCCTCGTGTATGACGTTTTATATCAAACTATATTTGATCTTATGGAATGAAAAACACCAGATGCATCATTTCAATTATTGGTGAAGTAGTGTGTTTTAATATTGCGCCAGTATCTTTGAGAATTTGTCCTCTATGCATATCACAAACAAGATGGTGTGTCATTTTCTGGCGTTAAATTTTAAAAAAAGAATAAATATGGTCCGTTTATATTTTTACGCTCTACAAAATACAAAGGGCAAAGACGTACCATCGAAACCTTAGTGTGCTCAGCTGTTTACAGGCAGCACATGTCTCATTTACCCATGAATGGATTTTGTAAAGGTTGTCAATCGATTTGAAGGTATTTCATGTATCTGAATAGCCTGTCTCGTGCGTTGAATGGACAGTTCAACCACTTTACGCCCTGCCCTTTGTTCGATCAACAAAACGCGCGGGATCGGGGTGAACTCGGTGAACCAGAGGCATTCAAGTGACGTCACTTGAACACCTATTCTATCATTGTATATCAGGTATTTATTACTTTCCAATGTGTGATTTACTGGGATATCCGGATTTGATTATAAACGAGAACTTCACAAGTGAATTATGAAATCAACAAGTGTGTCATGTATCCGTGCGCGCAAACGAAGACGCTTTGCCGTGGGTGTAATGGGGCCTTCATTGTTTTTTTGTTTGTTTTTTAATCCTTTATCTAATATGAAAAACAGACGACACTTGCAAAAAAAATTCTTGAATAGCTATTATTTTCGATTTTTGTCTCAAAAACATAGGTTATGACCACTCATTGGAACAAGCTCGTTCCAATGATGGGTCATAACCTATGTTTTAGAGACAAAAAATTGCATTGCTCCACTGACAGGGAATCGACGACCGAGTTGGGTTTTTGGGGGGTATAACGTCACTCAGATACCTAACGACCAATCAGATGCGTTCTTACATGGCGCCCTTACACGTAGACTGGATTCAAGGCTAGGTCTATCAATATCAAGCACATTTCTCAACGTTGAGTGCACACAGTAATCGTGATATAAAAAATATTTATCAGACCGGGGGGCAGGGCAGTAGAAAATTTGCAGACGTCACGTCTCAATTTTCGGTTTAGGACTACGGTCCGGATCATCGCCGTTGGTCCGCTTTGGACCGGACCACTCTTTCGCGTATTGTTCAGTTCGGGGGGGGGGGGGGGGGGGGGGGCAGTAGAAAATTTGCAGGCGGCATGTCCCATTTTTCGGTTTAGCCCTTTTTTACACCCACCCACCACCTTGTGCAATTTTTCTACTGTCATTTTCAGACACCCAGCCCCGCTTTTCCATGGAAATTACAAATTGCTTTGACAAATATCATAATAGGTATGCAAAGAAGTATCGTTCGATGATTAGTTTGTTTTCAGTAGTGATTCCGGGTACTTGTTAAAACTTTCTATTACCCAGAAAGGTTAGTTTCACTTCCTGTTTGCAAATTGAAGCTTCAGAAATCTTAAAAAAAACTCACCCAGAACAGCTCAATGTCCATGGAAGTATGAATGATGGCCTAAGATATGCTCAACCCCATTTTCCTCTGATTTGACGTAAATAAAATATGTTTAAATTATTCCCCTGATTTGTACCACAGAAGTAAGGTAAAAATAACAAAAGATTCTATCCATTCTGATCCATTTATTTATTTTTACTTGATTCTGGCAGGAGTCTGCATGATTAATTCCATAAGTGACTCCAAGTACTAACCTTGTTAGTATGATGTATTTATTTTTTGATTATTTTACCCCAATTCTTAATTAAATATCAGTTGAAAATGATATTTGTTAATTTTCCAAAATCTCAAGTTACCAATGACACATAGTAAAGTCTTAATACACAAAAATAGCAAGTTAAACTGTTCTGAATATTCTATTGTGACTAGGCCATGCAACAATATTTTAAATTTGAAAGTGTGTTGGAACTGTTAACTAAGTTAAAATACGGCAGTTATCACAATCAATTCACTAGCAATCCTTCTCCGTCATAATACCAAAGCAATGACAAGTGAACAGCAGAAAATATTCACAAATATTATTTTAACATTCCAGTCAAAAAGTGAAGAAGCCCTTGAAGTGAATAGAATATTAGATGCTAGCACAGTTTTACATTAACCATTAATTCATGCTGTATCTGGTGCATTATAAAGCATTTTTCCCAAAAAATTGTCCGGCATATTTTCAGCACCGGGAACCAGACACCTACCCCTCCACGAACATGTATTATTTATGGCATTTGCACAGATTTCGCCTGATATTAACACTTATAAAGGCCCCCTGAATAGCAGTTAACTTATTAGGGTTGATTTACAGCATCGTCCCAGCGGTTTGGAACATAAATAATGATATATTGAAGAAAATTATGAAAACTACCATAATTTGAGTACGCACGTTTTAGCGCACCCATGAGACCCACCCACCTCACACATAACGTCTCGAAAAATTTTGTCCCCCTTCCTCCCCCCCCCCCCCCCCCCACCCCCGATCAGACGGGCAAAATATATTCATAGCGTTTGTTTTCTAACTATTCATTTTGTTATTTCAGATACTACAGAAATCAGTGACAAGAAGAGAGAAGAGAGAACACCATTGCCGGACGCTGTGAAATTTCTGGACAACAGGCCGAGTAAGTGCTCTACCCTCACCGCACTCGGAACTCAGATGATTCCGATTCTCGATTATTACCTCGATTGTACAACAAACATAGCAATTGGGCTAAACAGTTTTCAATTTCTATATTTAGATTCCGTTAATGGTGAGGTCTGATCAAATCTGGTCTATGGAAACTGGTATTTCGAGTGTTAACACGGAACACCCTAATTTGCATTAAAACCGGATTATGCTGCTTCCAACTCCTGCTTAAATTACCAAATTGCAAATTCGAAACGAGGCGGAAGATAACGTTTTTCACCTCACCCATCTGTTCAACTTCGAAGTTTGCAAAATTTGGCGTTCTAATTTTGTTTTATTTTCGACTACATTAACTTTCGCAACTGCATGACCTACAGTACATGGAGAGTGGATTGTAACTAAATCACCCACAGAGGGGAGTTATCACCCAAACCATAACTTTCAAATATTATACATATGGACAAAAACACAAGCAATGTTTCAGCCAATGGACCTCCGGGTTTAACCCGGAGGTCCATTGGTTGAAACTTCGCCAGTGCTTGTTATGCTTTGCAACTAATTTGCAATTGTTGCTTGGGTGGAATCTCCACTCTGTGGGTGATTTAGTGATAATACACTCTCCACGTACTGTATGAAATAAATTCGCAGACACATCAATCGAAATCCTTTAAAATTATCACAATAAACAAAATTTTAAAAAGTTTAATTCGCTCTTAAAAGTTTAATCCGAACAAGTTCGACATTCTGCGTCAACGTACCAAGACAAAAAGATTGAAGGACATGGGGCTGGAGGAAGGTTTTACAATATAAATTTGGGCTATCAAGATAACAAGCATAAGGGCACATATTCAAGTAAACATTTCTATTTATATACACTTTTATGGGGTTTTCTCCTTTAGTTTTGTTTCAGCCATGTCTAAAAATCCCAACCCCCTCGTCTGGCATACTTAAGGAGGGAATTTAGTTTTGAGGAGCGTGAGTATACTTCGAACTCAGTGATCAGTTTGTTTTGTTATTTTTCTGGTCATATTACTCTTATCGCACACCCGAAGTGTTATCAGGAGTATCGGAAGAAACCGCGGGGAACCGAAAACTGTATTCATCAATATTACTGTCCTAACAGTGGAAAATTCCACGAAATAGGATTGCAGAGATATAGAAATTGGATAACCCTAAGCTAAGTTCCTCCAAAGGATATCCAAAATTTTCCAGGTTAACGTTTACTCGCTCCTCTAAAATCAGGTTCAAATTAGAGTTTCAAACAAATATATCATAAACTCTATCCGATTGTCGATTGTTGATTATTTTTTTTGTTTTGCTTTTGGGCCTTTGGGGTGAGGGGTGTTTAATATTTATAGCCTGTCAGTCAGGGGCGGCGGAACCGGGGGGGGGGGGGCTTTTTTGCCGGGCCATGTTTTTTGTATGCAGATATTTTAACACAACCAACGACTGGTGAAACAAGGGGCAGATCCAGAGCCTCCCCCATATTTTCGCCAGCTATTTTTCTCTCGTACTGGTTCAGTTTCGATGGATTTTGGATCATTTTTGCAGTAGGTGGCAGCAAACGCTAAAATGTACAAGTCTGTTAATAAATCGGTTAACTGAAGTAGATCGTAATCTTACAGAAACACAAGTACCAAACACACCCCAGACAAGATAATCCACAGACAGTATAATTGCTGTAAACGTCTGGTAAAGCATACAGGTGAAGTCTATTTATCAGCTTTGGTCATTACGACCAAAGCTGATAAATAGACCTCACCTGTATACTTTACCGACGTTTTTTAACGGCCCTCGAAGTGTGAAATCTTTCAAATACATCTCCTGAAAAATCTCAAAATAACCACTCAGATGAATGGAAATGGGGGTTTTGGAACCCTGGAATTTAAAATTTTCATACCGACGACCATACGTCGCCCGATCTAGCCCCCCCCCCCCCCCCCCCCCCCCACACACACACACCATTTGAAAATCGTTACGCCGCCCCTGCAGTAGTCAGTGATTACTCTTAATTTAAGGAATTATGATTTCACTTCCCTTATGGGTTATGTATTTTGAAGAGCAAGCACATCTAACCAGTTATATACTTGGTCACTGAAGGTCGAGGGGGTAACTGGACAATGCTAAAGATAGACTTTATGTTTGTGTTCATTAACTCGTAGAGTTCGGGAAGCCCTTATTTGGTGTTTAGTGAGACACCGAAATTTAAAGGCTTCATATTCCGTGGATGTGCTTCATCGTATTGTAGTGAGAACGGATGCTGGAGGAAGGAATGTCTCGAGGTGAACACTTCCAGTGGTTTGATTATCTCCCATGATATGCTCTTGTTCGAGATTAACTCCATTCTTGTTATTCATTAAGGGGACGTCCAACCTAACTTTGGTCAAATTTCATGTAATTTTCTTTCAAGTCTAAAAAAGGCCCAAAATGAATAACCCCAATAAATTATATACCAAAATGCTTGGAATGAAACATAGAACATGTGGAAACTGAAATTTGCCATGGAACTGCTGCCATGTGTAAATAGCACCACCTGAAAGTCTGCTATGGCATAAGTAAGAGAACAAAATTTTTACAATAAAATACCTCAAAATAAAATAACAGCTGTATTCTATAAACATTTAAGTACATACTCGAAGAAATCTTTTCCTAATTCATGAAAGTAATGAAGATTGAGACCAAATGTTATAAGTGGAGGGCTCACTGATTGAAGGCAGACATTTTCTTTTGTTTATGTTTTGATTTGGGGAGTTCAACAAAGGTCAACTTGAAGGAGTCCAGCAGAAGAAGTATGGAAGGACAAAAGAGTGTCTCCCAATATCAAGATGTATGTGTTACTGTAATGGTTTGGAAAGAAAATATGATATTCTCCTATGTAGAATGCACTGCAAAAGTCATACATTGTAGTTGAATAAATATATTTACAAACCCCTTGCACTGTAACCCCTTTTATCCCATGCATCAATTTGATAGTGATTAAATTGTTAAATTTGTCTGGTTTATCAATAAGTACATTAGCTTTGTTCAACTCTTGGACACCAATACACTCATGATATCTGTTGGAGAAGAAATAAGGGTAACTGTAACCTGTCACTGCAATAAACCATCTAATGTACTTAAAAGTACATTGTTATTCAAAACACATCAAATCAACCTTACATAACCATTATCGCATGTACTTTCCCCAAGGAGGCTTACTGACATATTGAGATCAGAAGGGCACATCCAGAGGGTCTCACATATTTTTTTCAAGAACGCAGTACACAAAGCAATCCCCAAAAGATGACAAGTGAGCTCCATTTGACACAGAAAATTTGGGTGGGGGGGGGGGGGGGGCTCTCTTCCTTGTATGACTCTACCTCCGGCACTCAAGGCATATGCCTTTTTTCTCAAAGTTTAACTCTTTTTTCTTTTTGAAGATCCTGGCCACACATGTTCCAAACACTATCAGACAGGTAAACCTCCAAATAAGTGTATCTGCAAAAATCATGTTACATTGCAAAACATTCTTCTTAGAGTTTTAGTTCTGGACCTTTCATGCTTCTTACTTCCAACTATAACACTTAATTTATCGATTCATGGGTGAATAGAAAAGTCCTGCCATAATCAACATTTTGAGTTCCATAAGCCTTCAAAACAGCTCCAATAAAAGTGTCAAACATCAGATTGGTGGCTTTATACAGAATATTCATTAGGTTGTTGCTTGATAAGTAATAGGAACAAAATCTTCACAAGAAAATTCTGCAGCAATACAATTGAGGGTATTAGCAGGCACTCTGCAACAAATTGTAACAAATCAACTAGTTATAAACAAAATTTTCTAACTCAAAAGAGTGAAAAAGTACCACAACTCTGAAAAAATGCGGGAAGAAACACATGCTACAGCAGCTACACATTCACAGGCATTGTTTCTCCATGATGCTCGATCACAAAACCAAATATCCTTCAAATTGGAGTAGCAATGGTTGAGATACAAGGGGGAATGTTTGTACATGCAATGATGAATGGGTAAGACTAAGATTAAGAGGACAGGGGGTCACCACTGCACGGCCCTAGATGCACCTTTGATTTTCCAACTTCCACTAAGTTCCAGGTCTGGGGCATAATAATCGCAACACACCCAACCAACTTATCAGTTCATAATTTCAGTTAAATAAAAGAAATTATCAATTTGAATTAAATAATAGATGATGTAAAAATATTTGGCTTCCTTCGCCTTCTCGTACTATTTAATTACCACAAACAATATCAGTTTGATGCCGACAAACGAAACTGAACGCATGTGGTTTGATTAAAAAGTAACTCGGCATGAATAATGAAGAAATTGCGAATATTTCGTGTATTTCATTTATTTAAAAGCCAATTGCAGCTAATATTGACCGTGCATTCGATAATTCGTTTCGGTTTTGACCACACGGCCACGCTGACACTCCGTGACAGCGGTTATGTTTATTGTGATATGCAAATTGGGGGATGGTTTCCGGTGAAGGAGATTTGTCACATTTGTCAGTGTAAAACGATAAAAAAAAACCACTGATCGACGCTTGTATTACTATGGTTGGTTGGAAGAAAAAACTAAATTCTCAGCATCGTCCAAGCGCACCTTATTTAAAAGCACGAATGCATCATTTTCAACCCATCTTCAATCGGTCCTTTGCAGACATCAAACATACCCGTCTTCAAATTCCATGGTTACTAGGACGTAAATAACTTCGCAGCGACAGGGGGAAATTAACACACTCAATATAGTTCCAGGTCACTTGGAATATACTTCGTGAAAAAGTGATTTCTGAAGCATTCTGCTTACTTTGTTATGAATATTGCCTTATTTTATGTGTATCGTCCCGATTTTATACACTCGGTTATTTTTTTTACAAGTGGTTCATGTTGTCTTTCTAGTGCGCAATAATTCAGATTTTTTGTCAACAAAAAAGTTCAGACAGCCTGTAAACACGAGAGGGAATTTCGAACCATATTTTTCAGTTATGACATTAACAGCTCAAGTACTTGCTGTCACCTGTTTGCAAATACGCTCATACATTGTCTCGAACAAATAAAGGGCGTGATCACGTCCTTGCATTCTTACGATTGCCCAAATTGAGTATTTCTGCAAGAACCACATCGTAATCACATGACCGGAAAAACATCGTTGAAACATGGCCACCTCCGGAACATCAAAAATTTGTGTTGATGTTATTACATTCAAACGTCAAAACCCACCAGAGTGTGTGTCAAAAAAATGCTTTCTCCGAGTCTGTAGTATGTTATCATTATATTGAGGACAAGGCTTTCGAATTACCGATTATTTTGTGGTTTTACCGGTTCGTTACTTATGCCATTTGCAAATTAATCTTCTTCAAAATCATAAAATTCACTTTTTTTCCTGAAAAAAAATATATGTACCTTTTCTATGCACTTTACTCATTATTTTGATATATAATTTGCCTTTCCTTACTTCTCTTATCTGTTTCTGAGGCATTGGGAAAAATGTCAAAAAATTGACCAAAGTTAGGTTGGACGACCCCTTAAAGTTTCTTCGTATCGATTGGGCGTGTCATATTAGATTCCTAAACAATTCCATAATCTGAACGTACATGTTGCTCTTTATAAGGGATTATCTACCAAATGTACCTTATTATTTTCGAAGTGAAATTATTGAGTCTGTGTGGACTTGTCACAAAGACACGCCCCATAAATTGTAACAAGTCAAAGACACGTGCGCAAATTTTGAAATCGTAAATAATTCCATACTCTATCAGTTGAAAAATTACCCTGACAAATGAGTGGCAATGGAAATGGGATTTTCTTGGATCAAAAGTGTTATGCAATTATATTTTGCATAACCTTCGCGGGGTTATCTCAGAAATTCAATTTGTCCATCTCTGGACTGGGTCAACGTAACTTTATTTTGACAGAGCAATATGACATAACGAAAGGCTACAACAACAGTACAGATAGTTATTCGGTATGGAGCCAGTAAAAATCTAATAAACCTAAACGGTGTTCGAGAAGTTACCCTTATTTGTGCTCAAATGGTCACTACACATCAACTAAGTGTATCTTAGAGTGGTTACTCTTCTCGTGCAGATTAGAGTGGTTACTCTTTTCGTGCAGATCCACAGGCAATACAATGATGCACATCCAAACTTGTTTTTTTTGCATTAGGGATCACTTCCGAATAAGGTCAATCTGGATATTTCCAGCACTCGACAGAGCACGTGCGTGAAAAAACGATCAGGGGTGACACCAGGATTTCTCCGACGTCGGGCTATGATCCCAGACAGGGGAGCTAGAGAGTCCCCGGTCCCAAATTAAAACACATTTTTTTATATTTCGGCAACAAAGTCGCAATATCCGTGACTCTAGATGTTTTGAAACAGTCAAAACGAAACACAAAATATCACGATATTTATATGAAAATAAAATGAAATACGGAAACCAAGTTAACATAAACTCAAATCTTTAAATATATCTTCAAATATTTCAGTTTATGTTAATCTGACTGCCCATAGGTAACAGCTGGGATCATGCTTTGGGAAGTTGGTATGCCACGTGATTATATGCCCATCGGGTTACTTCTATTGGGCACGTGATTCGGATCTTCGGGGATGTTATCTTTATCTTTATGGTGTTTGCGTAATTTTATCTCCCCGACAAAGTTGGCCGATCTCCCCGATGGGGGGAGGGTGTGCGTGTGGGGGGGGGGGGGGGGGTAAACCATCCAGATGTGGAGGTTAGGTCTTGATCTCCCCGTGGCGCCACCCTTGTAAAAGATAAAGAATAACACAAAAACGAAACGTTTAACCTCTTCACCCCGAATGTGTAAATGAGGTGTAAAGAAAGACGTGGACGAGCAGACGATATAATGAACAATTCACCGGTTGTGAGGATCAGAAATAATCTAAAGAGCTGTTGGATCAAATTATTACTGAACATCCACATAAAGCAGAACGGATTCGCCCATTTAGCCGGAGAGAGTTTTGAAGGAGACGGCCCCCAGGTTGGCAGTGTTGAAAGGGTTGATAAGAAATTGAATGGGTGATCGAGGATTCTCTTCCCACCGTACGTCGAAGAAAGGACTTGAGAACACTTGATATCCCAAAAAGTCTTCGAATCATCAAAGTACTGGAGAGTCATTTTCATTCAGTGCTGTTTTCTGATGAAGAGCAAAATTGGACGATGACGAGTACACAGAGGCAGCGGAAGCTGGATAAAAGTGGAGAGGCACAACTTTTCAAGGCTACCATAGTTCGGCACAGTGGGAGAGGAGAACAGTTACAATCGTATATCAGTAAATGTACGGTGACATACTATAGTCTCTCATTTAGATGGGCATGCCGCGGTGTAGTCACTGTCCTGTCCACTTCATCTACTTCAATCATCTTCCAACCCGAAGGCTAACCTTCGGGTTGGAAGATGGGTGAAGTAGAAGAAACGGACCGAAGTGACCGAAGGTGATATTCTTTTGCCAAATGTTGCTTGGATTTGCAAATAGTATATTACAGGAATGCTTGTATATTGACATGTCCGCGTGCGTCCATCTTAAATCATTGTGTAACCGCGCAACATGTCTGTGGAAAAATGTGGAGGGGTACGTGTCCCCTGTGCCCCCCCCCCCCCGGTTCTGTCGCCCCTGACTGGAGGGGGAGAGGGTGGAGCTAACACAGGCGAGTATTTGCGTATTGTTTTAGAACAACTTCTCCAGTCTACTGGCTGTCAACAGTATTAAACCAGTAGGTCACAGCGCCACAGCAGTGATTTTTAAACAAAACTTGGCTGTCTGTTTCTAAAGAGACGGGTTGCCCCCTAACCACAGCAATAACACAAAAAGTTTGTGATTCTCCAGTGAGAAGAATTTTTCAAACTTTCTCCAGACCTTGAAGAGTTAATCGCCAAGCTGACACTGAAAATCAGTTCAGGATTTAACAATTCTGAAAATGCAGGACTAAACCTCAAATTCATTTTCCTTCAACACCTCGACAAATCTCTCAAACAAAAGTGATCCCGGAATCTAATAGCCCAGCAACAGGGTATGTGTAGAATATGAAAAAATGAAAACTCGTGGGAAGTTATGGGAAACTTCAATTTCAATTTTATTTTCTATGATCAAGAAAGTTACAGAACACTAGATCTTCTGAAGGGATCAAGAAAAACTATGGACATTTGAGAGAAGCGCTGTGTCTTATTGGTTCTCAGTGAATCGGCCGCATCCGCCAGCGTAATATACAAATTGGAGCACGGTGGCTCAATAGGTAGAGGTGCAAGCTGAGATGTCCTCGGTTCGAATCCCACCGCGTTGTGTCCTTGGGCAAGACACTTCACCCCCATTGCCCACGTGGGAGCGCGGTGGAGTTGTGTACTAAGGCGTACTGCACGTCGATGGTGCACCTATCTTCAACCAATGCTAACACTCTTTGTGTGGAGTCAGTATGTTGGGGAGCTTACAGTTGCTCGCAGTTGCTCGGTGGTTCTCTCCGGGTACTCCGGCTTCCTCCACCCGTAAAACTGTCGAGTTCATGATTAGCCCTTGTGCAGAAATATGAGACCTTAAACACCAATAAATAAATAAATAAATAAATAAATAAATAAATAAATAAATAAATAAATTCAGCAGTTGAAAAATATTATTTTTCAAAAACTTTCAACCAAGCAATATTATGCGACCTCTCTTTGGAACGGTCTCGTCGAGCTCGTTTTGAAAGCTTTCAACAAATAATTAACTTGCAATCAAACCTGAAAAGTACAATTACAGTACGGCAGCCGTGTACTGGTCACCTCCCATAGGTGGGCGAACTTTCCACGGGTAAACTATTATTAGACTCCAAAACTAATCATAGAAATAATCATCAAAAATTTAATTAATTAATCACTGGGTTGTACCCGGTGCTTCATTAATTAAAATTGTGCTGATGATGATTTTTATTTTCCTCGCGTGGATTACGACGAGTCCACGGCGACTGTACTGTATAATTATGAACATCATACTCTTAGATCGTTCATAGAGAGTAATCGCTTGACTGGATTGGTTACGTGAAATAATTCATGAGAGGTGAGGGACGTTGTACAAACACGAGTGCACGAATGCGCACGAGTGTTTTACAATAAAGTCCCTTGCCTCGAATGAATTATTTCACGCAAACAGTTCAGTCGAGCGATTACTCTGTTTATTACTTTTCATTATCAACGATAATTATATTATTTAACCCTTTACATAACGTAACGGTAAAAACCGGCAGCGCTATTCTCAAAAATCGCCAGTTAATTTTCATTATTTTTTCATTTTTCGTCTCTAAAACATAGGTTATGACCCCTCAGTGGAACGAGCTCGTCGAGCTCGTTCCAATGAGGGGCCATAACCTATGTTTTTGAGACAAAATATGAAAATAATAGTTATTCAAGAATTTCTTTTGCAAGTGTCGTCTGCCTTTCATGTGAGGTAGAGGGTTAAAAAAAAACAAAACAACAATGAAATCCCCATTACACCCACGGCAAAGCGTCTTCGTTGATTGCATAATTCACTTGTGAAGTTATCGTTTATAATCAAACCCGGAAATCCCAGTAAATCACACTTTGGAAAGTAAAAACGTGGTATAATCCATATACATGTAATCTGAATCGATGAAGATATAAAGACAATAAAAAGGGCAAGATGTTTTCATGCAACAAACCTTATCCCATACACATCACGTAGACGCAATCTGTATGGCATAGTGAGCCGTTGCTCAATGTTCGTCTAGTGGTTTTGTAATACAGTTCGAACTTTGTTTCTTGCCACAGTATCTTTGAGTTTTAAGGGTTGATTCTTTTAAGGTGGCCTTTGATAGCCGTGTTCTATCTGATAACTTCAGAATAACAGATGACTTCGGCAAGCAGCTCCCCCTCCACCCGGTCTACCAATACCTTTATTCAAACTGTAAAGTCTTTAATTCCTAACATCAAAGTAATTCAATATCAAAATATTTCTTACACCAGTACTGAAGTGACGATAGCTTCCATTAGAACAGTATGATCTGTTCTGCCAAAAATGTTGTACAAGACGGGTGTCAGGCTGGTAACGTTCACAGGAGAGTCTGTTCTGGGGTTTTGCTGGTAGTTATAGAGAGAGAGGGAACGAGAGTGGCCTCGAATACAATTGCGAATTCACGTTGATCATGCATCACGAGATCTCGACAAAGACAGTCAACAGATCAGTTGACATGAGACACCCACTGCCAAAGAAATGCCTTCACCAGTCCATTTCCTTACTCTAACAAGAATCTCCAAGCTTCAATAGACGTCGGCCTGGGGATGTTCTCTGTCAGATGAGTGTGTGATGATAGTCCAGTCGAAACCAGCTAATACAGGTTGAAATTAGTGATTGACAAAACCATGGGATACTTTGGCAACCAATTGTCAAGTTCTCGTCAAGTTAAAATTCTTCCCCCAAACCTCCTGTGTTTCAGAAGCAACATAACTTAATGTTTCCCTGTTCTACGAGTCGATTCTGTTTGTCGAGTACTTTCAAGTACTGTTATTTTATTTTACTAGTATTTATTATAGGCTCTGATGCCCCTTTTAACACTTTACCCATCATAAAAAACTAAAACGGTAACCTGAAATTCGCAACACCTTTTCACTGCACACATTCAGCATCACTTGGGTTAAACATATCATCAAAGATGCACCTAAAATCGTTTTTTACTTTCCTAAATCCCTAGTTACCCACTGTGTGGTACCCGCATCTGGGGCGTGGACAATCAGTGGAATAGTTACCCAATATGCAAAAACGCCATTGGAACAACGACATCCATTCCCCCGCCGACTTTTATGTTATAACAGAAATAATCTCATTATTAGCCTGGACATGTATTCATACCTAATAATGCCACTCACCAAATATTATTTAATTTCTTTAATCACAACTGAAGATATCATCGAAAAACCTGCAATTTTGGTAAATTCAAAGTCGATAAGGGATATAACTCTGGAAAATTATTTGAACCAAAACCTCTTTTCCATATACACACGTACACATCATACTCATACTGCACACCAAGTTTCGTAAAAATCCAATGAAAAATGCAGGAGGAGTTAGGCTGACAAGCATTTGAGATGTCAATGTTGCTATTTCCAAGGACCATAACCACGCAAAATTCGTCGCATCGAAAACTCCCGATCGCATGCACATCTACACTTGAGACTGATACTTCAGACCACGTTTCGTAAAAATCCAATAAAAAATGCTGAAGGAGTTCATCGGACAAGCCTTTGTGGGGGAAATTGTGCTAATTACAAGGGCCGTAACCACGCAAAATTATCGCATTGAAAATTTCGGACCACATGCACATCTACACTTGATACTGATACTTAAGACCAAGTCTCGTAAAAATCTACTGAAAACTGTAGGTGGAGTTAAGCGGACAAAGTTTGTGACAGACGTTCTAACCCATATGTATTTGTGAGGTGATTTTAGTGTTAGGTATGGGGGAAATTGCGCAACACATAAGTGGGTTTTTCGCACCTCACAAGTTGAAAAAAAACCTCAGAAGTGGCTGGTGTCCTAACGGTTTTATCCCCCAACATACAAGTAACGACTGTGCACGGAGGGTCACCTCGCAAGGCCATCTGCGGTGGCCCGGACAGACGGACGCATGGATGGACGGACGTTCTACCGCAGATGTACTTGTGAGATGATTTTAGTGTTAGGTATGGGGAAAATTGCTCAACTCATAAGTGGGTTTTTCGCACCTCACAAGTTGAAAAAAAAACTCAGAAGTGGCTGAACTAACGGTTTTATCCCCCAACCTCACAAGTAACGACTGTACACGGACGGTCACCTCGCAAGGCCATCTGCGGTGGCCCGGACGTACGGACGGACGAACACCATTTCAATATCCCCCTCCAGACTTCGTCGGCGGGGGATAAATCATAACATTTTCTTTAAGCGCAACTGATGATATCTTCCAAAAACCTGCAATTTGGGTAAATTCAAAGTCGACAAGGGCTATAACTCTGGAAAAATTATTCGACTCGAAACTTCCTTTCGATATGCACATGTACTCATATTCATTCTGCACACCAAGTTTCGTGAAAATCCAATGAAAAAATGCAGGAGGCGTTAAGCGGACAAGCATTTGTGATCAAAATTTTGCTATTACCAAGGGTCGTAACCACGTTAAATTCGTCGCATTGAAAATTCCTGACCACATGCACCTCTACACACTTCATACTGATACTTCAGACTAAGGCGTGGGGTGGGAGTGGATGGCGGCGAAGTTTCTCCGCTTTATTCTTCGATACACAATTTGAAAATTTAAGATAACCCTACAAATGATATGCAAAGACAATGCATTACCCTTTTGAGCCAAGATAACCCATTCCCGCTGCATTCTCTGTTGTTAGCTGTTTTCACTCTGCTAAGATAACCCCGCAAGTTGTTCTCCAGAAATAATATTTTATTATCAGTTCTGATACGAATATGAAAGCAGACTTCCAGGAACTATTGGTGTCTGAAATTTTCATTTGCACTGGGCGGGCTTTTTCGGAGGTCTCATCGTTCTTTTCTTGGTATAAACTCCTTCAATAGTTTCTGGTCGAAACGTAACTTTTGAGGTATGCGAAAACTCACACGTGACGAACGTTTACGTGCCGTTGGTATGTTGGAAGTTTGAATCAGACAGACTGCAGTGGCTCAAATTCTCAACGTTACTCAATCGTTGATTAGCAGGTTGTGATCATGCTCCCGTCAGAGAGGCAATGTTGATGACAGACGTCGGCCAGGTCGTCCAAGGGCTACAACTGCTAACCAAAATCGTTTCATTCGAACAACAGAATTACGTAACCGCCATCAAAGCGCCTCAGAAACTGGACAGCAGCTGCACCGAGGTACAGATGTGCGAGTCGGTGGTCAGATTATCCGACACCGCCGACACAGCTGGAATTTGTACGCTCGACGACCTCAAAAAATTCCATGTTTGACTGAACGTCACATCGCAGTAAGGCGTAATTGGTGTTTGGTGTAGAGCACGACAGCACTGGGACAATCGTCGGTGGAGCGACGTCATTTTTTCCAGTTAATCGAGGCTCACTCTCGACTTCCACGACAGGCGAAACAGAGCGTGGCGGCGGCAGCGGCGGAACGAACGATACCATAACGTAACCGTTAGGCAGCACGATCGTTTTGGTGGGGGATCGGTTATGGTGTGGGGAGGCTTAACCATGACAAGCAGAACAGCATTACATGTCATCAAGGGCGTGTCACAGGCCAGTACTATCGTGACAACCTGCTAGCAGCCGATTCATTTTCCAAGATGACAATGCAAGAGCACACCGGACCATGTTGCTACAGAGTTCCTCCAGGCGCAGAACATCACTACACTGCCTTGGCCAGCACTGAACCCAGACCATTCACTAATCGATCACGTCTGGAATATGCTTGGCGGGCGCCTACGATAACGCCAACAGCCCCCACTACCAATGTCCAGGAACTCGTCGCTGCACTGCAAGAAGAATGGAATAACATCAGTCAAGCTGATATTGTGCGTTTGGTGAGGAGTATGCCACTTCGGATCCACGCTTGTGTCGCGAACAGAGGAGGAATTACAAAGTACTGAGGTCTTGGACTGAATGTGGTAAATTCTCTGACTGGCCGTCCATGTCTTCTACAGCGCAGTGCGTGGAGTGTGTGCTTGTCAGACACGCCGCTGAAGCTGAAATCATTCACCAGATGTGCAATGCCTCAACTGTTTTGTTTTTTGATGAAAATATAAATATATTTCTTCATATATCTCACTTTTATCAAATATATTCTACTTGTTTTTACCTACACAATTAGGTTTTATTAGAAAAAAACACCTCTATTTGTAGAAAATGAACAAGAGATATCTTTCTTTGTTAGCAATAAGTAAAATATTCCTATCACCAGTCGATTCTTTACTTTCCGGCCATTTCATGAACTCCCACTGATACCGAGGTGAGGATATATCTACCGTATACGGTCTTTGCATCAATCATTCAGTTAGAGGCCGAAAGTGAGAAGTGTGCAAACTTTTTGATCTGTACATGGAAACTTAAAATCTGATTCTGTCATTAACAGTTCCATTAACACGAGAGATGCCGATCGTGAGTCTGCAATGTGCTCAATAAAAAAAGATGGTAAGCCGGTACATCTCGATTGTGGCATGTATTTATCCACAAACAGTTTCTAGTCGTTTTTAAGATATAATCCGCAATGACAAACACAAAACGACTTGCCATGCGTACACCTTCAGTTGCTCATCTTAGCGACGCACCTGCTGATTCATAAATTATTAAGTCATCCAACGAAGTTTGAATGACTTATTGGGATCGTTAGGATTTTTTCTTCTTTTTTCTTGTTCATCCTCTCATTTCAACAGTTTTAAAGTTACATGTTCGAAACACAAACATTAATGACGATCTTGATTTTCAATTTTCAACCTTTATCCAAAGCAATTTACAGTTAAACATTTTTTCTTTACATTTTAGTATCAACTCCCGTATCAGACCCCTGTCTTTCACATTTTGGACATAAGATCTCTAACAAAATCCGTAACTAAAAATGTGGCGTAGTTCTTGGTAATTTCCAACTGTTATGGCCAAACTCCGAGGTGACGCCGTAGAGGGTCATAGGGTAAAAATGAAACTGCGTCAGATTTTTTTTCTTGTTGAAATTTTATTGTGATGTTTGTAGACATCAAAAAAAAAAAGAGGCAGCTTTTTTCTGTTCTTCGATTTATCGCCATTATTGACGTTTGTTACACCACTTCACTTTTCGGGGTTATTTTGCACATTTTCATTGAAAACACTGATTTTCAATAACGCACAGCTCAGAAGAAATAATACACAAAGCTATATATGAAGTTTCACACGCCTTTAGTTTCACGATGGCTTCATTAAATGCATTTGTTACAATTTCAGTGTCAACCCTTTGTCCTAAATAATGTCCATTTTAGGTGTTTTTCATTAACGTTGAATGTCTGCCGGATTTTAAAGGCTCATACTATAAATTTGGAATATAAACATGTATTCTCCAATAAACACCACATCTAAAAATGCAAGTATTCAATTATTGACTTTCCTTGAGCTTGATACAAGGAATTATCAACCCGAGAAAAGTAACATTCAACGAGGCAGGTAATATTCACCGCAGGCGGAGGTGAGTATTACTTTTCAATGTTTTATTATTATGACAGAAAAAATTCGTTTGCAGATTCCTTGCTTTATAAGATATTTTTCGAAGAAATCAGCATATTCATATGCAACAAATTAAATTTAATTTCAACATACAGATATTATTAGTTACCCCGTGTCTGATTACGTGGTACGGGTTTTTACCTACCCGAAGCCAGCCGTATCCCATGAGGCCGAAGCCTCATGGGATACGGCTGGCTTCGGGTAGGTAAAAACCCGTACCACGTGATCAGACACGGGGTAACGAATTTATCTATTGACTTTCCGTTTTAGAAGTACAATCTATTTCATGTGTGAACACACACAGCATGAGATCTTTTATCTTCCATTGTTGAGCCATACAGGTTTCTGTGGAATTTTTGTGCAAAAGAGTTTTTGTGAAAATATGCCGATATGACTAGTATAAAAAAAATATTATGTATGGACAATTTGTAGATTTCGGAACGAGGCTTCCATTGGGTATGGGAAATTTGTCAGTGTCAGTGGCTGGGCGGGCGTATCGTGGGTTCCAATGAATATAGTCTCATACCACGTATCTATCAACCAATCAAATCAAAAAATTTACTTTAGTCAATAGATAAATATAAAAACCAAGGTGCATTAACTTATCTGCTCATGTTGTAGTTAATTGTTATATTTGAACAGTTCCCAAACATTGGAACAGGGGCAAGTTGGAAACAGCATTTCTTTCTTATCGCAAACAGGTATTTGGAATCATTACATCGACCTACCTGCGCTATTTCTAAACAACAATGACTGAGCGTTGAAATATCAACTCGGTTTTGATAAAATCAGCAACGAATACTGGAGAAAAGCAACACTTCTGACATGCATTTTACCCAGTTGAATTAGATTTGTTCTGTCATATAATAACACTTTTAGCCGATGAAAATTCGTCTGGTGCTGCCGTTCGGGGAATGTCAGGGCGACAACGTATGTCCGATTTATATGAAATTTTAGTATGTTGTGGAAGTCAAACAATAAAAAGATAGTTGTTTTTTAACTTTTTAACTTAACGTCATTTTCGACGTTTTGATGTCACTTTATGTTTTTACACCCCTCCCATTTTGTGACAAGCCTACGCCAAAAAGCGGCAAAAGATACTCCTGTAAAAGTTAACCACACATCTCAAGAGTTAGTTGGAAGAATGTGGTGGCACAATTGTTTGCTCATTGGAGCAATGAGCAAACTGCAGAATTGCCTTTCGAGCATGTTTTTGGGGTCTCATCGGGTGGTCTCATGTGAGGTGAGAGCCACGTGAGCGAATGACGCCATGTTGGGTTGGCATGGTAGCCCCGTGTGTGCGGCCATGTTGTGATGTAATTACCATAGTGATGCGTGTTGTTAGAGCGCAAGCACAGCGCGAGGTGATAGAGTGACAGGTCTTTCCGTCGTCCATTTTGTTAACTGGATTCCGCCATCTCGGTGACTATGGTGGCACGTGGTTGCTATGTGATCCCAAACTCTCTGATGGGGCGGGGGTTTGTACGGAGGTTGTGTCCGATTGAACGGGAGTATATCCAGTTTCCAAAAATAACCCGATCATTATTGAAACCACCGAAACGGACGTTATTTGGTTTAGATTCCTGGAGAATTCTTTTTATAAGTGGAACACGTAGTGTCATAGAGCATCAGTAGTAGGAGTGTGTGTCCCATGGATGCGTTTGACTCGATAAGGGTATTTTTACTGGTTCCGATTTTCCCAGAATCACCGTTTTTCTTCCTGGGAATCTAGTTAGGATTCTCCTGGGATCCTGTACTTTTATTTATCTATACCCTGTTCTATTTATTTCTGATCCTAATCTGACTCCTCTAGCTTTCTGTTTGATCTTAGCTATATATGGTCACTCCATTTATTTATAACCCGCCCACTGTCACATAACAATCCAACACCAGAGTTCCTGGGGATAGGTTCAAGAGCCAATCGATTAGTAACTGGAATATGCATTGCTCAAACAACTCGAATCCCACCGGGCAAATGCTCTGTCGAGTAATGAATGGAACGGGAATCGCCCGGACGACTAGAATCCCATCGAGCAAACGTTCGAACGAGTTACTCCACATATTACGCAACTCGGAAAAAGGAACCTATACCCACATTTGTTTCTCCAAAAGGGGTTCTCCTGGCGGAATGCCCATACCTGCGATTCCAAGCTTCTATACATCTCCATCAAAGGAATTCCATAAGTGGAATTCCAAGCTGCCATACAGCTACACGCATTCGTACAATCGGTTTCCACCATGTCTTCAACAATCTGTCCTGTAGTCAGACTGTATTCACCATTACTATAGAGTTCTATCAGCCTTGCAGCCCTGTACCATCACCATTGGTTACCACTATTCTACCCCGTGCCAGATTGTTCTATCATCCTTGCAGTCTTCTGCCATTACTATTGACTTGTGACATTATGACTATCAGTACCTATCAGTACACTACTGTTGCTATGGGCCCCAGTTTATATCTCTATCATACTTGTCTCCCATTACTACTAGCAGTCGAATATAGTTGCTTGACGCACTGCATACTAGGGTACCTTATCTATAAGAAACAGTATGTTGATCGTACCGGGATGTGCTGATGTGATAGTGCACAATGTGTACACATCACATGCAGCACATGGGCACACATGGGATGTTTCGACATGTGCTATGTGATGTGGAAATGCGCAATGTGCACACGATATACGCAGCACATTAGTATATGCGACGGAAAAGGGGTCCTAGAAACATAGTGGGATAGCAGGAAGGGATTCCACGGGACGTTGGACTCATGTTTGGCGAAATGTACTTGTGCCTTGTGTACAATGGTACAATGTGTCACAATGTGTACACATTGCATACAGCACAATGGCGAGATGTCTGAAGTGCCGATATGTGGTATTGTGAAAATGCACAATGTACGCACAACACAAGCAGCACATTGGCACATTCAACGTAAATGGAGTTCGTAACATTAGATTATCAAAGAATGGGATTTTATGGGGATTCCGAAAGTGGGATTTCACGGAATCTCGTTAGTTTGCATGAGCACTCGAGGGTATAAAAGTCTACTCACCTCTCTAACTTCGTCAGGTCACGTTTAACCCTTTACCCAAGCAGACGATTTCAAAATTTATTATTCCAAATATAATTTTTTTAAATTTTTTCAGAAAATTTCAACAAAACCATATCATGTGACCCCTCTATGGAACGAGCTCGACGAGCTCGTTCCAAAGAGGGGTCACATGATATGGTTTTGTTGATATTTTTCGAAAAATAATATTTATTTATCTGCTGAATTTGCATATCACGCGATAGATCAACTATCTCTCATATGATCATATACTCATACGTATCCACAAACAAATTTACAAGAAACTTCGGGGCTTTGTTATAATGCCGAATGACTAATATTCCCAGTGCATTACCAAGGCATGCCTTCGATGAAGGCTTGCCTTCGTGATGTAGATGGAAAAGTTTATAGGTCCGGATGTAGGCCATCAAAGTCGCGTCAAATCATGTTTACACCCCTACAACCCGGTAATCTTCTCGCCCTTCCTGGTCATAATCGATTTTCTGACTTCTGCAGAACATGGTTCATGATAATAGTTTTCGAGCATCAAAAAATTCATTAAATAACATTATTAGCAACCAAGTAGAAAAAAGGTTTTTTTTTATATACGTGGCTTCCGTTTTATGTTACCTTTCCATATGAACTAATGCTGAAGTCTGAGCGGCAATTTCAAAAGTTGGTAGTTCTGGATATACATTTTGTTTATTTATCGCGCGAATGTATATACTCTGGCAAATTGTGGCCTAAATACTGCGATATTCAGCTCTCATGTTGATTCAATATTTACATGGGAAACAAACAAAATGAATCCCTACTAATATGTAAAATTCGTTATTTCAGTCTTGTTTTTACATAAACTGTTTCTATATTACACAAGCGTAACGAGCTAGAATAACCATTTCAGCATTCATCGCGGACTTGAGTATCGGACTTGAGTATTTCGCAACCGTGTCAGTAAAGTATTCCAACTAGACAGCCCGACGACATCTTCAGAAGTTAACACTGCTTCACTTGGGTTATGTTCCTTTCATCAAACCATGGTACTTTCAAAAACATGCAGGATTCAGAGGAGGCACAGATATCAACAATTGGCTAGTGCGCAGTAAATCTTCCCGTCCGCTGAACATTCATATTGCAAGTTCAATGACGTAACTTCTGTTGTCCCGGATTGTGGCGTACATATCTACAAGAGCTGGAGAACCGTAGTAAAAATTATCTTGTATCTGAGAGATACCCAAAATATATCCTAAGTTTGGTATCAACAGTATTTTAACTTTAACCCATGAAATTTCGTTTCTAATGTTATGCATGACTTCAGAATTATGATCATTTTTCGCAAAGAGATCGCGAGAAATTTATTGGTCGTAAAAACATCTGATACGCACCAATGTTTTAACGTGCTCAAATGCTTATTAGTATGTTATTTCATTTTAATGTGTGGCAGAAAATCACATTTGTAATCTTCCTGTCAGAAAGGACAGATATGTACAGATTATGTTGAAGCCATCACTGTGATATGACAAGTTAGTGGAGTGTTCTTATTGGGTGTGAATGGCTATTCATCTTTTAACTGAAGTCGAGGCTGGCAAGAAATAAACTTGACAGATTTTTTGAGTTAGTTTGATTTGAAATACATATTTATAATTATAAAACGTCCTGCATATATTTCACGGGCTTTGGATCTACAAATATTAAAGCTTGTCGGATTTAGAGTTTGATTTTGTTGGGTTTGTTCTCATCTCTTACGGCTGTTGAGTCGATTCAATCACGCCGCCTTATTTCCATAGGTAGCTTCATTCTAAGCGCCATCCGCCATTCAGTGGCGGCGCCATGGGGAGGGGGGGGGTATGGGGTGGGGGTACTTACCCCTCCACTTTTTTCGCCAAGCGTAGTAAAAAAATACTATCATGTTAATTTTTGTATTGAACGTTGCGGTGTGATGGTGGGTATGCTTAATTCCATATTCCCAAGTGCACTAAATCTGAGAAGTTTTTAAATTATGTTTGTGTGTGCCCCCCCCCCTCCTCCCCCAACACACACTAGCAGCAAACAAAAAACAAGAGTCGAGGGCCCAAATTGCAACAAGGCGTGCCGAGTTCAAACGGTCTGAAACATACCGCTTAAGAGTATTCGAGGAATGCCAGAATCGAGAGCGTGCAACGCATCCGTTTGGAATGCAGCCTACTTTCATTTTCGATTTGAGTGCCGTTTGGTGCTTTGTGCTCGCGCTTTACAACAGCGTTTTTCCGTTAAAATGTCACCATGTAGGCTACGACGTTTTCTATAACTGAAAGACGTAACCAATAAGTTTCAAAAGGATAAAACTGTTTTAATTTAATTGTCTGAGAATGCTCCAGAGAACAACATTTGCAACGTAAGTTTTAAAAATGTTCTGAACTTCGGGAGGGGTGTCCCCTCCGGAAGTTGAGAAAATTTTTAAAACTTACGCGCGGCGGGCAATACCCAACTGTACCCTCTCACTTCTGTAACTCTGGCGCCGCCATTGTATTACACAGCCCGACAGACGCAAAAATCTTTCCACGTGGAGTAACCTATATGTGCATTATTAATTGCGGGAATAGGAGTTATTGATCCTGATGACTCTTATTAGTGGCAAATTTCCAGAGTTTAATACTTTATTCTCAGCCCTGTTGAAAGATTGGGAAAAATTTAATTGTTATTCACACCTGATAACGAAAATGCGCTTAAGTGGCTCATTGCATTGAAATGTATTGATCACATTTTTCAACTTCATGTCTGTGTCTTTCAATCTGGCAGAAAACTGGATAACAAATTTGATTAATTGCCTATTATTATACATAATATAAAAATGGGTTAGAATGTCAAATCATCTCATTTTCAAAAAGATAATTTTTCCTAATTCATTACAGATCCCGGAACACCAATTTCTATTGCAAGTGCAGTATACCTTGGAGTTTATTTGACGTTTTTGTAAGACCAGTAGATTACTTGAGATCTCTTTGTCCTTATACATGCGAAACATAGGACTGCAAGTCTGAAATCATGCTTTTCACTATGAATGTGTTAATCCTTTACCTAACATGAAAAGCAGACGACACTTGCAAAAAACATTCTTGAATAACTAAATTTTTTCATTTTTTGTCTCAAAAACATAGGTTATGACCCCTCGTTGGAACGAGCTCGTTCCAACGAGGGGTCATAACCTATGTTTTTGAGAAACAAATGAAAATATTTTGAAAATTAATTGGTGATTTTTTAGAATAGCGCTGGCCGGTTTTGGCCGTTACGTTGGGTAAAGGGTTAACACGCGACGGCTATTACTCAAGTTTCGATATATTTAGTTAGAACCAAAATCACTAGATACTGTATATTTACGGTCTCGAGTACCACAGATTATTAGTCTGTGTGGAACATACAGACTATAGTTTCTGTATGATTCGTTTTTATTTTTGTTCTTCTTCGTTCTATTCTACTCTCTGGTTTTGTGTCTTCCGTGTACTTCCTTGGTCACACCATAGACTGGAATACGGATCTTCTCATCTCGTTACACCTTGGCATACTGACAGTCACGAGTACTAGAATATCTATGTTTTTCAGCTCATTTGGACATTCGGGGTGTCCGGAGGTGTGTTATAAAGTGGGTCACGCTCATATCTCAAGCATGGCATGACCTATGGGACCAACACCAAACGAGTTAACACTACAGGCAGGTTCAAAATGTGGGTCAAGGTCACTGGGATTACCAATGATCATTGAATGTAGTTTTTTTCTGAACTGCTGGAAATCACAATGTATGACACCACAGTGCATTCCCGAAGTGCGTATATGTATTTCTAAACTCACAAAAGGAGTGGGTGTATTTCATCACTCAGCAAGAGCAACGCGAAGCGCAGCATGTGCCCCCTTCTGCAATATCAAGGATAGAATTACATAAAAAACAAAAAACAGGATCAGTCTTGCAGAACTTTAGTCATAGAGCGGAAACCAATTTCAAGTGTATTTAACATTGGAAGGCACTGTGACCTTGACCTTTGGCACATTATGGTCAAAATAAATAGACTTCTCCCACTCATCATACCTAACCCACATATGAAGTTTGGTAAAGATCCAGTCGAGTAGTAGGAGCAGCACCGTTCATGCCAGTTTGCCCTGACCTCGAGGTCATTTGCGCCCAAAGCGCCCAGGCCCTTTTTTAGGCTCAACTCACCCCTCCCTGTGCCCAAGCCCGTTAGGCCCCTCACCCCCACTGCACCCAAAGCCCCTTAGGCACCATCCCTGCGCCCAAATCCAGTTAGTCCCTCCTTCGCGTCTAAAACCTGTTAGGCGCCCCTCCCCATGCCCAGAGCCCTTTTAGGCCAGTCGTACCCTCTTTGTGCCCAAGATGGCGGCTTCCCCCATGACGTGGCTACCGTAATACATAAGGTGGGAGGGCTCCCCCTCCCAGTACCCAAAGCCTATTGGGACCCAAGATGGCGGTGCAAGATGGCGGATGACAAGATGGCGTCTTCCCCATGACGTGGCTACCATAATACACACAGTGGGAGGGATCCCTCTCCCTGTACCCAAAGCCTATTGGGACCCAAGATGGCGGTCCAAGATGGCGGATGACAAGATGGCGTCTTCCCCATGACGTGGCTACTATAATACATAAAGTGGGAGGGCTACCCCTCCCTCCCTGTACCCAAAGCCTATTGGGACCCAAGATGGCGGCTCAAGATGGCGGATGGCAAGATGGCGTCTTCCCCCATGATATCTGTGACGTGGCTACCGTAATAGACAAGGTGGGAGGGATCCCCCTCCCTGTACCCAAAGCCTATTGGGACCAAGATGGCGATCCAAGATGACGGATGACAAGATGGCATCTTCCCCCATGACGTGTCTACCATAATACACAAAGTGGGAGGGATCCCCCTCCCTCCCTGTACCCAAAGTCTATTGGGACCCAAGATGGCGGTCCAAGATGGTGGATGACAAGATGGCGGCTTCCCCCGGGATATCTGTGACGTAAGCAAGCTACTCTGCCAGTGATTTAAATATTAAAATTCAAAATTCAAAAATTCAAAAATCTCGTTCCTGTTTTCCGAAATATACAATGTGTTTGGGTTAATATTGTACCGAGATATTTTCAAAGTACTCAGTTAAGAGGATTATCTTGTTTGTGTAAACACTTATTTTGATAAGTAGATTTCCTAAGCTCCACAGGTGCACCTTCTTATCTTCAGGACGTGTCTGAACTTGTTTCTCGAAACAGCCTTTTATAAACGAGGGCAGAAAATATTCACTCACTATACGATTGTCATATCGAGAAGCCGTTATTCGCACGAATATAGTCACAGTCCCCTCCCCTCCCTGTACCCAATGCCTATTGGGACCCAAGATGCCGGCCCAAGATGTCGAATGACAAGATGGCGGCTTCCCCTATGATATCTGTGACGTGGCTACCATAATACATAAAGTGTGTGGGGGGGATCCCCCTCCCTCCCTGTACCCAAAGCCTATTGGGACCCAAGATGGCGGATGACAAGATGGCGGATGACAAGATGGCGGCTTCCCCCATGATATCTGTGACGTGTCTACCATAATACACAAAGTGGGAGGGCCCCCTCCCTCCCTGTACAGCCCAAGATGGCGGCTTCGTTAATGCGCATGACATCAACAAGATGGCTGCGCCCATACTGGGCATGCGCAATAAGGATGGTGCCCATGATATGCATGACGTCAACAAGATGGCGGCCCACACATCTTTTAGAGATGCACTCACGTAAAAGAATACAACATAGCGGTCACTGATTTGGGAACATAGCGCTCGCTGATAGGGGAGTTGGGTACGGGGAGGGGTAATGTGCGTCTCAAAAGGCATGGATGCTTTGTGCTCTTAGTTTTTAATATGTTTTGTGGAACCAGTCAGTACTTTTCATGTCACAAACAAAGTATTAGATTACATAAACTTTAATTAAAATTGAAGTTCATTTTAAAACATGGCTTCCCTCATCTAACACAGAATGTGGATGCTTTCAAATACACTTATGTATGTATGCATCTGGTAACGTTATCAACAATCATAAAGGGTCTCGAGTTAATCCTCTTGCGATTGCGTTGTAAATAAACTGTCTGGAGGTTTTATCTTCATTCGTATAACCTTTATTGACAAAGTTACCCTGACTTGGTTTTATCAAGCGTTATTATTGCCGAGAACGTATCTGGGCAAGAAGAGTATTAATCTGTTATACAAACACGTAATCAGTTTTCTTCTGTTGGGTATAGAGTTACATGATGCCGCCTATAGCCAAAACGGAATGAACAACTCTAAATTTTTCTATCTATTCAGTTTTTTATTTTCACATAAAATCAGTTTTTTACAAAGTAGTTAATTGGTTTTACAAGCAGTTAAAATGGATTTTCAATCAGTTTGAAAAGTGATTTTACAATTGCACCATAAGTAATTTTTACAACAATAAGTAGTTTTTACAATAATTTTACTGGTAGTCATACAAAAACACATAATTAAATGTTCAGTAACTGACTCGTGGTCCTGAAAAAGGGCAGTTTTTGTTGTTTTTCTGGACTTTCTCTAGTTATCATCTGAAGCTGTCTGCACATCCAAAAACGTGTGTTTTCTTAATAATGGATCAAAAAGGTATTTTCTTTTCTCAATTGCGAATTTTCAGCTTCGTTCATTCGGAAACCTTCCTCATCTCGAAGTCGCTGAGCAGTTTTTCTAATTTTTCCATAGACCGGATGTTGTCTGAAGTGCCTTACTCGACTCATGGCCTTAAATAATTTCTTACAAAGGGAAGCTCTCAAGCTGTCTCTAAGAGCTTCCTCGGCCGCTTTGGTGGCCTTGTGTCTGGGCATGCCATTTTCTACGTACGACACTTTCAGTCTCTGAAATTTAGCTGTATTATCTTCATATGCGCTTATGATTAAAGTGCCTATTACGCTCGTTTCGTCATCTTCCTCCTCTGAATATTCACTTTCAGTGGTTGTATCACTATCGTCTGACTCTGAATATGTGCTCTCGTTAGAATCAGACGAGTTATACTCTTCGTTTGACTCCGAGTATGTGCTCTCGTTTGGCTGAATGCCTTCACCCGTGATCCCAAACCTTTTGAGGCAGTAACCAGCTTCGTGTCTTTTGCGTGTGAATGTTCTTGAGAATGCTTGAATGATAGAAAAATTTAGAGTTGTTCATTCCGTTTTGGCTATAGACGGCATCATGTAACTCTATACCCAACAGAAGAAAACTGATTACGTGTTTGTATAACAGATTAATACTCTTCTTCTTGCCCAGATACGTTCTTGGCAATAATAACGCTTGATAAAGCCAAATCAGGGTAACTTTGTCAATAAAGGTCATACGAATGAAGATAAAACCTCCAGACACAGTTTATTTACAACACAATCGTAAGAGGATTAACTCGAGACCCTGTATGATTGTTGATAACGTTACCAGATGCATACATACATAAATGTATTTGAAAGCATCCACATTCTGTGTTAGATGAGGGAAGCCATGTTTTAAAATGAACTTCAATTTTAATTAAAGTTTATGTAATCTAATACTTTGTTTGTGACATGAAAAGTACTGACTGGTTCCCCAAAACATATTAAAAACTAAGAGCACAAAGCGTCCATGCCTTTTGAGACGCACATTACCCCTCCCCGTACCCAAGTCCCTCCTCAGTGACCGCTATGTTCCCAAATCAGTGACCGCTATGTTGTATTCTTTTACGTGAGTGCATCTCTAAAAGATGTGTAGGCCGCCATCTTGTTGACGTCATGCATATCATGGGCACCATACTTATTGCGCATGCCGAATATGGGCGCAGCCATCTTGTTGATGTCATGCGCATTAACGACGCCGCCATCTTCGGCTGTACAGGGAGGGAGGGGTGTATTATGGTAGACACGTCACAGATATCATGGGGGAAGCCGCCATATTGTCATCTGCCAACTTGGGTCCCAATAGGCTTTGGGTACAGGGAGAAAGGGGGATCCCTCCCACTTCGTGTATTATGGTAGACACGTCACATATATCATAGGGGAAGCCGCCATCTTGTCATCCGCCATCTTGGGCCGCCCTCTTGGGTCCCAATAGGCTTTGGGTACAGGGAGGGAGGGGGATCCCTCCCACTTTATGTATTATGGTAGCCACGTCACAGATACCATAGGGGAAGCCGCCATCTTGTCATCCGACATCTTGGGCCGCCATCTTGGGTCCCAATAGGCTTTGGGTACAGGGAGGGGAGGCGACTGTGACTATATTCGTGCGAATAACGGCTTCTCGATATGACAATCGGATAGTGAGTGAATATTTTCTGCCCTCGCTTATAAAAGGCTGTTTCGAGAAACAAGTTCAGACACGTCCTGAAGATAAGAAGGTGCACCTGTGGAGCTTAGGTAATCTACTTATCAAAATAAGTGCTTACACAAACAAGATAATCCTCTTAACTGAGTACTTTGAAAATATCTCGGTACAATATTAACCCAAACACATTGTATATTTCGGAAAACAGGAACGAGATTTTTGAATTTTTGAATTTTGAATTTTGAATTTTAATATTTAAATCACAGGCAGAGTAGCTTGTTTACGTCACAGATATCCTGGGGGAAGCCGCCATCTTGTCATCCACCATCTTGGGTCCCAATAGGCTTTGGGTACAGGGAGGGAGGGGGATCCCTCCCACTTTGTGTATTATGGTAGACACGTCATGGGGCAAGACGCCATCTTGTCATCCGTCATCTTGGACGGCCATCTTGGGTCCCAATAGGCTTTGGGTACAGGGAGGGGGATCCCTCCCACCTTGTGTATTACGGTAGCCACGTCACAGATATCATGGGGGAAGACGCAATCTTGTCATCCGCCATCTTGGACCGCCATCTTGGGTCCCAATAGGCTTTGGGTACAGGGAGGGGGATCCCTCCCACTGTGTGTATTATGGTAGCCACGTCATGGGGGAAGACGCCATATTGTCATCCGCCATCTTGGGTCCCAATAGGCTTTGGGTACAGGGAGGGGGAGCCCTCCCACTGTGTGTATTATGGTAGCCAGGTCATGGGGGAAGACGCAATCTTGTCATCTGCCATCTTGGGTCCCAATAGTCTTTGGGTAAAGGGAGGGGAGCCCTCCCACCTTATGTATTACGGTAGCCACGTCATGGGGGAAGCCGCCATCTTGGGAACAAAGAGGGTTCGACTGGCCTAAAAAGGGCTCTGGGCATGGGGAGGGGCGCCTAACAGGTTTTAGGCACGAAGGAGGGACTAACTGGGTTTCGGCACAGGGAGGGTGCCTAAGGGGCTTTGGGCGCAGTGGGATGAGGGGGCCTAACGGGCTTGGGCACAGGGGGGGTGAGGGGAGCCTAAAAAGGGCCTGGTCGCTTTGGGCGCAAATGACCTCGAGGTCAGGGCAAACTGGCATGAACGGTGCAGCTCCTACTACTCAGTTGGTAGAACTTTAGTTACAGAGCGGAAACCAATTTCAAGTGTAATTAACACTGGAGATCACTGTGACCTTGGCCTTTTGCTCATCATGGTCAAAATAAATAGGCTTCTTCCACTCATCATACCTAAACCACGTTTGAAGTTTGGTAAAGATCCGGTTGGTAGAACTTTAGTTATAGAGCGGAAACCAATTTCAAGTGTATTTAACATTGGAGGTCCCTGTGACCTTGACCTTTGGCACATTATGGTCAAAATAAATAGGCTTCTCCCACTCATCATAATCATACCTGACCCACATATGAAGTTTGGTAAAGATCTGGTTGGTAGAACTTTAGTTAACTGACGGAATGCGAACAGTTAACGGACGGACGACGGACATGGCGAAAACATAATGCCTTCGAGAAACTTTCTCGGGGGAATAAAAAGTAGGCGGAGCAAAACATTTTTTGAAAATGGATCCCATTCATATCTCATAGATGGTATGATCTATGGACCAACCAAATGAGTCGAAACTCAACGGGGGGAGGGGGGGGGGGGTCAAATATGGATCAGGGCCACTGAGGTCACCAAGGGGTCAATGAGTGTATTTTTCAAAATTGGTGCATTCCCAAAGTTCATACATGCATTTCATTACACAGAAAAGTGAGCTGATACCAAATTCTGAAAGTGGGTCACGCTAATACCTCAAGCATGGTATAACCTAGGGATCAGGTACCTACACTAATGGGTCCTAACTCACTGGAGGTTCCAAAGAGGGTCCACATCACTGGGGACGCCCTGAGATCATTAAGTGCATTATTAACAATTGCTGGAAATTGCATTTCTACCCCTTAACGCATTTCTAAAATTTATAAATGTATTTAGTGAACGCTATGTATAGAAGTTGCGTTTGGTTTCTTGAAGGTTTTTATCTGATTCTTGTATGCAAAACTTTAAATGCTATTTACGGAAACCCATTTCTGATTTCTCTGAAGATATTTTATTCCCGAAAATGTTCTTCACATTTGATGCTTTCCCCAAGTTTCACACAAATTCGTATTTACTGGTCACAGTAAATCCTGTTTCTGTGGTTATAGTTCCATTCTCCAACCCTTTCTGTGTGTTTTTTCCTTCTTCTTCTTCTTTTTGTCAGCAAATTGAACCCCATGGGTATTACGCGTTTCGCTATTTAAATAGCAGAATTCTAGCCAAAAAAAAAAAAATTATAAGCTGTTTGAAACTTTGACAATAATAGTGTTTGAGCTGCTCATAGACCCTGTTCGCCCCATTAGGGAATTTTGAAGGTTATGGTTTTCTGAATGCTTATTCAAAATGCGACAAGTTGCACCATTGTTTGTCATTAGGGGTTGAGGCCTTACTGAGTAATGTGAATGTAAATTACACGACTTCGGCTAAACAAATTTAACTGTTACAATATTAAATTTGTCCTTGGTTTGTAAATGAATTAACCCTTTACCCAACGCAGACGATATCAAAATGTATTATCAAAAAATTTCAACAAAACCATATCATGTGACCCCCACGTTGGAACGAGCTCGTTCTAACGAGGAGTCACATGATATGGTTTTGTTGAAATTTTTTGAAAAGTAATATTTTTTCAACTGCTGAATTTGCATATTACGCGTGCGGATGCGGCCGATTCGTTGGGTAAAGGGTTAAGGGTGTTTTTACCATGACAACACAACATGGCACCACTGGGTCATGTGATATGACTTTACGTGAGATCCAACAGATGAGATCCATAAGGTTGGGGTCGTCCGGATACATGATAAACTATTTTCCCTATAATAGGTACATCCCTATTAATATTTCGTTTCGATCCCCATCTTATGGATCTTATGTGGTGGATCTCATGTGACGACATAGTCACGTGACCCAGTGGCGCTATGTTAAGTTGTCATGGTAGCCCCGTGAGCAGCCATGTTGTGACGTTATACCATAGTGATACTTGGTATCTGTGCGCATGCACAGCATTTGTTGTTAAGGTGATACGTGTTTCCGTCGTTCATTTTGTAAATTGGAGGCCGCCTTCTTGGTTTTTATTGTAACACGAGGTTGCTATGTGACTCAAAACCCACTAATAGCAAAGGGGTATGTTTGGACCAAATCACCAACATTAACTCAGATCACTTTATTTGGTACGGATTGATAGGATTTCCCCCAGAATCCTCCGTTGCCAATAATAGGCACGTTCCTTTGTTTTAGAGTCAATCTAATTACCCAGAATAATCGGTTAGAATTACCACAAACAACCCAAGTTGTACGAGTTCAAACTCCTTAAAAATCGTCATTTTAATAATGCTTCTAATATCACCTAGTATGACCATAAAGGCTTCTAATATCACCCAGAGGCTTATAAAACTAGCACGTTGTGATATAAGGTGTGTTCATTTGTCTAAGAGTCAAACTAAGTACCCGGAATTACCACAAATAACCCGACAATTGTTGTTTTACTAGTTCGGATTCTTAGTCAATTCCATAGCTTAGTATTCTCTCCATTCCCTGGCCTGCCCTGTCTATGTTATGACTTCCCCGATCTCCCTATAAAGTATTCTGATTTTCCTAGATGTGTGCAAGTGCACAATGTGTACACATTACATGTAGCACATAGGCACATGCTGGAAGTGCCGATATGTGCTTGTGTGCTAGGGCACAATGTGCGCACAACACATGCAGTACAGAGGCACATACAGGTATTGAGGATACGTATGCCAATGTGGTGTTCTATTTGAGGATACCTTTTGAGGATACCTGTTGAAGATACATTTTGAAGAATGCCTTTGTTGGATATGTATGTGAAGATAGTTCTGGCTCCTAACCCTATTCAGCTCCTGGCTTCTAAATCACCCATACCCTTCATAGCTTCAAGACTACCACTGCAGATTTGTCCATAGTCACCCCATCTGTCCTATCATCAGTTTGCACCTTTAGTGTAGTGCACTACCTGCCTTGCAGACGCCTCGTGCCATTGTTGCCTTGTATTCTTACTATTGGCTACTACTATTCTGCCCTGCTCTAGAGTGTCTCAACCATTACTAACCTGTGGTACTACAACGGCTCTCAGTACACTACTGCATGTCGCTACGGATCCCAATTCATATCATTATCAAAGTTATATTCCACTACTGCTTGCTCGAATAACTCGAATCTTATCGAGCAAATGAGCTATCGAGCAATTGCTTGGACGAGTGACTCCACATACTGCTCTTCGACTGAGTTCAGCAAAAAGAGATTTGATTTTATAGGGATTCTGTAGAAGGAATTCCATGGGATCCAAGCTTCTATACAACCCCAGGTAGTCTTACCATCGGCTTCCATCTTATCTTTAACTATCTGTCCTATGATTTGCCTTTATTGCAGTCACCCAATACTATAGTCTTCAACCACTCTTATTGCTTTGTACCATTGCTATTGACTTGTAGCACTACTTCGTACTTCCTATCTATGCCTGCCCCTGTCTCGACTCTGCCATATGTCATGTCTTTAACCCTTTACCCAACGTAACGGCCAAAACCGGCCAGCGCTATTCTCAAAAATCGCCAATTAATTTTCACTATTTTTTCATTTTTTGTCTCAAAAACATAGGTTATGACCCCTCGTTGGAACGAGCTCGTCGAGCTCGTTCCAACGAGGGGTCATAACCTATGTTTTTGAGACAAAAAATGAAAAAAATTAGTAATTCAAGAATTTTTTTTGCAAGTGTCGTCTGCTTTTCATGTTAGGTAAAGGGTTAACAGGCGCAACCAGATTTCTCCATTCATCTAAGCCTTATCAGACTATACAATGCGTAGACCTCGTGTAAGTCTAGAAACTGTATGTTGATCGTACCGAGATATGCTTATGTGTTAATACATATTGCTTCACAATGTGTACACATTGCATGCAGCACACTGGCACACACGGAATGTGCCGATATGTACTTGTGTGATTATGCACAATGTGCGCACAAAACATGCAGCACATAGGATGAAAAAGGGATTCTGGAAGTATAGTCGGATACCAGGAAGGGATTCCACGGAACGTGGGTCTGGTAGCTGACGGAATGTGCTTGTATGCTTGTACACGATGTGTACACAACATGCTGGATGTGCCAATATGGTCCTACGTGCTAATGTATAAGGCAGCACATGTGACAAAACAGTGATGCTATATGGTGTGGGGTAGGTCATGCGTGTGTTGGTGGTTTGTTTTGCAGTGGTTGATGTTTGAGAAGATACACATTACGCCCTAAAAATATAGTGGCCGATAGCCTTGATGGTATGGTCAGTTATAACAAATTAAAATCGCCAATTTGCTTATAGAACCTTGTACGCATTTTTTAAAAAACTTTCATATGAGGTTTTATAATCAGGCCAACAAAATGCTTGTAAATTATAAAAGCTGCAGTCACCTGCTGCAAAACATACTTTAAAACAATTCTTGAATATTGGACTTTCAAAAACATAATTTATGAAAATTCGTTAATATTGATGGTGTGGGTGGGTGAGGTGAGGTAGTGATATGTGGGATGCGATGCGGGCTGAGCTTGTAATGTTGGTGTGACTATATACTGATTCATAGCCAAGACAGTATGGTCAATTATGTATGGTAACGTCTTTCAAATTTTTGGCCCGTTTATGAAAACTCGTAGGCGATTTCGCGAATTCTGTACACGTGCTTTTATCAGCTGCTTCATCAAACGCCTGTAGCTTTTAAACGACCAAGTCGCCAGATGGCAAACAATGTCTTAAAATGTTTCTTAATTATTGGACTTCCAGAAAAACATAGTCTGGAAAATTTCCTAGTGGCGGGGGCGTGACCATATACTGGGTCATCGCCTTTTAATATGATTTTTTCGACTCACACCGAGTTTCGCTCACTTTTCAAAGTGCACCTGGGTGTTAATTAATTGTGCAAGCAACTGGTCTACGGGCAAACATCTGCATGGATATACATTTTAGAGAATTTAACATTCTGCGACAATTTAGTTACAAATAGATTCATAGACAATAATACAGAAGTAAAATATAGCATCCCTTGTTGTACGTCGACTCCGGTTTCGTCGCCTGTTAGTCTTTGCAATCCAGGTTTTGTCAGGAACCTTGAGCTGTGTCCAGAAAGATGTTAAGCCCCACAGTTTAGGAGCGTATCCGGTGAGCGTGAAATACTTTCCAAAGAGTGCCTCCTCAACCTCCAATCACAATGCTTTGAATTGTAGTGTTCATTTTTTTAGTGAACGAGATCCAGGTGTTTGCACGAAATGCTTCTTGTTTATGTTTTGATACGAATAGATTCCATAAACTATGTCCCAAAACGTTTTTCCTGCTTCTTTTTATGCGCGCTTGTGCCTGCACAATGATGTTCTTGTTCGTTACTGAAATATGTCTTTGTTTTCTTCGCAGTCCATTGGTGCACCCTTTCCGGGGAATGTCATCCGCAGTTACCGTTCTTGGAGTCAAGTGGACTAACGGGAAGCTATGTTCCAATATCTAATAAACGGTCATATTTGCAGCACATACTGCATGTATTAGGAGAGGAAAAGCTTCCATTTGATCTCAGAGCTGTTATAGAGAGGTGTGATTTTCAAGCCGCTGATAGATCCAGTGAACTTTCGACAATATTACGAAAAATGAATACGATTCCTGGATACCACAACTTCAGTGAGGTTAAAATGATGAGGAAGCACTTGACTGATGCGATGAACAAAACACTTCACAAACTTCGTGACACGGACATTTTGTTGTTTCGAGGAGTGACAGCATTTCTGCAAGGATCGGAGGCAGAGAAGATATATGTATGTCCTGCTAAGCAGTGGGATTTCACGATTTTTCTGCCATGTGTATCAGCGCAGTATTCTCAACATTTTCCAGTAAAGAAAAACAATTTTCAGTTTGAGCTGGATGTTTGGAAAAGAGTAAAATTCAAATCAATGTTGTTGCAATACTTACAAGGATGCGAGGACTATGATGATTACGAGAAGTGTAGTTTTCACACTATGCTGGGTAAATTTGTAGCCAGGACTCTGCAGTCTGTAATGGAGGGAATGACATTTAAGAATGTGTGCAAGGGGCATAAGAAAATACACGGTATGGCGTTAAAACACGCGTGCTATAGACATAAGGTGGTAGCTTTGACGTTCGGCTCTGAGACAGTTGAAATCAAAATTGACTTGTCATTTGGAATTCGCGATGAAAAGAGTGTTTTCGGTACGAATGATTCGATGCTTGTCAAACCATTGCGGGAACAACCCGTCTATGGATTCTATATGTTAATGCATAATGTCTTCATGTCCACGTGCACATTTGATGAACTGTTTTACATGCAAAGCTTGCAAAATGTCGCAAAACATTGCTATGGAGTTGCAAAGCATTTAATAAAAGTGTGTCTCCCATTGTACACAGGAAACAGAAAATGCAAATGCAAACGCTCACTGTTTCCTTCTTATCGACTAAAATTAATCCTGTTCTACATGATTAAATACTATAGAAATGACTGGCGGAAGTGGGAAAAAGATCAGTGGTCCAGCAGGATCCTAGAATTGTTTATTGTTTATGGTATATGTCTGCAGTATGGAATACTCAATAATATAATGTCCGCGTCATCGTTGCCTGCACTTTCTGGAATTGATACTCATATTTCTATACACCCGGATGCGCCTCGAAAAATGGAAAATTATATTCTGGCAACTGACTGGGAACACTTTGTTGATAGTCTGCTTATTTTTACTGGCAGCCGTCTTGTAATTACCTACTTTGGGCTCCCTTGGTATAGCCGTAATGGCAGCAAGATACTATCCAGTGCAGAGATTATTGCTAGATTGTGCTTACTGCTTGGAAATCTGAAGATGAAGCAGTCACAAAGTAAGAAACTAGTATCTATTATGTATTCTTCCATTTTCGAATAGCATGCAAAGCACGAATGGATGTGGATTTTTTGTTCTCTGTTTTGGGTGATCCCTTCTTCTTGATCCTTCTTGAGATGATACCGAGCAACATTTTGACCGCCCACACATATTTCATTCCCTACTCAATGGCATTGTCCGGCAAACTGAACGCCGCCCATTAAATGCAGCAAGGTGCCATCGACATTCCTTTGGCATTACAGACAGCATCTTGTGGCTTTCAACGGGTAATGCTTCCCATTAGACGTAGTGCGAGCCGACGAGAAACTGAAGGAAATTAGTAGCCTTTCTCACGTCAAAACGTCAAGGATATTCCGTGATTTCACATCTATGTAATGCTAAATATATTGCAAAGATAGTGGTGTTATAACTACCCTGGGAATTCTGCGATGTCTGCGAAATTTGGACTGTGATGGACCCTTGTGTGTGAAGCACTTGACACGATCGTTGGTCATCGCGGCCGATTTAATTCGATCGCATGTCCTCCATACGATAACAAATCGAATCATTAACCCTTAAGCCCCCATATAGCCCCAAACCGCCACTTTTATATTGCATTGAAGAAGGTGCTCCCTTGTGTAATCCTTTTTATCACTCTTGTGTGTAGACTGAATTTTCCCTGGCAGTGGTTCTACATCACTGCTGGCTGCCTGTATAGGCAGCCAGCAGTGATGTAGAACCACTGCCAAGTCATCAATAACTATGTAAGCAGAAAAAGGCCATAAATACTTTAAAATTAATCTGAGGACTTAAGGGTTAAACAGAATATTAATTTGACATAACCACGACCTAAATGATGCACTGCGGATGTATCGTCCGTAAAACGAACTGCTGCTCTCTATACAACTGAATTGCTGGAACGCTCATTGGCCAATGCAGAAAAGGTGTTTCCAGCGCTGCTTTCTTAGGGTAGGGGCGGGGCGAAAATTGCTACAAATACACAGTGCTCAACAGCAAAAGCCTCTCCAAGGTTTTCAAGTTCACGACGCCTCGCAGTCACCGATCACTTTTAACCCTTTGGACGCTAATGGTATATTCCAAGCCATTTCAGAGTCTTCAGCTGCTAGAGTCTATATTCGTACTTGGGGGAAGACAATCAATATTTTCAACGTGCAGCCGTGATGCTGCACGTTGAAAATCTTGATTGGTCTCCCACACCAATTCACTGAGCAATTATCTACTATATGAATTCTGGTTGAATCACGACCGTAGACGGGAAAATGGGCCTTTCGGGTGGGTATAAGGGTTAAAGAGTATACTTTGATGTTTGTGAAAAATGAATGTGTTTATGATGCGCACATGTTTCGTGACAATGCAAATTGAATCTTTACGACACTTTTAGTTTTTCTTGACAAAAAAACAAGTTGCGATATTGGACGTTGATACAGTGTTATTATTTATCGTGCTTGGTAAAAATTATGATGTCTGATGAAGTAAAAGCTGTTATGATGTTACAACAGTCACGGCGTATCAGCTTTCACGTCATCAAACAACACGGATTGAGAGAAATGCCACTTTGATTGACTTGACGCAATTTTGAGGCAGTTTGAGAGGCGAAGTTTTCCGCTGACGTTTCAGCAAGTCACTTGTACAAAGACTAGTGGTAGAACGTCCAAAAAGGCGTGACGTCCAAAATTAACATCACATTGTGATTGGGTTGGTTTCGGCAGTAGAAGTGAATTCATCTTCTCTCTTATTTGATTAACCACTCACTGAATACGATTAACATACGACATTTTCGACCACCTGCATCCCGCTGTGATGCACTTACTTGGATAAACTCCACGGAAACTGTATGAACCAAGTTCCATGTCACTTGAATGATAGAAACATTACCAAAAATAAAATAAAATAAAATAAAACCTACACATACAAGGGTTTCCCTGAGAAATTTAAAACCAACGCAAAAATACAAACGAAATCCATGAAACCATGTGATTCAAAAGTGATCTAAAGGGAAATTTTTACAACTCAAAATGACTAAGATTTACTTCGAGAAAATTCCACAAAACTGTATACAACATATGGGAAAACTATTGTTGTAATAGTCCCATAAAAGACACAAATGTAACATAAAGGCCATGGGAACACAATGTCATGTTATTCGCAGAACACAGCTAAACCTATAATCTTACAAAATATGAAAGACTGAGCTAAACAGAAATTCTTACAAACAGAAACACTGTTTCGTTTGCCCGAAAAGTGCCACACTGAGCCTATAAAGGATAACAGAAGTGAATACGGATCAATACAACATCTGGAAACATTAACTGACCTGTAATCAATTCTGACCAAAACATGAATTTTGACAACCGAAAATTGATAAGATTTACTCCCCCCCCCCCCCCCCCCCCCGCTAAAAAACAGGTAAATATTGCCAGTTAACCCTTTACCTAGCATGAAAAGCAGACGACACTTGCAACGACCAGAACGTTCCACCAAGGGGTCATAACCTATGTTTTGGAGACAAAAAATGAAAACTAATTGGCGACTTTTGAGAATAGCGCTGGCTGGTTTTGGCCGTTAAGTTGGGTAAAGGGTTACACAGTGTTGGGATAGCGATCAAAACAGAACTGCAATATAATGCTTTGCATTCATGGGATTCCAATAACTGGACTAAGTATAAATTCTTACTACTAGAATCTAAGTCATTTTTGGATGAAAAATGTTTAAAAATTGGAAAAAAGACTATCCATCAATGCTGACCTATTCGCACATTTTGACAACAGAAAATGCCAAAGATTCCCCAGGACAAAAATAGAGTGTACAAGAGTTTAACAGTATTTGGGATGGTGCTAAACAAAACAGACCTGCAATATAAACGTTTTGCAGTCAGGAAATACAAAGCAACTGGGCTAAACATAAACTCTTACAACAAATACAAACGCAGAGATAAACAGTAATTCTTACAACTAGAAGTAGAAAGTCAATCATCTTAGAAAATTAAAAAAAAAACAAAAAAAAAACATGCGTTGCTTATTAAATCATATAGAATTAATTACCACCCCAAGGAGCATCTGAAAATATTAAATGACCGGCAGTAGGACTCAAAGTACAGTGCTAATATGTTAAACATAACGCAAATTCTTACAAATGCAGTTTTAAAAGCCTTGCACCCATGGGATTCAGAGTGACTGAGCTAAACATAATCTCTTAAAAATATACAAAAGCCGAGATTAACAGAATTCCTACAATTATAAAATAAGTCAATTTTGGCAGAAAAATATGACAAAAAAATCCATATCTAGTCTATGGAAGTTTATAGAGGTTATCAAGATTCAACAACATTTAAAAACATTAACTGACAAGCAATAGAAGGACTTTGGGTTTCAATGCTGGCTTGAACGCAAGTGAATATTCTGAAAACTGAAAACGAATTAAGATACACCCTAAAACAGTTCCAGGAAAAGAAAGACAGTACAAGACAATAACAAGGGTTATTTATTTATTGGAGTTTAACCACACTTTCGACAGCCAGGATCAACTCGTATCAGACAGTTTTATGGGTGGAGAAAGCCGGAGTACCCGGACAGAACCACCAAGCAACTGTCAGACTCCCCAACGTACTAACTCCACACAGGCAGGGTTAGCATTGGCTGAAGACAGGTGCATCATCGACGTGCAGTACGCCTTAGTACACAACGCCACTATGCCCTCACATGGGCAATGTGATTAAGTGCCTTGCCTAAGGTCACGACACAGTTACCCTGGCGGGTATCGAACCGTGGACCTCTCCATTTGAAGTTCAATGCCTTAACCACTGAGCCACCCTGCTCACAGTACAAGGGTAAAACGTGGTTGGATAGTGCTAAGCAAAACAGAGCTGCAATATAAAAGCTTTGCAGTCATGGTAGTCAAAGTAACTGAAGTATAAAATTTCATAAAATGCCAATACATATACACAAATTATACACCAAAACGAAGTTATGGTATCTAGAACACCATAGAATACACGCTCTTGTTTCGTGTGTAGATGGCAGGAATGGTTTCTGAAAGTCTGCTATCGCATTCGTACCAGAACTGATAATAAAATACTATTTAACGAGAGCATCTCGTGGTCAAATCAGTATCAGATATCCAAGAACAGAGCTAGGAAATCAAAACACATCAAGAAACAGAGCCAGAACTACGTTGAGGGAAATGCCAACACCATCTGCAATTTATCTTGAAGCAGGAAGCATGGTTGTTAGAAGATATAGTGTAGAAAATAACGCATCGTGTAGAAACAACGTATGGTGTAGAACAAAAATCAACGTATAGTGTAGGAATTGTCCCAACGTATAATGTAGATCGAATTTAACATATAATGCAAAAAAAACATTAGTAGTCCGGCCGCCAAACGCCATTTTTTCACCAAACCATGTTTTGTTGCATTAAGTTTTTTCTCAACGGTTTTTATTAGTTCCGACACCCCTCTTACTAATTTTTCTTACTGGACAGCTAACAGCATTGAGCATTTGTTTTAATTGGGCCTTAAAGTGGGGTACTGTTGAAGAGGTCGAAAATTAATGTGGAAATTACAGATCCGATTGATTATTTCATCTTAACTCACTATATAAGCACAAAACGTGATGTAATTGTGTTTCGATATAGTAACTACATCCGCATTGGGTATTTGGTAGAAATTGAACGGATATTACACCGCTATTTATATCTATCAACGCTATTTATATCTAACAACGCTCTTTATATGTGAACGCGTTTGGAGATTACGTCATATAACTGTTCTTTCTCTTTGATTTCTTAGAGCGAGGACGCATTATTGCAACTGCGAAATTGTGTCTCACCACACACCTCATAAACTTACAATTTTGTCTCGCCTTTTATCACTAGCGTTTCTATTTCTTCAACTTCACTCGATATAGCATCAGGTTCGAGAGACCTTTGCTTTGAAACGACATAGACTAACTCCGTCATGTCAGATGCTTGCTTTTTCTCAATCACGTTCGGTTGTGCCGAATCGAGGAGCAAAGATCCCCTAATGAACGTGAAAGCAAAGAGAATTGAGAATATACTCAGGTGTAGTAGGATTTATAACGATGAAGTACATATAGCTTTGCAACATGGGTACGATGCAGACCCAGATTTGACTCTGAGTTGCCATAAATACTGTGTTGAGAAGTATTTGCACCCGAAGAATGTGAAGCAAGCAAGCATTGCTCATAGCACATCCCTCGATTCTGATGCTCCGCCTGTAAAACGACCCAAACGTTCACATGACGAATTTACTTCCAGGCGTCATTGCCTATTTTGTGGTGATGACTGCATAGTTGACCGGGATACGAAAAATCCGTCAAGGTGGAGGCCCGCCTACCTGTTTCGCCAAATAGTCACACATACACCGCATATGTCAGTTAGTGATGAAATAATTGGCATTTGTTGTCGTAGGAACGATAAATGGTCCGAAGAAGTAAAGCTTAGAGTGTGTGTTGCTGTTAGCGACTTACATGCTGCCGATGCTCGGTACCATGTTGACTGTAGGTCGAAATTTACGAATCCAAAATCGGTAGAATCAGCTGCAAAACAGAAAATTGATATTATTTCGTCACCACATATTTAGGCCATACAATCTGTCATATCTTATATGAAAAATGACACATCCCCCCACGCGGAGTTCTGTCTAATTATTTGATCTTTATCTGCAATCTGGTGGGACTTACAATCCCCGTCGATCATTTGTGTCTGATCTAGTCGATAGCTGCGGAGATGACATTTTGGTGTTGTCTTCCCCGGGAATCGCCACCGTTTTGGCAGCCAAACCAGAGCTGGCACCTTACTTAGGCACGTTAAAGACTCGGATGATGACAATATTGACAGTTCCATAAAGATTCTCAGTAAAACAATTGGCAAAGAAATCAAAGATATGGATCATGACAAAGATAACTACGCCACTGATGTTAACAGCGAGAGCGTATCCTCGTTTGTAAGTGGTACACTTCTCACATTACTAAGTCGTTTAGCTCCACAGTTGGACCACACATTACCTGCTCTGATGATAGGAAACATAGTAACATCGGCGTTGTGTGGAAAATACACACCGCTTCAAATTTCGTTGGCAACGCTGTTAAGAGATTCTAAAGAGTTGGTAAAAACCATGCATGATTTTGGTGTTGCATGCTCATATGCCGAGCTATTGAGATTCAAAAAATCTGCGGCAGCTCTGGCTGCAAAGAATGCAAATGATACACCGATTTCGGATGCCAACAATGGCCTCATACAAGTGGTTGTTGACAACTCTGATGCTGAAATTGCTTCTCAAAATAGGAAGCTAAGCACCCATTCATTGGCAATCGTGATGGTTCAAAAGGTCAATAATGATTCCGTTGAGTCTCAGACGATCCCAAAATTGAAAAAGTCAGATATGACAAAACCAACAGAGTACGAATTGGATGTTGTGCGTTTCAATGGACCCAAACGACCCGACATGCCCGCGTCACATGTACGAAACACTGTTCCCCTTCTTTCAACGTTGTGTCGCAGTGCAGTGTCATTACGCGGAGCGATAGAACTTGACTTCGCATTTTTGAAAGATATGGTCAGTGACCAGAACTGTCCGGAGTTCAATGGGTATAATACCCGAATGACGAGAGACTCGGGCCAAGCAACGAACCCAAAAACGAACGCAGCATACCTCCCTCTAATACACATGATACCTGCTGATCCAGACACTATCATGACAGCTATGGAAAAGGCAGAGCAACTATCATCAGATGCAGGGCAGCCGTTCACTATATTTACTGCCGATCAGCAGTTGTACAAGATAGCAGCTCAGGTGCTATGGTCTTATCTAGACAAATTCGCGGCATTTGTTCCTCGATTGGGTGGTATGCATTTGCTCATGGGTTTCACTGGTTCAGTTGGAACGCTCATGGCCAATACTGGACTTTCAGATATACTTGAGTCAGTATTCGGTGGGGTTGAAAAGATGTTGACTGGGAAAAAGTTTCCAATGAATATGAGAGCCATGCGTTTGTTATCAGAAGATCGTTTGCGAACAGCACGACAAAAATGTAGGTTGATGCTTTTTTGGAACCATGCTTCCTCATGATGTTTGTACGTACGAGCGGAGAGAGAAGGTGACTGGCTTTTGCACATCGAAGCTGTGAAAAGCATGCTTCCTTGTTTCTTTGCTTCTGGTCATGCAAATTACGCAAGATATGGACTTTACTATCTGCGGCAGATGCAAAATATGCCACCGGATATTTTATCTCATTTCTTGAAGGGTGAACGTGTGATGAGACACATACCTGGTCTATGGAATGGCATATGGAGCGATATGTATATCGAAACTACCTTCATGCGATATGGCCATGGCAAATCCGGTATAATAGGGATCACATTAAAGCCAGAAACACTAAAAACCTGAGCATTGAGTTTGCAAGCATGTGGGAAGTTAGCTACCGGTATATCAAATTTGCGAGAAGATCGAGATAGTGACAAATTACAGATCGCACATAAGGAAGAGGCCAAGTCTAGAATTGCAAGTGATTCTGTCGACCGGATGGGTCTGAGAACTACACTAGGAATGTGTATCGACCCATTGGATCCAAACGGACACCCCGAGACCATAATTAACATCGCAACTGGTAGGATAGGTCCAACGTCTGTCAATGTCGATAAGATTGTCAGCCTCTGAGTTCAGAAAATCACGGAATTTGAAGAGGCCTTCCCGAGTGGATTTTATGAGTCAATTTCGAAACCAGTACAAACTATGGCAATCTTGAAAAAGTCGCTGAAGGTTGGGGAGGTCAAAATATATGACACTAATCTCATTTATTCCACAGTTATCGGACTTTTATGTGGTTCACGTGAATTAGATATCAAACATATCCTTTCCTTTGAACTGTCACGACACCAACCGCCATATTTGATGAGTCCGGGGATATGCGCGTGTGCACATCAAAATCAGTATTGAAAAATAAAACAGTTGTTGAGAAACCAAAAAGAATATCTGGTGTGGATAAGAAATTTGCAATTGTTATCGATGGCTGTGCACTGCTCTGGATACCTCATTGGCCCGTGTCTACCAAAACCAGACCGGCAACTGTTCTAGACTTCATTACAGCATTTAAAGACAACATCAAACAGAAGTTGCGATCGAGTGATGTGTATTTGGTATTTGACAGATATGTTGACTACAGCACCAAATGCGTGACAAGGGCACACAGAAAGGCCGATAGATGCCGGGTGTTTCAACTTGTACCCACCTCCCTGCTACCACCACAAAAACATGTGCTGACCGTAGTGAAGAACGAAAAGCAACTGATCTCCATTATATGTGATCAACTCACCACGGACAAAAGTTTTGCTGAGCAAAACACACGAACTCACAAACTTGTAATTACTGGCCAACATGATGTTCCGGTTGAGGTTAGTTGTGGATCGGTGACAGATAGAGTAGATATGGCAACTAGTCACGAGGAAGCTGACAACATTATCGTTCAACAGGCAATATTGTTTGCTGCAGCTGAATGTAATAACGTTGTGGGTGTTGCTGACGACACTGACGTCTATTTGTTGTTGTTGCTGCATCACTACCTTGAACAACACTTGACGGTTGCAATGACTATGGAGTCACCAATCCATGGACGGGTGGTGATAGATATACCTGCCGCAGTTGATACACAGAAGAAAATTGTTCCTCAATTGCTTGCTGCTCACGCACTTTCCGGGTGCGATACCGTAGGCGGGTACTTTGGTATCGGCAAAGGGCGTGTACTGAAGGTTCTGCAAACTGGTGGGACACTGGAATCACTTGGTGAGAATAACGTGGAGATATCGGATGTTCTAGAACAAGCCACCAAGTTCATAGCATTATGCTATAGATCTCCTAAATCAACATCAATGTCCGATGCTCCTTTGTGCATATGGAGAACACGAATTGGGAATCCGACTGCAACATCTGCTCCTAAATTGTGCATCCTACCACCCACAACAGAGGCTTTTACTGAGAATGTCAAACGGGCCCACTTGCAAACTTGTATATGGAAGCATGCCCTTCAACCTAACCCACCGCAGATGGACCCAACTGTATTTGGATTCGAGAAAGACGTGAATACAAAATCTTTGAACCATATGACAGTTGCATCCAGCGTCAAACTAGCACCTGATGAAATACTGAAGATGATTAGGTGCACATGTTCTAGTAAAACGCCATGCAAATATTCGAGGTGTAAGTGTAATGCAGCAAACATGTCGTGACCATTTTCTGTGCGTGCAGTGTTTCAGAGGACTGCTGCAATGAACAGACATCGCTGGCAGTAATGCGTAGTGATGAGTCGATCTAAGGACTACACAGTCATTCAACTTGATATTCACTGCATCTTGTGTGGTCCTTATAAAGTACTTCACCAATGATATTTGCAAACATCTCTCTTGTTACAATTTCTCGTACATTTCAGTTCCCACCTCCGGTTTGGAGTCTTTAACACTACTGCTGATAATAGCAAAATGTTACTAATTTTGGTAGCCATTTTGATTTTTTCTGGAAAATCTGGGGATAAGCTGACCCGCTTTGTGACCAACACAATCAGTTGGAAATGGCGTGCTGTACTGAATTATTTAGTAAAGATTTTTGACTTTCAATTTCAATATTTTCAGTGGTATCGGCGGAAACTTGAATTTGGGGCCATCTTAGGTTTTGGCGGTTATAAGGAAATTGATCAACCCTGTCAGCTGCCCAATAAAAGGAATCGCGCGAGGAGATCATATAGTTATACGATACAGTGATACGATAATACACCGAGAAAAAGCAAGGTTAAGTGTATTGGCGACTGGACTATGGGCAGATGAGTCTAGACTGTAATTGCTTTGTTACTTTTCCAATTTTGGGGGCATTTTGGACGCCATATTGGGTTTCTCAAACAATTCCTTTGATCATATATAACAAAAGAGCATCACCCCCATATGGCTAATTCATATCGGTAATCGTGGTTGGACATTTCAAAATAATAGCGCCTAATAGCCGCCTATATTTGTAAGAAATGATGAGTTTTTGCCATATTTGCGGCCATTTTGGACGCCATCTTGGGGTTTGAGAGAATATATTTCATATGACACATGAGAGTAACAGTAGGTTCATGAAAATGTGCCGATATGTGTATATACCTTACATTGTTTATACATATAATATCGGTTAATTCCGACGGACATAACATAATTCGCAACTTTTATTGGATTGACTAGGTTATACCGGCGTTTATAAATAACGTGATACAGTGAGCAACAATCCACTTCTGATGGATATTAGAGTACTAGTGTGTGCAGAAATGGCCCCTCTGGTAAATAGAATTATACAAGCATGCATATTTGTCAACATTTTAGCAACAATATGAAGGATACGTGGTGAAATCTCAAAAAAAATGAGAAAAGTGTGACACATTGGCGGCCATCTTGGCCGCCATATTGGATTTTGGTAATCTTATTTTGGCCAATAAGTAACACAATTATATATGTGTACGATGAATCAAGAAGAAAAATCTTCAAAATTCCATATTATCTTACCAAAAATTCCGATCCAAGTTATATGGTGATATTGTGTTTTTTCATAGCGGCCACCTTGGCGGCCATCTTGGATTTTGTCGAATAACAAAAATTGCTCAACACTGTCAACTGTCCAGTAAGAAAAATCTCACCAATGAGACCCTATAGAATAATAATCCGCAGAGAAAAAAACTTAATACAACAAAACCAGGTTCAGTGCCTCGGCGGCCGGACTATAGAATTCGTGAGTGGTTATAAAGAAAACACATTTTTATAAGGAAAGTTTTTAAAGCCAAAATCGTGTTTGTTACTTCCAGGCGGCCCTCTTGTTTACGCAGATGGATGTACATAATAAGGATGCGGACCGGACCGCCGTGGGCAGGATCGGTCCGCGGTCCAGGGACGGACCGGACCACGATCCGGATCGCCGCCGTTCGTCCGCCCTGTCCGGTCCACTTTTTAAAATCACAGTCGGAATTCCAAATTATTGCGCTTAATGTTTTCAGGATTTTCCCCTATCCCCGGGTCGCTGCCCCCAGTCCGGAAATATATGTCTGAACTGGGGGGGGGGGGGGGGGGGGATCGGAGGCACTTGTCGAACGTTCGGCATAACTTCTTCCTACGATTTGATTTACTTTAATTCAATTGAGTTGAGCTGAGTTGGATTGAATTTAATTGAATTGGATTAGGATCAATCAAATTTGTCTCCATTTCATTTAATCGAGTAGAATTTATTTAAATTTCTAATTAAATTCCTGCTAACTCAACTTGACCTAACTTAATGTAACTAGACGTGATTGACAAATTATTAATGTGCCTAAATTTTGATAAATCGCCGATTGTCAAATGAACCTTCCCTTTGTCAGGTCGCAAATTGTTGCTGTCCATACCCATATACTTTCTCATGGCCTAATTAGTCAACACAGCTGTGAAACATTTGACATGCAGCCTCCAATCTCTCTATCCAGGGCGCCTGCCAACCTAGACAATTCTGGCAACAGTACACTATTTTATCTACAGAATATATGCTTTGTTATGTTGATAAATCTGATTGGTTCTTTCCTTGAAACAAAAGCCCTGCTGCTGAGTTTTGATAATGGCTAACCCTCTTACTTTTGATGAGATACAGAGCGGCAGCTCATTCGATTTTATTTCTCAGTTCAATAATGCACTTACTGATAACGAAGCTGCCGAATTAAATTCCCCTTCGCCATTGAAGAACATAATTGTGAATATTTCACCCCAGAGCGATTTAATAACGAAATTGCGATCAAGCCCAATTCCCTCTCTCTCTTCAACCTTAACTGTCGAAGCCTTAATGCCAACTGGGAGTTTTTTCATAACTTGATATGTAGCCTCCAAAACAAATCTTCTTAGATGTCATTGGTGTAACAGAAACATTCAGTGTAAAAGATAAAATTACCTATTCCCTGGAGTGCTACCACCCCTTAATCATTCGACAAAGACCCGATAACGATGATGGCAGGGGAGGTGTTGGGTTATTTATTAAAGATACCATCCCCTTTAAAATTCAAGAGGACTTTACTGTTTTCGTCCCTCATGTATTTGAATCCTTCTTTGTGGAAATTTCGACGAAAGACAAAATAATCGTTGGAATTATCTATAGACCAAATTCAACCACTAAAGCGGACCTTGATCTATTCCTAGAAAAACTCACGAATTTAGTGAATATCCTAGGTGACTCGAACAAAAATTCTTATCTCATGGGTGATTTTAATATTTACCTTCTTGGTTTTTGTAATCATAATAAAACCAATTTGTTCATTGAAACTATGTTCACTGCGGGGTTTCTGCCACTTATCACCAACCAACTGGAGTCAAAGATCACTCAGCCACCATAATTGACAATATTTTCAGCAATAAGATTAATCCTCACACGTCCGGTATAATCATCATGGACGTTAGTGACTATTTTGCTACATTTTATATCAATGAATCATCAAAGAGACATACCAATCCTATACAAACCTCCAGGATAAGATCCTTTAAACACGATAATATAAATCGGTTCAAGACTCTTTTGTCTGTAAGCGACTTCACCAATGTACTGAGTGAATCATGTCCGAACGAAGTCTATAATATCTTTCTCGAGATCATTCAAGGTGCGTTTGATGAGGCTTTCCCCGAAAAACTTGTAAAAGTCCACCCAAAGTTTGTAAAACGTGAACCGTGGATGACGGCGGGACTTTTGCGATCATCATCCGAAAAAACAAGTTTATATATGAAAAAAATAAAATCACCAACCCCACAAAACAAATTAAGATATAAAACATATTGTGCTACTTTCAATAGACTGAAAAGGGCTCGAAAGTCTGATTATTATAAATCTATTCTTCAAACATAACATGAAAAAAAATTGGAACATCCTGAAACGAGCTATCAACAAAGGTACTTCTGCCTACACCTTCCCGTCCACATTTGTCGAAGAAAATCTGGAGATATCTAAGCTTAAAGAGATAGCTGATAAATTTAATTCTTACTTCGCTAACACTGGCTCAAAAGTAAGCTATCCAGCACAGTCCTCTTGTCATCACTTTACTGATTATATCAGAGGAAATCCCATTGAGTCATTTTTTATTTTCCCCACTACCCCACATCAAGTGATTAACTGCATCCGAAAGCTAAAATCGAAAACAAGTAAAGACCTTGACAATATGCCCTCCAAAATCCTAAAGGATATTATATATGAAACTGCCATCACTCTAACTCACTTGATCAATTTGTCGTTTTCAACTGGTATCGTCCCAAATAAAATGAAAATTGCAAGAGTAGTTCCTGTATTTAAATCTGGCGATCAACAGTTATTCAACATCTATAGGCCCATTAGCATCCTGTCTAGCTTTTCCAAAGTACTAGAAAAATTAATGTACTCCAATCTGATAACTTTCCTGGAAAATAACAAGATAATTCATCAAAATTAAAATTTTTTAGTAAATTTTGTTTCTTAACATACCTACCACAATTGTTTACAATTGGCTGTAACATATGTGCAAGCCCTACTTCGGAACTAACTCAAGCTTTTAAGAAACTTTTCCAAACAAGCTCGAAAAGTAAGAGTGTAAAAGCACGAAAAAGGTCGAAAAAGGGTCGAGCGAGACCAGCGATCGAAATTACAGGTACTGTCTCTGCACACCTCTTGCGTTTACCGAGCGTATGCGCAACAACCGTGACGTCAATTCCGAATTTCCGCCAACGAGAAGTTTGTGATTTAGCGGGGAGGCATCGATATCAAAGATATCCCCAAGGAGGGTGGGCCTCCGGTAAACAATTGTGGTAGGTATGTTAAGAAACAAAATTTACTAAAAAATGTAATTTCTTTTCAACCTACTCACGGTTGTTTACAATTGGCTGAATAAACAATAGGAGGAGGTGAATCACATAACCAATATCAACAAGAGCAGCAGAAAGAAAAGCAAGGAGGGCAGAGAACAATAGCAAACCTGTAATGAAGATAGAGAGAAGGCACCTGAAAAGAACAAGGCTGAGCGAAGCACAACCTCGATAAAAACAATGTTAACGAGAGTGCACAACAGCCTGAGCAGCAACGAGAGGGCCTAAAGAATAATGGTCCTCAGATTGCTGCTGTAGGTGGCGGAGATAAAAGGAGGAGAAGGTAGAAGCATTCCTCCAGTAAGCCGCATTCATAACATCCCGGAGCGAAACAGAATTGGAGAACGCCCAGGATGTAGAAATGGCACGAACCTCATGAGCATTAAAACGGTTCGAAACAAGATCCGAAGCAGACAAGCGGGAATAAGCTAGCTTGATTGCAAGACAGATCCACCTGGAAATAGAATGGGAAGAGATAGACTGCCTCTTAGGAATGAGAGACAGAAAGAATCACTTCCGACCCCTCCTAATGAACTGAGTGCGATTAATGTAAATCTTGATCGCACGAACAGGACAAAGAAGAGGTCTCCGACCATCGACAGCGGGGAGAGCCCGAATGCAGATGGGAGGAGGTACCGAATCAGGAAGGTGATTCTTAGCCAGAAAAGAGCAATCAGTAGTGAAGGTGACACTGTTAGCCTCATTTCTGAAGAAAGCAGAATCAACAGATAGCGCATGAAGCTCACTGGCTCGTCGAGCAGAAGCAAACGCTAGAAGGAAAGCCGTCTTATAGGTGAGAAAACGCATATCGGTCTCAGATAAAGGCTCGAATGGCGCCCCCTCCAAACAGAGCAACACCCATGTCAAGTTCCACTTGGGTGTAAGACGCAAAACTCGAGGTCTCTTCAAAGAAAAGTGCCGAATGAGTTTGAGAGAAAACGATTACGACCGATGCACCGCTTTCCCACATAAGAAAAAGTATCAGACAGCACAGACCGATAACCCTTAATTGTAATAGGCTGGAGGCCCTTGGAGTCAAAAAGATATACCAGAAAATCCGCAATTTGAGCGATTGACGGATCACGGTAATCCACATTGTGATCTGCACACCAGCGGCAGAAAACCTTCCATTTCGCAGCATAAGTCATGCCAGTGGAATGTCGCCGCGATGCAGAAATGCACTCCACTATTCGTCTCGAAAAACCTCTACGTCGGAGACAGGACCTGATAAAAGACAGGCGTGAAGGGACAGGCTCGCCAGGTTGTTGTGATACTTCCTGGGATGACCCTGGGAAAGAAGATCGCGACGCAGAGGTAGACGAATCGGCCGATCTGCCAACAGAGGCCGCAGCAGATTGATCCACACCCTCTGTGGAGACAGAGGTGCGATCAGAATGAACCTGAAACTGCAAGCACGAATCTTCGCTAATACTTGAGGAAGAATCGGTGCAGGAGGGAAGGCATAGCCGATCCAACCTGTCCAGCCCAGAGACAGAGCGTCTACCGCAAATGCCAGAGGATCTGGACAAGGGAAGACAAATGTCTCTACCTGATGATTCCAGCCAGTGGCGAAAAGGTCGACCTAAGGACGACCCCACTGCTCGCAAATCACCTGAAACACCGACCGATGAAACATCTGTTGGGTTGGAAGGATACTGTCGCGTCGGGACAGGGAGTCTGCTGGGACGTTGAGACACCCGGGAATGTGTCGAATAGACACCCGATCGTTTACATCCCGCGTCAACAGAAGAAGATCCCGAGACAGCCGATACATAGGCATCGAATGTGTGCCTCCTTGATTCCGTATGTAGGCCACTACTGTCGAATTGTCCGAAAGAAGTAGGACAATATGGTCCGACAGGTCAGGGATCCAAAGCCGAAAACTCAACAGAAGAGCAAGGAGCTCCTTCTGGTTGATATGAAGGCCCACCTGCTCGCTGTCCCACTCGCTGTGAGTGGACAGACCGAGATGATCCAACGTCGCACCCCAGCCCCTATCGCTGGCATCCGCAGTAAGGATGCGATCGGCCAAAGGAAGATCCAACGGAACACCCTGTGTCAGCCAGGCAACATCGGCCCAAGGGTGGAGGTGACAAGCAGGGACCGAGGAATAGGAAGTTCCAGGTCCAGCGGATCTACATTCGGACGCCAATGATCCAACAGGTAGTGTTGGAGAGGTCGGACAAACAAGCGACCGAGCGGAATGAGATCTGTCACCGAACCGCAAAGGCCCAGCATCCGAAGGAAAGTCCTGGCCGAGACCAAGGAAGATTGAAGCAGGTTCCGAGTCAAGGCGGAAAGAATCGTCGCCCGAGCATTGGGGACGGACACCACATTGTGAAGAGTGTCGAAATCCATGCCTAAATGACGAAATTGCTGAGAAGGAAGGAGATCCGACTTCTCGCGATTGACTCTGAAACCCAGCGACGCTAGTAGGCAAAGAAACTGCCGGACATCTAACTCCAGAACAGCAGCATCGTGGTGCCGTTGGAGGATGTCGTCCAGGTAGGCTGACGACGTCACAGCCGACTGAGTACGGTGGAAAGCAAGCACATGTGACATCAGTCGGATGAAGGCCCAAGGAGCCAGGTTCAAACCCAACGGGAGAGCTCTTAATTGATAGACTCGATCCCGAAACGAGACCCGAAGGTATTTCCGTGACGCCAGATGAATGGGTACATGGAAGTAGGCATCCTTCAGGTCGATACTGGCAGCAAAGTCGCCCTGACGAACTGAACGTCGAACCGACCGGAAAGTCTCCATACTGAAACGAGGAGCTATTATGTACTCGTTCAGGATACTCAGCTCGATGACAGGACGAAATTGGCCGTTCTTCTTCGGCACCAAGAACAGTCTCGAGTAAAACCCCGGTGAAAGGGTGTTCCTGACCACCTCGATCGCCCCTTTGGAGAGGAGATTGTCGATCTCCTGCACCGGAAGGTCCCGACGTAGAGAATCGGAAGGGCCCCGAGTCGGGAGGGGCACCCGAGATAAACTGAGGTACCGATGGAAGGACAGTCGCAGACCGGATTGTATGACGTCGAGGACCCAAGTGTCCGACGTTATCTCTGTCCAACGGTCGTAAAACAGCGACAGCCTTCCCCCGACTGGAGGCGAATCGAGGTGAGAACCTTCAACTGCGGCCTCGACGAGGCCCCCGAGAGGAGAAACCACCACCTCGGGAAGTGACAGAGTCCTGAGACTTTCCTGCCTTAGGCTGCCAGCGAGCCTGGCCGCGTCGGCGCTTCTTCTGAGCAGAAGGAGCCGAAGGCGTAGCCGACGTCGCCGACGAGGCTGACGCAGCAGGACGCTTGGCGGGCCTGGAAAGGCCACCACCCGAGGCAGCAGGTTGGTCCAGCTGTCGCAGCAAAAGCTGGTCCTTCGAATGACGAAGAACCTCGCCACGGACAGCTTCTACGGAACCATGGAACAACTGAGGTCCAACCAAAGGGGCAGACCTCAGAACAGCACGCTGCTCAGCAGGAAGGGATGGAGAAGGAACCAACACCGCATCCCCTCTCGCCAGCTCCAAATGAGCCGTGTTACAGGCGTGAGCGTGTGTCAAGTTCATGAGAGCCTGTGACAAAACGCGAAAAAGTGCCTGAGCATCATCAAACTCCCCTGGTGGAAAATATTCAGCGAGGGCAGCGACGACATGGTCCGCGAGATATAACATACCCAGCATCTCCCGGGACAGGCCCACCAATGTCCCAACCCCATCCTGCTAGTCGGCACACTAGCAGGGGAAGGAGGAACAATAAACGATTCGCTCGAGGGACGAGGAATCGCTGCCGAAGCGACCGAACAGCTCAACCGACTAGGAGCAAACCTAGCCAGATGAGACGGAGCAGACAGCAAACCCGCACAGCTTCGCCGCGAAGCCAGGGGAAGCTGAGAGCTCACAGACACACCAGCAGATACAGCCTCGCCCCCCCCCCCCCCCCGAGACTGTATACCATCCCCAGAGGAGATGGAAGAGCCAACATCATACAGAATAGGATCTGTAGTAACAATTTCCTCAGCAACTGTCGACGGCGTAGGAGGCAAATCGGAGAGGGTCACCGAGCTGACCTCGGAGAAGCTCTCTACGAAAACAGACGCCTCAAGAGTGACATCAGAAGACAAAGAGACCACGGTCTCCACGTCATGTATCACCGCACTAGCACCGTCAATAGTTGCAGACGAACTCGCCACAGAAAAAGACAGATCAGCATTCTGTGTGACAGAGTCACCACGTGCACTCACAGAAAAGTCTAATAAGGCACGGCTACCCTTACCCCGAGAACGAGAAGTTCTGGCTCTAGAAAGAACCACCTTGTTGACAGAAGCCCAGAATTTTGAGGACCAAACCCCACAAATACCCCATGATTGGGCCTGAGTACAATTGTTGCAAGTGACACATGTGTAATGAGAGTCGTCCACATGTTTCACCTGCAAACAAGAGGTACAAGGAATAGTCTTAGGCATAATGTGAATATGATAAATGAAATCAAGCTTCCCGCCGACGGAAAACAGAACAATGGTTGTGTTCACACGTGGGGAAAAAGCAAGACTATGTGTGAAAAAGCAATCAAAAATTATCAAAAATAGCATTAAATAATAATTTTGAAAGCTTGAAAAGGATACAATCCACTTGCACACAATCAGATGAAGAAAGCTCATACAAAGAAGTTGTTCACGAAGATAACAGCTAAGAATAGCACGAGTCACAAAAATTTCCGACCATGTACAATGGCGGAAATAAAAGGAATTGACGTCACGGTTGTTGCGCATGCGCTCGGTAAACGCAAGAGGTGCGCATTTGAGTACCTGTAATTTCGAGCGCTGGTCTCGCTCGTCCCTTTTTCGATCTTTTTCGTGCTTTTGCACTCTATTACTTTTCCAGCTTGTTTGGAAAAATTTCTTAAAAGCTTGAGTTAGTTCCGAAGTAGGGCTTGCACTTATGTTACAGCCAATTGTAAACAGTTGTGAGTAGGTTGAAAAGAAACCAGTTTGGGTTCAGAAAGGGACATTCAACAATACACCCCGTCCTGCACCCCATAAACAATATTGCCGAGATGAACGATAAAACAACCAAAGACTGCACGTTAGCCGTGTTTCTTGATTTTTCGAAACCATTTGACACCATAAATCACGATATACTACTGAAAAAACTTGAATTTTATGGAAGACGAGGCCACACAAATTCATGGTTTAGAAATTACCTTACAAACAGATCTCAGTCGGTTTCCCTCCCAAAAGCGAATTCAGATTTCCAGGTCATATCAACAGGTATCCCCAGGGGTCTATTCGTGGTCCTCTTCTTTTTATAGTTTGTATTAATGATGTTATTAACTCCACATCTTTGAAAGTTTTATCATACGCGGACGACACTACTGCACATACTTCCGGTAACAGTTTGGAAACAGTTAGAGGTCAGGTTAATAATGAACTCAATAAACTATCTCATTGGTGTGCGGCAAATAAACTTGTTCTAAACGAAAGTAAAACAAAAGTCATCATATTTCATCCCCAAAGTGACTTGTACTATCTTGGGAGCAATCGAGTGAAACTTAAAAATTCATCTATCTCGATCGTTGGAAATAATCAAGATGAAAAATCCCTTAAGTTTCTTGGAATTCAAGTTGACGAAAATCTAAGCTTCAAGAAACATATTTCAGTTGTTTGTTCAAAGATGTCCCGAGCAATTTATGTTGTAAACAAGGTTAAGAGGATCATACCCAAAAAATGCCTCAAGACACTATACTACTCCGTGATTCATAGCCATATGATGTATGGTATTCACATATGGGGCGACTCGTGTTCCACTCGAACAATCACTAAATTACAAAAGAAAGCAATTCGTATCATATCTAACAAACGCTATAACGCGCATACTGACCCATTGTTCAGTGAGCATCGTATTCTAAAATTCAATGACCTGTACAAACTCCATGTCTTATTATTCATGCGTGATTTGCATAATAACCTGCTGCCGGATAGCTTTAAAAATACTTTTAAAGTGTACCAAAATCTCTCAGGAATGGATACAAGACAATCTGGCAGACTGTATACGCACAAACCAAGAACTCAGTTCTCTGCAAACTTACCAATTCACACTTTCCCAAGGATGTGGAATACTGTAGAACCATCGGTACAAAACCTATCAAGATCGTTATTCAAAAAGTTCTTATTGGAACAATTTCTGAACTCGTATTCTGGTAATACAGACTGTGACAATCCCACTTGCCCAGACTGTAGGTCCTAACTCTGTTATCTCATCAATACCCATTGACGGAGCTTAAATGTGTTATCCTCAAAAATGTGCAAAATAGTTCACTTATAAGGAAAGAACCATCTTAATCAATAATGGTCAACCCATGTTGCTGTATGCATACGCGTTGCTGTCAGAATTGTCCAATTTTTATCATCCTTCTGGGAATGACAGGAAGACAGCCCTAGTGGCTATGTCATCTCCCTGTAGTGCACTCATGTTAATTAAAAAAACTATTTTACCGTTTATGACTTTAAAAATGTATTTTACTGTTTATGACTTTGTAACTTTGTGCATGATGTGCTACAAAATAAAATCATTCATTCATTCATTCTCTCCTCTTAACTTTGGGTGCTGTGGGTACGCAAACACAACCCATTTTAACAAAAGTGTGATGTTTGAGAACCTGCAGAGGGTTCACAAATGCTTACTGGAATATTTTGTACATGCAACTTTTAATGTCACAATAAGATCTAAGAAAGGCCAATTTTTCTTGAAAATCTACGAGATGTTTTTAGAGAAATCCTCAGTTAACATGAATTTTTAACCTTTTGAGGTGTATCACTCTGTAACCAGCCCTAAACGGGTTAATGCTTAATTTTGTGAAAACCTTCATTACTTACAATAATTATCCTCGTTGAATTCCACTTCCAATGAAGGAGATTATGTTTATCTCGCAGGTACACAATGGGTGCTTAAGAACAGCCCATTTTCTTAAAATGTCTATGCTTGGCCCCCTATGGGGGTTAACAAATACTTACCAGAATATTTTGTCCATGCAACTTGTAATGTCAGTCCAAGACCAGCGAATGGTCAATTTTTCTTCAAACTTTTTTTGGATAATAACAGAGAAAACTGAAATTTTAATCTCTCAAGGGGTATATCGCCTTAACCAGTCAAAATTGGGTTAAGACCTCGATTTTGAATATCCTTACTAGTTACAAAAAAGTTTCCCTATCAGTTTTGCGTCCGGTAAAAGAAGCTATATTTCTTTGTGGCATCCCAATTTGATGTTGTTGGTGTCCAAAAACAGACTATTTTTCACAATTTTGACATTTAGCAGCCCATGGAGGGTTAACAAATGCTTACCGGAATAATTTATCCATGCATCTGGTAATGTGACACCAAGACCTATCAATGGCCATTTTCTGTTGAAAACCCTACAAGTCGTTTGTAAAGAAATCTACCGAAAACATGATTTTTTAAGCTTTTGATGGGTATCGCTATTAACCACCACGAAAGGGATTAAGGCTTGGTTTGTTGAATACCCTTATTACTTACAAAAATGGCCCTCGGAGAATTCCACTTCCAACAAAGGAGCTTATGTTTATTTCTCGGGTATACATTGGGTGCTGTGCGTGTCTGAAAACAGCCTATTTCAACAAAATTACGATGCTTGGCAGCCTGTAAACGCTCACCGGAATATTTTGTCCATGCAACTTGTAATGTCACACAAAGACCTGCGAGTAGTCAATTTTTCTTGAAAACCTTCAAGATGTTTTTAGAGAAATCCACAGAAAATGGGAATTTTAAGCTTTTAAGGGGCATCTCTCTTTAGCCTGCACAAAATGGGTTAAGACTTCGACTTTTGAATACCCTTACTATTTACAAAAATGTTTCTGTATATATTGAGCACTCGCTAAAAGAAAGCACTTTTCTTTGTGCCGTACCCATTGGGAGCTGTTGGTGTCCAAAAACAGCCCATTTTATCACAAGTTTGACGTTTAGAGCCCGTGGAGGGTTAACAAATGCTCACCGGAGTATTTTGTCCACATAATTTGTATTGTAACACCAAGACCTGTGAGTGGCCAATTTTTCTTGAAAATCTACAAGAGTCGTTTAGAGAAATCCACAGAAAACATGCATTTTTGAGCTGTTGAGGTGTATTGCAGTTTAACCAGCCCAAAAGGGGTTAACTCTTGGTTTTTTGAATACCCTTATTACTCACAGAAATGATCCACGGTGAATCCCACTTCCAATAAATGAAGTTATGTTTATCTCTCGGGTATCGTCTGGGTGCTTTAGGAGCCCGAAAACAGCCCATTTCATCAAACTTTCGATGTTTGGCCACCTGTGGGGGTTAACATATGCATCGCCTAATATCTCTTGTATATGAATGGTCGTGTCACAGACATGTCTAATAATATGATGAATGTTTAAAAAAATCTACAAGACGTGTTTCGAGAAAGTGCCTATAAACGCAAATGTTGACAGTGTTTGCCCATTCTGACGAAATAAGGGTTAAATCGAAAATTCTGCTTCAGAACATTTTTAGCTTTTGTGTCCCTCTATAAGTGTGCAAAATTTTGTGAAAATCGGTTCAAAAATGGCTTCTGAATCGTACGGACAATGTGTGCGGAAAGAAAAAAAATAATAATCCGTAGATAAATAAAAATAAAATAATATAAAATAATAATCTGTAGAAAAACAATAGTCTTTTCCAGAGAGAAAAGACTAAAAAAAAAAAAAAAAAAAAAAAATAATCCGTAGAAAAACAATAGTCCGTAGAAAAACAATAGTCTTTTCCAGAGGGAAAAGCCTAAAAAAAAATTTAAAAAACTAGACTTAATTATTCTGGAGAATCATGGCTTTTCCCGATGAGATTCCCTGATTTTTCACGACCCCCACAGTGTCTGATGAATTGTTTTTAACTGTCTCACTAAAGTTCCTCCATTGATGTTATGAGAAAGGTGAGTATAGTTGTCTCAAATGACTCAGTTTGATACAAAAAATGTTTAGGTAAAACCCATCATTAACGTTGGCGTTGGTTAATGTCAATATCGTCGTCCAATAAGTTAATGACCGACAAAAGGAGTTATGTTTGTTTGACACTTACCCGCTGAGTGCTGTGTCTATTTGAAAATGGTCCATTTTATCTCAAATGTATCCAAAATATTGATATCTGATCGCTTGTTGAGGGTTAACAAGTGCTATCAGGAATATGTATTCATGCAACTTGTAATTTCACACCAAAAACTGCGAATGGCCATTTTTACTTAAAATCTACGAGATGTTTTCAGAGAAATCCAGGGAAAACATGAATTTTAAACTTTTGATGGGTATCATTGTTTATCCAGCCCAAAACGGGTTAAGGGTTGTTTTTTGGAATGAATACGATTATTACTTACAAAAATAATTGTTAGTAAATTCTACTTCCACTTATATTGATTTCTCCTCTTAACTTTGGGTGCTACGGGTACGCAAACACAGCCCATTTTATCAAACTATTGATGTTTGAGAACCTGCATAGGGTTAACAAATGCTTACTGGAATATTTTGTACATGCAATTTGTAATGTCACACTAAGATCTGAGAATGGCCAATTTTTCTTGAAAATCTACGTGACGTTTTTAGAGAAATCCTCGGATAACATGAATTTTTAACCTTTCGATGGGTATATCTCTGTAACCAGGTCCTAACGGGTTAATACTTGGTTTTATGAATACCTCCATTACTTACAAAAATGAGCCACTTCCAATGAAGGAGGTTATGTTTATCTCGCAGGTACACATTGGGTGCAATGGGTGCCCAAGGACAGCCCATTTTCTCAAAATGTCTATGCTTTGCAGCCTCTGGAGGGTTAACAAACGCTTACCAGAATATTTTGTCCATGCAACTTGTAATGTCACTCCAAGACCTGCAAATGGTAGCTTTTAAGGGGTACATCTCCTTAACCAGGCGAAAATGGGTTAAGACCTCGATTTTTGAATACTCTTATTACTTACTAAAATTTTTCCCTATCAGTTTTGCGTCCGGTAAAAGAAGTTATGTTTCTTTGTGGCATTCCCATTTATTCCCAGACTATTTTTTTTTAAATATTGACATTTAGCAGCCCATGGAGGTTTAACAAATGCTTACCGAAATATTTTATCTATGCAACCGGTAATGGGACACCAAGACCTATCAATGGCCATTTTCTGTTGAAAACTTACAAGATGTTTGTAAAGAAATCCAGGGAAAACATGATTTTTTTTAAGCTTTTGAAGGGTATCGCTTTTAACCACCTCAAAAGTGGTTAACGCTTGGGTTTTTACTTACAAAAATGGTTCTCTGTGAATTCCATTTCCAACAAAGGAGATTATGTCTATCTCTCTGGTACACATTGTGTGCTGTGCGTGTCCGAAAAAACCCGTTTCAACAAAATTATGATGCTTGGCAACCTGTAGAGGGTTAATAAACGCTCATCGGAATATTTTGTCCATGCAACTTGTAATGTCACACAAAGACCTGCGAAGAGTCATTTTTTCTTGAAAACCTACAAGATGTTTTTAGAGAAATCTACAGAAAATGGGAATTTTAAGCTTTTAAGGGGTGTCTCTTTTTGTCCTGCCAAAAGTAGGTTAAGACTTCGACTTTTGAATACCCTTACTACTTACAAACATGTTTCCGTATAAATTCTGCGCTCGATATAAGGAGATACTTCTCTTTGTGGCGTACCCATTGGGTGCTGTTGCTGTCCAAAAACAGCCCATTTTATCACAGTTTTGACTTTTAGCAGCCTGTGGAGGGTTAACAAATGCTCAACGGAGTATTTTGTCCATGCAACTTGTATTGTCACACCAGGACCTGCGAGTGGCCAATTTTTATTGAAAATCTACAAGACTCGTTTAGAGAGAAAAAAAATCTACAAGACGTGTTTCGAGAAAGTGCCTATAAACCCCAATTCTGGCAGTTTTTTGCCAATTCTGACGAAATAAGGGTTAAATTAAAAAAATCCGCTTCGGTACATTTTTAGATTTTTTGCCCGTCTATGAGTGTGCGAACGTTCGTGAAAATCGGTTCGAAAATGGCTTCTGAATGTACGGACAAAATGTGTGGAAAAAAACCCCAAAAACAAAAAAAACAAAAAAATAAAAAAATAATAATCCATAGAATAACAAGAGTCTTTTCCAGAGGGAAAAGCCTAATATTAATCTGCAGAAAAACAATAGTCTTTTCCAGAGGGAAAAGCCTAAAAAAAATAAAAATAAATAAATAATCCGTAGAAAAACAATAGTCTTTTCCAGAGGGAAAAGCCTATATAAAAAAATAAATAATAATAATAATCCGTAGAAAAACAATAGTCTTTTCCAGAGGGAAAAGCCTAACTCGCACATTTTTACATTACTTCATGTTGTATTTAGTGCATTATATTTTTCCAAAACAATTGTCCGGCATATTTCAACACAGAGAACCAGACACTCAACCCTCCACCAACATATATTATTTGCGACATTTGCACAGAATTCACCTCATATTAACCCTTATAAAGCTCCTTGAGTTGCACTTAACCTATTGGGGTTGATTTACAGCAGCATTATTTCAGCAGTTTGGAACATGAATAAATGATATACTACAGAAACTTATGAAAAATTGCATAATTTGTGAACGCACGTTTTTAGCGCACTCATGAGACCCACCCACCCAACACATTACGGCTCGCAAATTTTGGGTGCCCCCCCTCCCCCACCCCTGTATTGTTATACATTTTTTTCAGTTACAAAGAAATGCCTCTTAAGTTTTCGTGAAACATGTTTTGGATATATATTTAGTAAACATATAACAAAAAGAAAGAAAAAAAATGACGGCACAACATATAATCCTTTTAACATTTGAACTTAGGCCTGTATATCGACAAAACATTTTAATGAGAAACTGATGTTTCTGTGTTGTCATTTTTTACGGCAGTGCTGACCAGTTTAAATCAGGAGAGCGTGAAGTGGTAGGTTGGGTCACTGGTTGGCATAGTAAGACTGTAACATATTGTCCTAAAAGATCAACAAATGTACGTAAATTTCCCCAAATTATGGCAATTTTTTCCCGAACTTCTGAAAGTCAAATTTGTAGCGGGGACGTCCCCACCACTGGGCCGTGAGTCCATGAGAGGGGTGGGGTGGTTCCAAACTTTTACGTAGAAATGTAGCAACACCCCTCAGAAGTAGCATAAAATGAGTATCCACCGCTCAAACGTAAGCTACAAAATACGGTTCAGTATTTTCATGAAAATGTAGTTTGCTGCGTAATATGTAGGTGGGGGGGGGGGGGGGGGTGGGGGGGGGGGGGGGGGGGTGGGGGGGGGGGTCTGCGCTATTCGTCAAGAAAGACTTCGCTCCAATTGTTATGGTAGACTATTCGCCCCTCTATGTTTTTATTACAGGTCTGCTCTATGTAATCCCCATCTACAGTAACACTAAACCATGCGGAAAATGAAAATCTGTTCCACATATACATGTATGTGCGAAACAGAAATCGTTGGCGAACTATTTTTAAATTGAAGCGAATTTCGCTGGAATTTTCTACAAATCGTGCAATGCAATTGCAATATGAATCGCTAGCGATAGCTGAAAATCGTCCCCTGAGTTCCATTGTGTTCTATGTGTTCTACGCCGTGGAAACTCATGCCTTGTTACTTCTCAGAGCCCAAAACATACCGGTGCCAATTTTCGGTTCAACCGTGCCCATACCGTGGTTTATTCCATAGGGTCATATGAGATCACATTTTTGCGCCCATGCCCCCCCCCCCCCCTCCCACACACACACACTAACTTAAAAAAACCGGATCAGCGCCTGATGGCAACGAGGAATATTTAAACCACAGTTTTTATCCGTGTTCTAAAAATGGTGGCAAAAACACAGAACGACACACGTGTGCGAATGGGTTAATCGATATGGCACGAGTGCCAGCGCGGAAGATAGAAACGCGAGGCCACAGGCTTCGAGTTTTATCCTTCCGCGATGGCACAAGTGCCATATCGATTAACCCATTCACACACGTGTTTCGTTCTGTGTTTATTACACGCCTTCACATCTATAAAAACAATTATTTGAAGCACACTCGGCAATTAATTTGACAACTTTCAACAAAAACAACACATTTTATCGCCAACCATAGAACACATTGGAACAAAGGGGACGACTTTCAGCTATCGCTAGCGATTCATACGTCTCATCTTAATCCTTGTTGTATTAACCCACCGCTTGCATTGTATTATTCTATGACTACTATAGGTAGTACGTTATGCTAGGCCAGGCGGTATTGTGGGGTGATTGGGGTAATACAGTGTGGTAGTATATGACGTACGCTCTGTACTCATGTAGGTCTCCTGTTAGTCCTTAGTACTATTAATGCATCCTTTACGTTATATTATTCTGTAACTGGTACAGGAAGTATGTTATTCTACGGCAAGCGGTATTGTGGGTGGGGAAAATGCATGGTTGTCTAGTGCGGTATTTTCCCCTGTGGGTCCTATCTTAATCCTTGTTGCATTAACCTACCGTTTGCTTTGTATTATTCGGTGACTGGTATATGTAGTACGTTATGCTAGGTCAAGCAGTATTGTGACGTATGGTGGGGGTAATCCAAGGTTGTCTAGTGTGGTAGTATATGGTGTATGCTCTGCACCCATGTTTGTCTTCTGTTAGCACTTAATACCACTATCCACATACGGCGCTGTTCTGATCCACATAGGTAGTGCGCCATGCTAGGCCATACAGTATTGTGGGATGGGGTAATGCAGGGTCGTCTAGTACGGTTGTATAAAGTGTGAGATATGTACCCCTGGTGATCTACTATTAGCCATACAAAACCATCTAATGCTGTGTACTGTCTCATGGGTAATTCGGAATGGGAGATTATATGGTATATATTTGGTTCCTGGTAGAGTACAGGTTTTTTGTCAAGACTTAGCTGATGGAAGAGGTCGTGATCTACATGGTTACTACCATATCACTCCCTACGAGAAGCCCGACACCCCCGTTCCCGAATAACGTCATATCAGATTATAGAGTGGGCATCAAGTGTGGTCAACGACTTTTTGACGACGCATGTATATCATGACGTCACAACATCTTTAGCAACGTCGACCGTTTCGGGGGAAAACTTTCGGGAAAAATCTCACGTTTCCCATCAGTTTTTCATCACATACCCACACCATATACCCATAACCCTGTGTGTACTTATATCACTACATATACCATAGCATATTATTTATGTAGCAAGTACACCACTTGAGGGATCCTGCTGAATGTTTTGCACAGAAAAATTTGCTTCCCCAAAAGTTCGGTTCGTATAGGAATTTTACACTAGCAGCTCCGCCAAAAGTCCAGGTACATGGTGGTCAAAAACCTCCTGCAATGAATGTCAGTGTTGTCCTACAATATATTGAAAGCTGTTCAGTCACCCCAGAGGCTTGAAACCTATTTGCTCAAAATATGGTACAGGTCCAGTGACAGGACAGTAACTTTCCAAGTGATTGTTACAATATTCAGCTTGATCTCACTGAAACATAATACACATGCATATCCTTTCTGACTCAGATGATCCCAACACACTTTATGCTATGATTTAATTTTATTCTTTGTTACAGCAGTTTGCTTTAGTTTTTTTAAAATAAGTTAATTTTATTTCTATTATAAGATAACCCAACCCAACCAAGTGTCTTCTATGGGTTTGCAAAGTTTTCTGATCTCATGCGCCAGGTTTCACTTCAGACATCCAATATCCTCCCCAACATGTGCTATACACTATGGTGCAGGGCAGGGGTAAATGACTGAAATTCATATTAACTCAACTGATTCCCTATTGACAAACTGTTTACACCACTGTATAAACAGTTTGTTAACAGGGAATCTGTTGCCCTGTTGATAAACTCTCTATCAATAAGATATAATCTCCTGACTATTTGATATTTAATGTCAGCCTCTTCTGACAGTATATCACAAATTGAAGGGAATTGGTTTTAAGGTTACCCACTCAGCACAAGGCTCGAATGATCAATAACAACCCTAGGCCTACAGTTTGCTCATACATGTATATGACTGAAATTCATAATAACACAATGAGAATCTGTGAAAGTAGTCAGTTGCATTTGGAAATGGCATTATGCCACTGCATGATGTCTTCTATTCATGGTGAGAAGCTGTGCTCAAAATAACTTTTTTTCTTTGCGTAGCAAAATGCTACACATTTCCAAAAAATGAATAGCATTTTGTAAAAATTGCATAGCTATTTTTGTATACCAGAGTTATGTTATGCTGTTTTGTATTGAATTCTTCTAAGTAGACAGAATAGTTTCCATCCATTTCTGGGCATTTCCAAATGATCTGCAACACATGAAACATTTACGATGTTTTTTTTAACTGAACTGCCTTTAGATGTTGCATGGACGTGGATATTTTCAATTGGCGTCTTGGTTGTTTAATAGAATTCTCAAAATGGAAGTTGGGATTTTTAATTTGATGGGCTTGAAGTTATTTTTAATGGACATTTTATGCAAAATGTTGTAAAAACAGGAAGAATTTAAACCAATAGAATTCATCTTACATATGAAGTTGCTAATGATGCTTGATGGGGAGTTAATCTGAGTTATGCATGGAATGTTCCACAATCAGAAGTAAAGCATCAGTGAACTAGTTTTCAAATAGGTTTGCAAATTTTCATTTACATTTTGCAATACAAGATAATCAACTGTAGCCTAATAGGCTGCAGTTGATTATCTTGTATCGCAAAATGCTATACATAATTGAATATTGTATAGCTTTTTGCAAGTTTTGCATAACAAAACGCGACGCGACACCGCTTATTTTGAGCCCTGGTGAGAAGAGTCCTTTTATTGTCAGATCTGGTTAGATTATATTTATGTTAGATTACATAAATGATAATTCGTTTAAATTGCTGTAACTTTTTTCAAAATCGTGAACTACCAATGATGTGATGGGGAATGGTGAACGTCTGTCCATATTCCCATGCTGCTAGCTCCTATCCTGTACTACTAATCTACCCCCCCCCCCCCCCCCACACACCCCCGTTAACCCAAAGGAGATGGAGTGGTGGCAAAAAGCCTACACAAGCTTCCCTGATCAATATGCATCACTTTTTTAAAGATAAGAGTTCAAAGGTAAACAATTTCAAGGCATGGAAAAAATGTGTTTCAGTGCTGGAAATGAATAAAATTGACGGGTGCAGTTTTAAGCTCTCGTGAATTCAGAGACGGAAGTAAATTGCACCCGAAAAATGTTAGTATATGAATTTTCGAGGGAATACTGTCACCAAACACCAGAAATCTTAACCGTTTGAACTCTAGTGGTATCTTCCATGCCTTTTTAATGGCAGTAATTAGAAGATTCCATATTCATTGTTTCAGGTAGACCAATCAATATTTTCAACGTGCAGCCTTGGGTCTGCACGTTGAAAATATTTATTGGTCTAACTCACACATTTACTGAACAGCCATCATATTTAATGACGTTATGGCGTATTATGTTCCTGGTCAGAAAAGCGGCCGATCCGGTTCTAGGGGCTACGTGTGAATGTATAAGGAATTGTTGAATTATGAAAGGAACTTGCCACTGGCTACTGAGTGCACCTTTCTCAAAACAACACATATTTATATGCCCTCGCAGTATGTTATTGCTCCACAATATTTTTCAAAGCGTGCATTTTTTAGCTCCCGTAAAATAGAAAAACCGGGTGCTGACGGGAGCAATTGCACTCGTACCCGTCTCATTTCCAGGACTGGTGTTTTCAGAGCCGCTGAACTACACACCCAACCCCGCCTTGTGGTCGGAAAAAATGACGCCCCCTCTCCTTTCACGAGTAACGAGTAACATTTTTTTGTATATACAGAAAGTACCCGTCGAGATTCTAAACATTCCTGGAGTTATTGAAACCCAGTCAATAGACTGCTCCAAAAATAAAGTAATAAAGTGCACCCCAATAAAAAGATATTGTCTGCTCAAATAGATCTCGCGGTCAATTGAATGCGCATCCAAACGGTATGAAACGCAGCGACTTTCTTACCGATGTTCAATACGTTTATCATACGGATCCGCGTTCCTAGTTAAATTTAAAGTGTTCCGTGTTTACCCGCCCCCCCCCCCCCCCCCCCCAATCAGTGTATATATTATCGTTCGGTGACTCATTCCTTTTCACACACGACACTTCTTGCACCCTTTCCCCAAACCCAAAAGACACACATTTTACCAACACAGGACCCTTTCAGCGTAACCACATGTATTAAACACACCGTCAGAGGACAATATACAGTCCAGGAGGGCCCCCTCCTTAACTTACTGTATTGTAATCGGTTTGGGGGCGGGCTCCCTGTGTTAAAAGTACTGCCAGGAGGACGTTTACAGCTCTCCTTATTTTGTGAGGACCGTAACGAACAAAGAAAGAAAGAATAAACATGGATCCTAGGCTAATATTAAGTGAATCCCTGAAAAGATTCTGCATTCCAAATTTGGTGTTTTTATCCATCAAGTAACGTTTTTTCTGTTACGCTAACCTTCTGTTATAAGCAAGCTTCAAATGGTTTCGTAATGTCTTGGCATAGTTACGTGTACTAGTTGTTTGGTGGCTTCTTGGAAAACTTTGATGGAAAAGCATCTACAGAATGCCGTACGTGCCAAATAACATGAAATATTTTCGCGGGAATCATGTAACATCATTTCGAGTAGAATTATGGTGCAACACGTGACAAAAAACGAGGCTATCGAAAAGGGACGGTATCGTCAGCCTCGCGTTGAACTTGAAAATAGGTTCTGTTGTGTTTGTTTAATGTGAAATATTGAAGATGAGAAACATTTCATAATGGAGTGTCCTGCATATGTCGAATTAAGAACTATATTATTTGACACGACGCAGATATATCATACAATCTTTGGTGAATTAGGATATAGATGAACAAATGAAGCTAATTAAATCAAATAATTGGCCAGAAACTGCGTCGAAAGTTAGCAGTGTAATCCGACAGTTCTTTGATACCCGGCAATTGCTGCTAAGTACTTTATAATTGTTTGCACACTGAGATTTACCTGTCACGTATTTGAATTATAATTCATACGTATGTAGGTTTTTTCTATATGTGCAATCTGCCCATATGGATGTTGTATTGCTATTAAATTTATCTCATCTTATCTTATGACCAGCAGTCCGACTAATTGTGGTTTTCCGTGGTTGCCACCATTTTTATGAAACCCTAGTTAACTCTTTCTGCTGATCCATTTCCCATTGGTTCATAAGATGTCGTACGCGTTTTCTGAGCCCGAGTAATCTTAATGAGTTCCTTTGTGAACACATTTTTCAAAGTTCCAACACCGATCACTATGCAGCTACCTGTGAAAACTGTAAATGCAATAAAATCCTCAAATACAGCACTGGTTGCGGAAAAACGGTCTGGTAACGACACGGGATCTACTGTGCGTTTCGCCTAAAATGATTTATGATTACCAGAATGTATAACCACCCGTTGACTGTTTCAGTCTGAGAAAATTCAGACACACTTACTCCGTTATCCTATTAGTTTCAATTGGACCTACTTCAATAGCAGGTCGGATTGGAGGCGTCTTCCGTCCAATACATTTTCCACAGTGTTCGACTTTGCGCAATTCATCTCATCTCTCTCCATACCAGGCCAGAAAAACATCGCTTTACCAGCTAAAGGGTGTTCTCCTTTTCAAGTTGACCAACATCGCCATGTATTTCATTCAGTGTTAGTTGATGGAGCGATTCTTCTAACACAGGGTGTTGTATATTGTTCATTCAGAAAAGTAGTTAATTTTGAGAACACCAGATTCCAGTGTCAGTTTTTTATAATCCCTCGAGTATCTCTACCCTTAGTGATTCCCTGATTGTTTCACTCATGGGAATATAACTGCTTTCAATGATGTGAACAATTCTGGACAACGTAGAAACTTTCTCGTGTTCTGTACTTCAGACTCACAGTCGTCTCTGGCTCATGCAACGAGGGTGACATACAATGTGACCGGGAAATGTGTTCTGGGATAAACTGTCTACAAATGTGTTCTGGGATAAACTGTCTACAAATGGCACTGAAATAGTCACTGCTTCACAAAGAGCATTGAAATGGCGAACTTCGGCTGATAAATGCGATTTTGAGCAACTCGGCACTTTTGGGTCCCATTGGTTCTAATTTTGGAAGGTCCAGTGCCCAATTTTGGTGGCAGTTTTCACGAATCTATTTGTGCCATCCCACAATACAGTTTATTTTGCGACAATCGGTTGATAAACACGATTTTGAGCAACTCGGCACTTTTGGGTGACCGTGGTACCCACCTTTGGGAAGGTCCGGTGCTCAATATTGGTGGTAATTTTCACAAATCTATTTGGGCCACCCCACTATGCAGTTTATTTGGCGAAAAACGGTTGATAAATGCGATTTTGAGCAACTCCGCACCTTTGGGTCCCTCTGGTGCTCAAATTTGGGAAAGTCCGATGCCCAACTGTGGTGTCAATCTTTATGAATATATTTGTGGCACCCCACAATGCAATTTATTCGGCGAAAATTGGTTGATAAATGCGATTTTGAGCAACTCAGCACTTTTGGGACCCCTGGTCCAATTTTGGGAAGGTCCGGTGCCCAATTTTCGGTGGCATCCTTCATGAATCCATTTGTGCCAACCGACAATGCAGTTTATTTGGCGAAAATCAGTTGATAGCGAATATCGAATAAGGAACCGGGAATAAGGAAGCCACGTCCGTTGCATTTTACCTCTGCTAAACTTGACCCAAACGTAAACAAACAGAAAGGAAAAGGAAGCCGATAGTGTTGTACCACCACCCGCCCCCTCCCCGAAGTCTCGTCGCTTCAACTTGAAGTGCTTTGAATTACGTGTTTTGTTCTTAGATATCTGAAGCATATTTGACCACGAGTTGTTCTCATAAAACATGTTATTATCAGCCCCGGTAAGAATTTGGTAGCTAACTTCTAGGACAGTTTGTACCTGTCATCAACAGTGTGGGTTAAACTCGTATATTATTCGCGTTCAGTTCACCACAGCTTTCATTTTGGTGTGCAACATGTGTACATTTATTTGACAATAATAAATTTCACACAAAGGAAATTCATAGTAAATTATTTTATCTTACCTACACAGCACCTTTAAACCCAAATGCCCAATTTTTGATTTTCCGATGACATGCTTTGTGCTGTGGGAGCATATCCGTGCGATTTCGGAGCGTACCATTAGCAGTGTTTCGTTTCTATTGAAGCAGGATAAATATCTTGTGTTATTACGTACCTTTACGAATCTCGCCTAATGCCTATTTCTGTAACACAAGTTTATGTGAATTGTACTGTAAACCATTTTGCATACCGTGAATAAAGAATTATCTATCTATCTCGCAGTGAAGTTGGTCCTGTGTTTGACTAGCACGAAGCGAAACTCCTCTTCAGTAATTTTGTCGTCCCTTGGGGCTCAAGACGAAACATCAGGCTTGTGGATAATTTATACTCTACCAATGCAGAAATTGTGTCGTGTTTCTTATTTTTTTTCTTGGGGTGGGGGGGGGGGGGGCGGGGGTCTCCAGCCGCAGTCTGTTGGCAAATACCTACAGAGGCTGCCACAACAAAAAGTAGATAAAAGTCAAACTTCTACGATTCCGAGCCATAAGCTGTTTGCGGTTAGAGAAATTTCGACATCGTCTTCGTTGTTAACACTCGTTCATATGTTTTCCTTGGAGATCCCGTGGGGTCATGTTCTGTCGTTACGCAGACTTTCATCTCGACGATTTCGTGGATGCGGTAACAGATTCCCTCATCACCCAGTTTGAGTACAAATTCATACGATACAAATTTAAGTTATAGTAAGAGGCCTTCTTCGAAGAATCTCTGAATCGTCATTACGTCGCCTGAGTGCTAGAATGTTCTATGTCTCATAGGGGACATAGAACATTCTAGCACTCAGGCGACGAAATTTAGTCAATTTTGCTATGGGATATTAAAACACTAAAACCGTTTTGCTCCAGAATAATGGTATTAATCCTCATCTCCAGAAACCAGGCATCTGTTGTTTTGTGTTCTACACAAATTTAACGTCATCACCGCGGATAATGATGGGAGCCTTTATCAAAACGGCGCCAGCCCAAATTTAGACCCAGTCCTTGTAAGATAAAGTAGAAGACAGACGATTGGCCGCCTAGGGTTTCTTGAAGGACTGTCGTTGTTTACGACACTTAACTGCGACCGTAGCTCCAGTGTGCTTGGTTTTTCCTGTTCGTGTACCGACCCCACCGATTCACGCCGGTAATTTGGAGTATATAGTGTTTCAACGAGACTGTACTTCCAAAATCCAAATCGATCAGCTCAGTAATTCTAGCGAGGGAAGTCTGGGCAACAGCGTGGACCGCTTTTCTCTCTCTTGTATGCCACACCAGAAACTGGAATGCGTATAGTCTGTTCCCAGCTCTCGGGTCCGCAGCCCTATCTATTCACAGGAACAGCTAGCTGACAGGTTATGCAAGATATCACATCATGTGTCTTGGAAATTACCCCAGAGATGGAAGAAATCGAAAGAATATGTAGTGTCACTGAGAGGTAATCTTTTTCTATTTCATTTCCATTTTGTCTAAAATTCTGCAACTGTTACATTTTTCATTCTCGATAGGCATATACCGGGTTACACATTGGGTTTTCTTATGCATTGATCTCTTAACTGTTGATGCAGAGCTCAAGATATAGTGGTAGCTCATCCTCTACCCACTCGCTGATTGTTGGGTTTATTCTCATTGAAAAAACCAGGGTGCGCTCGAGCGCTTTCAATTTCAACAAATTGCCTATGGTCGTTCGGAAAGTATTCTTCGTGTTTGATATTATAAATTGAATAACCTAACTCTTCAAGCAAACCAGTCTGTCTGAATGTTTCATTTCATTAGTTCTTTCCTGCTTACAAAGCATCCACGTGGACTCCCTTATGAATGTAATTCGATATTACCGTCTCTGCGTATGTTGGGGTTGATGAGTGATGTTCTAAAGAGTAGAAGTGAGATGTATTTGGAATACACCTAAAAGCTTCTGGAAAAGAGGATCTACATCCCACTATTCAAGATATCATCAAGGACGGCGGCAATTTTGAGAAGTCGGACACATTCAGTAATCTGTCGATTTTAATACAAAGTTAAAACCATATTGTAATGCTATATTTTCAACACAAGCTAAAGATGTCGAAAGATGCATGACCGAAGCTGCCAATGTACACATATTCAGGAGCGTTCACCTGTGTTGTGTTATTTGGCGCAATTAAGGAGAAACCACAGATAAAAGGCCAATTATGAAGGTTACTAAAATGGGAACATATAAAAGTATACCCCCGCAAAATATAGTTAGGCTTTGCTATTGATTGGGAGCGATTACGGAAGGTCACAAAAATATTGATCAGAAAGTGTTGTGCTCTCAAAAATAGAATTCAACATTTGAAGCTAAGGGTTGAAATAGGGAGAAAACGAGTCCGATAAACTCAAGAAGAATTAGAGTCCGATAAACTCAATTTCCGTACTTTTTTGCCGTTGCCAGACCCTTTTGGGTTCTTAGTCATTCTCTATTTCAATGGAATAAACCTATAGGCGGTTCCACGGCCTTATATAACTATGTGCGTCTCTTGTAAGAGGGGTCTGGCGAATAGAACTAAAGGAAGTTTTGGTGATTTTCTATGTTTTTGGTGATTGTAGGTAGTTTTCGTTTCCATTTGGGTAAATGGATAAAGGATATAATTCTGTTCAATCTAACACGCCCTCCTAACACACCTCCTTTCTACCAGAAACCTTTCGGATTCATAGCAATCACCTGCCACCAAAGAAACAAAGTCTCCTGTAAACAAAATGGACGATGGAAACACATATTACCCTGACAACAAGTGCTCCGCACGAGCGCTAACACCACGTTTCGCATTGATAATGACGTCACTTATTGACAACCGTGGCAACTCCACATGTCACTTGATTATGGCGTCACGTGGGATCAATAGTTGAGATCGATAAACCTAGGCGTGGAGTAAGGTGCAGCTCCTACTGCTGGAGACTTTTGTGTATGGGGTTGGACGGAATAGATAGGCCTAGCGTGTATAAGCTCGTGCGTGTGTGTGTTTCCCACCTTTGCCTCGTCTGTCGGTATAATGAAAATATGTCGTCAAAAGAATGAAATAAAGAGCTTTTGTTTATCACACTTCAAGTCATGTTGTTTTTGTTGAGCAGATTAAGATAGTTTTTCTTGGCGTTTACCTTTTTCAGGCGAGGAAGTGATATATGACAGACTACCTGAACAGCCAGAAATAACAATCACAGAGACCAGAAGTAAGAATGGTAAGTACAGAGCCGTTGTGAATGGGTAACAGTTACATTGGAATCTGCAGGTTTCACAGGAGCTCACAATCGCTTCAAGTAGAAAATAAAGTTGTTGGAAATTTAAAAAAAAAAAAAAAAAACTCTTACCCTGGTGTTTTATCAGGAAATTGTCTTGAGTGCACCATCACAAAAATTCTTAATACCGATTCAATTCCCGGTGGAACATGGTGGAAAGTGGGCAGGAATCAACAACCCTTCGACACTTGTGAACTACACATGAACTCCATCTTGGGTCGTTGATTCCAGTCCCCGTACTCCAGCCTCGGTGTGTTTTGCCCTATTCCTCTGCTAGCAAGGACTCTTAACAGTCCTTTGTGAGTCATCGGTTTATGAGTTTGTCTGGAATGTTAAAGAGGGTGCGTACCTCAGCCGAAGCACCTTGGTCGACTACGACTAAAGTGGATAAAAGAAAGACCAACTCCGTCAACTCCAAGACCTGAATTGGTTGCGCTTAAAGGCAGACATTTCGAATCAAACTGAGGCATTAAACCCTTTGCTTTTGTATTTTGCTTACAACGCGCCTTTTGACACCTTATTCTGTAAGATGGGCCCTTTTTGTCGGTTTCCTATACAATAGCTATTTCCCTCACCACACAGTTCCGGGTTCAAACTCGTGTTGCTATGGGCAATTACGGATTATGTCTAAATAACCATAACTTAGTTTACCGTGAGCACTGGAACGTATTGGGCAGAGATGAAAGGTATTGACCCCGTTAATCAATAACCAGACAGCCATTATTTTATGCTCTACACGATTCTGAGTGATGCTAACATCATCCTTGTGGAGAATGATGGCAAACTCTTTACTCGCATGTCATCGCCCCCACTTTAGACGCACCCCTTGTAACACAGGAACAATGTTGGACTATGCGGCCACAGGACCATCTCAACAACTACCGAGGACTCAGGAATACTTATGGTACGGTACCAAACTTGGGTAACTGCTTCAAACTACCTCAGTTTTCATATTCAATACCCAACGCAAGCCTAACCCGAGTCTCACAAATGAAAACAGGTTTCTTACGGAATACCGAATGGAATATAGGCGGATGGATCACACTGTTCTGTTCCTTGCGCAGCCTGTGTCCATTCCCAAGCTGGATTACAGGGACCCACTCGAGTTCAGGATTTTTGCGAACAGTCACTGGTTGTGCCTCTTTATAGACGTTTATAGTGTTTTCAAATTGCTTAGTTGTTTGTTTGTTGGTGGTTAACGTCACATATTTATGCACCATGGCTAATCGTGACACAACATGGAGATGAAGTCAAGCTTAGTCAATCGTTAATCAACATGTTGCCCATTTTAGAGGACTTTCACCCCAAGCATTGGTGACTGGGTCCTATTTTACTAGTAAAGCGGAACTGGTTTACCACAGTAAACAAGTGCTGCTTACTTCCCGGGGTTCCCACGGGGATTTCAAATTGCTTAGATTCGTAAATTTATCGGGGGGGGGGGGGGGGGGGGGGCAACATATGGAACCATGTGATGCTCTTTCCTTCTGTACACCTCACCAGAGAACTGGAGTGTGTATAGTTTATTCTCTGTTTCCTGGTACACGAAGCCCATTGTATCTCCCACAGCCGGCTAGCTGGAAAGTCGCACGTGACCTCACATGATGTGTACCTGGTTCTCCGTCATCTACCATTTTCAAAGTTTCCAATATGTAGAGTCAGTAAGAGGTACTTCAACGAACTGTAGAAGACTTGTAGCGATTGTCAGTTTTCTTTAGCTCCGTCTGACAAGTGTCATGTGAGCTTTTCTGGTAATGATTTCTCCGTGGCCGTCAGTAGTAGTGCTCGCACGTTTCACCCCCCATTGGCAGGACCTCGGTGCACGACCTCGGAAGTGATGTCATGTCACGTGACCTAGTGGCGTCATGTTGTGTTGTCATGGTAACCCGCGTGAGCGGCCATGTTGAGACGTCATCTCCATAGTGATACGTGGTGTGAGTGCGCATGCGCAGCGCGTGTTGTTAGGGTGATAAGTGTTTCCGTCGGCCATTTAGTATACTGGAGGCCGCCATCTTGGTTTCTATGGTAGCACGTGATTGCTATGTTACCCAATTTCTCTGCAATAAGACGGGGTATGTTCGGAAGGTATGTTCCTTTGTAGAAGAGTAAATCTAATTACCACAAACAACCCGACAATCCTTCCAAATCACCAAAATCCACCCCAACTTTTACTATTTCGAATTCTTTCAGAATTCTCTGCTTCTATTTATATATGTAATAGTTATCGTTTATCTGGCCATGTTCTTTTATTCTAGAGTATACTCCAGTAACGTAGAAGCGCCTATTAGTTGGAACAGTTTACCTTATTATTACTATATTTAGCAATTTCTGGTCTATTCTTGTTAGTTCTGACCCTATTCCAAGTACTCTTGTTGTTTCATTTATCTAGATAATAACTAACCAATCAGATTGCTTGATTTCCCATAATCTGTATGCAGGGTTATCTCCCTTGTGTATAACAAAACAGTCCCAAAGCCAATAAGCTATCGAGCAGTTACTGATAAGTCATTGCTCGAACGACTCGAATCCCATCGAGCAAATGAGCCAACGAGCATTTGCTCATTCGAGTGACTCCTCGAACGACTCTTAGACTCATTTCAGAAAAAAGGGATTCCATAGCCATAGGCGTTTTCAAAAAAGGGATTCCAAAAAGGAATTCCAAAAGTGGGATTCCGTCTTATGTCGAGTGACTCACAACTATTGCTCGAATGACTCGAATCCCATCGAGCAAATGAGCCAACGAGCATTTGCTCGTTCGAGTGACTCCTCGAACGACTCTTAGACTCATTTCAGAAAAAAGGGATTCCATAGCCATAGGCGTTTTCAAAAAAGGGATTCCACAAATGGGATTCCAAAAAGGGATTCTAAAACTGGGATTCCGTCTTATGTCGAGTGACTCGCAACTATTGCTCGAATGACTCGAATCCCATCGAGCAAATGAGCCAAACAGCAATTGCTCGATCGAGTGACTCCTCGAACGACTCATTTCAGTATTTGAAGATACCTATGACATGGCTACGTATCAATTGAGGATACCTTTTGAGGATACTAAATTGAGGATACCTATGGCCTGGTATTGTTGGAGGATACCTGTTGTAGAAACCGGGATTCCGTTTCCATCTTGTCGTCAAAGCTCCAAGGCTACTACTGGTCTATGGTCTATCTGTCCTATCATTAGCTTCTACAGCAGTCTTATTCCATTGTGGCCTTGTACCAGTACTATCCAGGTGCTTCATATTATTGAGCGGTATTCTGGGGTGGGGTCAATGCCTGGTAATACAGAACGGCAGCAGAGTATGGTTGGTATATTCCCCTGTAGGTCCCATCCTAACCGTAGATAGTATTAACCTACCAAATGCTTTGCATCATCCTGTTACTGGTAAGGTGGTACGTAATACCAGTAGTTCCTACCTTATTCCGAGTACTCTTGTTGTTTCATTTATCTAGATTATTTGTATAAATTATAATTAACCAATTAGATTGCTTGATTTCCCATAACCTGTACTTAATCGTACAGAGTTACCTCCCTTTTGTATAATAAAAACCTATATCAATGGCAATATTCCCGGCACCCCAATTTCGGCACCCCTTTTATGAAAAGCATATGGCCTTCGGCACCCCTTTTTCTGAAATGAGGATAAGAGTTGTATTAAAAATCTCTCACCAAGGTCACCAAGGTCAAGGTCACGAACAGCAAGACTTTGATATTGTTATGCAACCCCTGTCTGGTCTGTATAATTGAATCTGTGTGGCCGATCTTGTTCCATCATTCACGTACTTGTTACCCACAACCTAACGCTATGTAATGACCTTCACCCACTGTCATATCACCAAGATCAAGGTCCTAAGGAGTGACACTTGGATTCTTGTCCTGTAGTTAGTTTCCCTTAAAAGCAGTGACCCTGAGCGGCGCTGTCAAGGTTGAGAAGCCTGTTTTTCTTTTTCTCTCTCTCTCTCTCTCTCTCTCTCTTTCATTTAACGAATCAACTGATATTATCGGTTGATGACGAATGTCGAATAAGGAACTGCAAATAAGTAACTGTTGCCACGTCGCCTGTTTTCGTTTTATTGTTATTACTGGTGTATTTACGCGGCTTCAAAGCTCAAGCCAATTTAGTTATTTTTTGAAAACGCTGATATTGTCAGTAGTTTCGTACTTACAAAAACGCACAGCTATAAAACCCCACACACCAATTTCTGTGTCTTCATTTCAAATGTACACCCTCGATGCGGACGGTGCCAATTGTGTATTAAATGTTATTTTTGACCAGTTTTGAGACTCAGTCCTTTGAAGTTTGGGGAATATAAATCTCCAAAATATGCTTGGCCATCATAGGAAAGCCCAAAACGTTATTGCAGAACGCCAAAGTGACAGCATGGGGGTGGTGGTGGTGGTGGTAGGAAGGGAGGGAGGGTGAGGAGTTAACGTCTAACAAAATTAGATCAGCCCAATTTCCCCGAAATTCTAGTGTGTTGTACAGCTCACAAAATGGGAAGTCTCAAATTTATAATTTTTTTGGATTTATCGCCATTTTTATTTTTTTGTGTTTCAACGAGGGTTCAATTTTTAGGAGACCACAGATATTTTTATTAGAAAATCTAGTTCGTGGGTCCAGTAGCTCAGCGTTTATCTCAAAAGCATTTGTAGTTGTGCATCTTTATGCTTCAGTTTCAGGTTTAGACACCTGATTCAAATAATTCCAAATTTACGTTTTTTGTCTTTTCCTTCTACTTTGAACCTCATTTAGAACCTCAACCTTTCGAAATTTTTGGAATATTATGCGAAGAAATAGCAGACTTGGCTGCCAAAGCAGCGTTGGGGGTGCTTCCCTGAACGTCATCTCGAGATTCGCTTTGCGATCTTGATATTGTTAAGTAGTGAGTTCAACAAATTTGAAATGACTCACGCTATCGTCAACAGTTTATTTATTCTTGGTTATCATTAGCCTTTTTGCTCTCTTGACTGAGAGTCGGGGTGAGCAAAAGTGGCCCCGCTTAAAACCAGGTGAAACTCCATTTCCGTATTTTCTGTTCGTTGCCGGGCCCTTTTCGGTTGTCACCCTCTTGTTCAATCGAACACTCCCATCGGAAGTTCGGCAACCCTAAATCCGTTTTTTGTGATTTTTGGTCTGTTTGGTGATTGTAAGTAGTTGTCGGGTCTGTTGATTAATTGTATAATAGATATACCTCCGTTCACTCTAACACACCCTCCTAACAGACCACCTTCCTATCAGAAACCATTAGGACTCAAAGGAGTCACCTGGTGCCAAAGAAACAAAGGACGCGGGCTCCTTCAAACAAAATGGACGATGGAAACACATATCACCCTAACCACACGTGCTGCTCAGTGCCCATGTGCACTGACACAACGGTTCGGCATGGCAATGGCGTCACAACCTTAATGCTCACGAGGGCTAGCCTGGCAAGCCAAAATGACGTGACTAAGTCACGTGACTATGACGTCAGATGAGTAGATCATTAAACCAAAGCATGGAAGGTGCAGCTCCTACCACTGGATACTTTTGGGCATAAAGCTAAGCGGAACAGATGGGTGCTTTGAGTGAAGGGTTTTAAATTTAATTCTGAGCATTTCATGGACGGTCAAGTCTTAGTGTGTGCTCGTGTGCATGTCTTTTCTCCACCTTTGCTTCGTCTGTAGGCAGAAGGAAAATGTTACCAAAAGAAAGAATTAAATAACATTTGTTTTGCACATTTCGAGTCACGTTTTTCGAGCGGATCACGATAATTTTTCATGTTTATTATTCAGATGAGCAAGTGATATATGACAGACTTGCTGAACAGCCAGGAGAAACATTCACAGAGTCAAGGAATGAGAATGGTAAGTACAGAGCTGCCGAGAATGGGGCGGGTTTGACTGGAGTTGTCGCTCTGGAATCTGCAGACTCCATTGGGCCTCGCGAGAGGCTCAAATATAAAATCATTATTAAATTTTTTTAAAAACTCTTACCCTCCAGAAAATTGTCTAAAGTGCACCATTACACAAACTCTTAGTAGGGGAGGGGGGGGGGGGGGGGCCTTTGCTTACTTTCCATTGCATCGATATACTGACCAACTGATGGATTGGTATTTAATTCAGGTTTAAATAGTTATGATTATCTCATGCTATCATGAGGTGAGCAGGGTGGCTCAGGTTCGGATCTTTTGTCTGTAAATCGAAACGTCGACTGTTCGATGCTTACCGGTGGCAACTGTTGTGTTCTTGGGCTAGACACTTGGGCCTTCATCCCGATTTCTACACTGGTTGAGTATACGGCATACAGCACGTTGATGGTGCACTTGTCTCCCTCCAACCATCGTGGAACCGAAGGTGCAAAGATTTTACATTCCCGTCATTAAAATTAACCCCCTTCGCACTGATGTCCAAAAACCTAGATTTCGGGCTGGAAATTGCTTTCACAATGCAACGAGAACTTTAACCATTTCAATCCAGTGTGATAGAGCTTAACTCTGCCACACAAGATTGAATTCGTTAAATTTCTAGTTGCATTAGGGGAAATGTTGTTTGTTCGTTTTTGTTTTTTTGTCTTTTCAATATTTTATATTTTGACGTCAGTGTGCGGGAGATTAACTGGGTGAATGTTGAAATGGGTATGTCAGAAAGCCTGTTGAAGCCGTGCAACAGAGGAGTTTACATTCTCATCATTAGAAAAGTAATTGATATCCTAGTTTAGTTCACCACGCTGCTCGAATCTACGCATCCCAGTCTCTTGCTGAACGTTTATCTAATCAATCAATCCATGCGCTGCAGCATGAAGTTCAGGTGTTCTTTCGCGCTGAAGACTCCTAGCGACTGCCGGTAAAGCTGAAGAACAGAGGTCTCTGTCATATATTTGAATAATAACTGTTGTACTAAAGTTTTCTGTATTTATTGACATGTCATTGCGTAAAATCCTCCAAGGAAATAACTGTTTCAGGTCAAACAATATCATAGTTGTTAGTTATTTTAACCCTTGTCATCATGTAAACCTAAGTTACTGATGATTAGAATCTCCATCTTGAATTTGACGAAAATAGGAGACACGTAATGATTCAGGTTTAGAACAACAGGGGTTAAGGGATGGAAAGCGGCCTGCACTGACACTTACCTGTCTTAACTGGGTGTTCTAAGAAAACCCAGAAGTATTTTCTGTACTATATTTCTAGGTAGGGTTGGGGGGTTTATTGATTATTATGGACTGTGGCAATTTAGAATTAAATTAAATACATTACCTTATATACATTTTAGACAATAAGTGTGCTTATATCAGTATTATTTTTGGCATATATTTTCTGGCCTTTCGTACATGAAATTTATTTATACAATGAATTAAATCGTCTCCTGGGTGCAACAAGGTGTCATCTGCAATGCAGATGGTGCCTTATTGCACTCAATGGACGATATATATGTTGAATGGAAAAAATTCAACTTTCCCCTAAATGCAGTTGGTAATATAATCAATTCATTATTGACTGACGGTGTAAGATTGAATTGGTTATTTGGCAATATTTGCCTCATCATTACCCATTTGGCAATATTCAGTTTCAGATTCTAGCCCCAATGACAGATCTTTGTGATAACTCTGCTTGCAAACGGAGGACGTTCGACTGCGAATACTTGTCAGTAATATTAATACAAACTATATACCAGAAGTGTGAACATTTCTCATTTCAATCTCCTGGCAAGGTGAGAATACACCTCCCTAACTGGCCCTAATGATTTCTCCCTAGTCTTTCGAGTAGCTGTCGGAGCTTTATGACGCAAGCAGAGCACAGACAGGAGGAAAGTGTTATCATTGTAATACAGCCCCGAAAGGAGGTTTAGAAAAAAGTGTCACAGAAGCTTTAAATTCATTTTGTTTTCCCACTAAATCTGTTGAAAATATGATAGAGATTAGTAAACAATGAATATCTAATTTTTATAGTAAATTTCCTTTCTTATTATACCTACCACAATTGTTTACTTCAGGCTTGCACTACAGTGGAAGTCCCTAACTTTGATAAAATACTCTCTATTTTTGTCTTTCCCAAGCAATTTGGGAAAGAAAAGTGGTGCAAATGCACCAAGAAAAAATAAGCCAAAACTGGGTCGAGTGCAAGCGGCGCAGACCCAGTACGGGACTCTCTCTCTCACAAGTACAACTCCACGACTTCCGTTGCCATTGCGCATATACCGTCTCTAAAGACTCATTCTTTTTGAATCCATCAACGTTAGAGTTGTGATCAGCGGGGAGGAAAGATTCTTTACCCGTAGAGAAGACGGGAGGGCCTCCATGTAAACAATTGTGGTAGGTATAATAAGAAAGGAAATTTACTATAAAATTTAGATTTCTTATCAACCTACTCACAATTGTTTACTTCAGGCTGAATAGACAATAGGCTGGAGGGAATCGCATTACCAACCCACACATAACCCTAGTGCACTGGAACCGTGTAGCAGAAGGAAGAGGTCCCGAGGCTTATCAACCATAACGTCGCAATCATTGGAAAAAGACAATGAAAGGAGACATATGGGCCTGTGTGACACACAGACAGAAAAGGGGCAGTAACAGCACAAGGCTGAAACTGACCTTCAAGAAGTCTAATGGCTATGGCAAACAACAGCCTGAGCAGAAGAAAGAGGACCCAGGGCAAAAAGGTCCTCCGACTGCTCCTGCAACTGGCGCAGATAAAAGGTGGAGAAGGTAGAAGCATTTCTCCAGTAGGCTGCCTGCATAACATCCGACAACATGACAGAGTTAGAATAAGCCCAAGAGGTGGATAGTGCCCACACCTCGTGGGCAGAAATACGATTGGTAATACAATCGCCAGCTGCTAAATGACCATAAGCCGTACGAATAGCAAGACAAATCCATCGAGAAATGGATTGAGGAGAGATCTTCTGTCGACCTGGAATAAGAGACAGAAAAAACCGTTTCCTGCCTTTCCGTATGAAACGTGTCCGATCGAGATAAATGCGAATAGCACGGACCGGACAGAGCAAAGGGCGATTACCCTCAACAGAAGGAAGAGCCCTGATACAGATAGGAGGAGGAGTAGTATCTGGTAACTGATTCTTGGCCAAAAAAGAGCAATAAGTGGTAAAAGTAACACTGTTGGGAGAGCTCCTAAAAAGGCCGGGTCAACCGAGAGGGCGTGAAGCTCACTAACCCTTCTGGCCGAAGCAAATGCCATCAGAAAAGCCGTCTTATATGTGAGAAAATGCATATCCACCTGGGATAAAGGTTCGAACGCCCCCCCCCCCCCCCCCCCCAAGCAAAGCAGCACCCACGATAGATTCCATCGTGGAGTAAGCTGCAAAGTCCGAGGCCTTTTCAAAGAAAAGTGCCGAACAAGCTTGGAGAGGTAAGGATTAGTGCCGATACGACGCTCCCCACATAAGAAAAAGTCTCTGAAAGCATGGACCTGTAACCCTTGATGGAGCAGGCTGGAGACCTCGAGAATCAAACAGATATACCAGAAACTCCGCAATCTGTGAAATCGAAGGATTGGCATAATCAACAGAGTGACCAGCACACCATCGACAGAAGACCTTCCATTTAGCTGCATAAGCTAAACCAGTGGAGTGCCTCCTTGAAGAAGAAATGCAGGAGGAGACAGGACCTGACAAAAGATATGCGTGAAGGCACAATGAAGTCGGGTCAACGTGAAACCTCCTCGGGCGCCCTTGACAAAGAAGGTCGCGACGTAGCGGGAGACGTGCCGGAACCGCCGCCATCAGCGAGCGGAGCGGATTGATCCACACCCGTTGAGGCGACAGGGGAGCTATCAGAATGATTCGACAAACTGCAGGCTCGAATTTTGGCTAGAACCTGAGGAAGAATCGAAACCGGCGGGAAGGCGTAGCCGACTAAACCGTTCCAATCGAGTGACAGAGCGTCCACGGCAAAAGCCAGAGGATCTGGACACAGGGACACGATAGTGTCCACCTGATGGTTCCAACGAGTCGCAAAGAGGTCGATGTGAGGACGTCCCCAGAGATCACAAAACGACTGGAACACTGCCCTTTGGAGCATCCACTCGGTGGAAATAACCCTGCCCTGTTGGGACAGGGAGTCGGCTAGGACGTTCAGACGACCGAGAATGTGACGAACAACCACTCCGTGAACATCCTGAGCGAGCAGTAGAAGATCCCGAGCTAATTTGTACATCGGAACCGAGTGCGTGCCACCCTGGTTCCGAATGTAAGCAACCACTGTCGAATTGTCGGATACCAGAAGGACCTGGCGATTCGACAGGTGGGATCCACTGCCTGAAACTCAGAAGAAGAGCAAGAAGCTCCTTTTGGTTGATGTGTAGAGCTGCTTGATCCTGGTCCCACATCCCGTGAAGGGAAAGACCGAGAGGATCCAACGTTGCACCCCATCCGAGATCGCTGGCATCTGCCGTCAGAACGCGATCGGACGTGGGTAAGTCCAATGGAACACCCTTCGTAATCCACTGAACATCTGTCCAGGGAAGAAGGTGAGGATACAGAGATTCCGGAAACGGAAGCACCTGATCCAGAGAATCAACATTCGGCCTCCAACGACTGAGCAGAAAGTGTTGGAGAGGTCTGACACGCAGCCGACCTAGAGGAATGAGATCCGTCACCGAACCGCAGAGACCGATCAGCCGGAGAAAACTCCGAGCGGTCGCGGACGTGGAGTGGGACAGAGTCAGAGCAAAAGCTGAGAGAATCACAGCCTTGGCCTGGGGAACCGCTACCAAATTGAATTGGGTTTGGAAAGACATCCCCAGATGACAAAACGACTGAGAAGGGACCAGGTCCGATTTCTCCTCGTTGACTCTGAATCCTAGCGACGTGAGCAAGCCGAACAGTGTGGCGAATTCCGACTCCAGTAAGGCAGCATTGGAATGCCTCTGGAGGATATCGTCCAGATATGACGAAGTAGTCACCCTGGACTGTGTGCAATGGAACGCTATCACATGCGACATCAGTCTGGTGAAGGCCAAGGAGCCAGCTTGAGGCAGAAAGGCATGGCCTTGAACTGGTAAACTCGCCCCAGAAAAGCGAACCTGAGATACTTCCGTGATGCCCGATGCATCAGAACGTGGAAGTAAGCGTCTCGCAGGTCGATGCTGGCAGCGAAATCTCCCTGGTGAATTGATTGGCGGACCGACCTGAAAGTCTCCATGCTGAACTTGGGAGCAATGATAGACTGGTTCAGGATACTCAGATCGATAACCGGTCGGAGTCGGCCTTCCTTCTTCGGCACCAAGAACAGGCGGGAATAGAAACGCACTGACTGAATGTTCTTGACGCCTCGATCGCCCCCTTTGCCAGGAGATTGCCAATGTCCGTGGACAAAAGTTCCCGACGTTAAACGTCTGAAGGAACTGTGGTTGGAAGAGGTACCCTTGACAGAGGGGGTGCCGTCGGAAGGATAGTCGCAGCCCGGACCGAACAACATCTAACACCCACGGATCGGATGTGATGGTGGCCCAATGGTCTGCGAACTCTGCTATCCTTCCTCCAACCGGGGACGAGTCGAGGAGAGGACCTTCATTTCGAGCCCCGACGAGGCCTGCGAGAGGAGAAACCACCTCCTCTACTAAATGAAGAATCCTGAGACTTCCCTCGATTCTGCCGACCTTTACCCTTACCCCTTGAGTAAGAAGTAGAGGCGGCGGCAGAAGGACCAGCCTTTGCTTCACAGAGGAAATAGAAGGGTATTTGTTAGGCTTGGAACGGCCCTTGCCTCCCCTAGAAGGCTGATCAAGCTGACGAAACAGCAGCTGATCTTTGGAATGACGTAGGACGTCATCCCGGAACGTCGACACGGAACCATGGAAAAGTTGTGGACCTGCCAAAGAAGCAGATCGAAGAGCAGCACGCTGCTCCTCGGGAAGGGATCGTCCTGTGTCCAGCACAGCGTCCCTTCGAACTAATTCCAGATTAGCCGTGTTACAGGCATGCATGTGAGTAAGATGCATAAGCGCCTTGGACAGCACACGCAAAGGAGCCTGTACCTCGTCAAACTTATCTGGAGGCAGATAAGCAGCCAAAGCTGAGACGACGTGATCTGAGACAGAAAGCATGCCAAGCATCTCTCTAGATAAGCCCAACGTGGACTCCAGAGTCGTCACTGGAATGACGGCAGACTTGTGCTTGGAAAGCCCGAGGGAAGTGGAGTTCTGATCCAGAACCGTCAAAGTCTGGCAGACCGACGGATTGGTGGAATCGTAGGAATGATAACGCACAGGAGGCAAAAAGGTGTCAACCCTGGTGAAGAACGAAGTCTTCAGAGCCTTGGAATTCAGCTTGGAGTCCAATGCTGAAAAGGCTTCAACCACCTGTACCGACTGGCACGGTCGAAGGCGCCCAGAAGCAGGTTGCTCCATAGGCTGTAGGCGCGCGACCGATGATCGTGGCCAGGCTGACACTGTCGACTGGTTAGTAGGTTTGAGATCAGGCAGAAACCCAAACACAAAGTCAAAAGCTGCCCCCAAGTCCGAGGACTGCTGGCCCTCGACATCAAGCATGTCGGACTCCTCCCCAGAGTCGGAAGACACATAGTCCATCGTGGGCAAACCAGCCGATGCCTCCCATGGTGTCGGGACACCAGGGGAATCAGAAACCGGCCTGTTTCCAATCCCGGGAGGCGGCGCCATAGGAGGCGCCAGGAAACCACTCATTGCCTCGCTGGAAGCAACAGGAAGGCTCTTAGATAGAACCTGAGTGAGTAAGGAGAGGGCCTCCCTAAGCTCACTGCCCGTACCGGCTGGTTTGACAGGGGAGCGAACCGGCAAAGTGGCTTCACCTGTGACCCTCTTAACCAGAGAAGGGTCACGATCCTCCAAAACACCCGGGCGGCAGCCGAAACATCTGAAGGCAGACGTGTATAGGGGTACGAGGCACCCCGAGGATCAATATGGCGAGAACTCGTGAGAGTCACCGCAGACCTCTGCGGGGCAGAAGGTCCAGGCTGCACAAAAGGCGTTGGTGCCCCAAAACTGGTCGTGTGGCCAGAATGAGTGGACGGAAACGCCACGGAGTTCATAGTGTCTCCACTAAGAACATCCGAATCCAAAGACACAACTGTGGTGCTCGACGGCGTAGAGACCACAGAGATGGGTTCAGCCGGCAGCCCCTTCCAACTTCTCCAAGTTGAAGTCAGGGAAGGCTGAGGCCGATATCCCACGTCTACAGTACCGGACAGTCCCCTGCAGCGAAAAGCCGAGGCCGGCTGAAACTGACGACGAAGCATTCGGACCAGCAGTAGTAGTAGATACGTCTGGAGTCGTTGAGGCTGGGGAAATAGTGGAGAGAGCACACCTGCTCGGCTCCGAAGGAGGAGTCACAACCCTAGTGACAGCCTCAGATGTCGACTGGAGGGGGACTGTAGTCCCGGAACCAGGCACCTCCTCACCAGAACACTCAACGGCTCCCGCAGTATCTACTACAGGAAAAGACTGCACATCCCCCACGGAGGAGGAATAACTCTCACCAGACAAGGTCGGCTCGGAATCCCCCGAACGACCACGTTCTCCTTTCCCGCGGGAGCGGGAGGCACGGCCACGAGAACGAACGACACGGTTAACTGACGCCCAGAAAGTGGATGACCATGATCCACAGACACCACATGGCCGCTCGGCCGAACAGCCATTACAGGAGGAACAAGACGAATGTAAATCGTCCACATGCTTTGGAAGCAGACATTGCCCACAAGGAATTGTCCTGGGCATGATAGAGGTGAGAGGAGCAGAGAAGGTGAAATCAGAAAACAGAAGAACACCCCAAAAGAAGAGAGAAAGGTGACAGAAACAAAGACCCCAGACGGTCGACCGGGAACAACACAACAGGATGACTACTCTCAAAAGAAAGAAGAAAAACTGTAGGAGTGGTACCCCGCTGACACCTAACTCTAGCACAATTAGAAAATTTAGCAAATAAAGCATTAACAATAATTGTGAAAAATAATAAGTCCGAACCGCATGGGACACGAAATTCGCGCGCGACTCGAGAGAGAACAATTAAATATACATTATGGATATATAATATTGAAGAGAATATAAAAAACACTGTTCCTGAGAATACAAAGGATACACTGATGCACTATGAATCATCAAACAACGAGCTGGATAAACACTGATAAGCGTGCAAAAACATCTCGACACGAAGCGGATGATAAAAAGAATGAGTCTTAGAGACGGTATATGCGCACTGGCAACGGAAGTCGTGGAGTTGTACTTGGGAGAGAGCGTCCCGTACTGGGTCTGCGCCGGTTGCACTCGACCCAGTTTTGGCTTATTTTTTCTTGGTGCTTTTGCACCACTTTTCTTTCCCAAATTGTTTGGGAAAGACAAAAATAGTGAGTATTTTATCCGATTTAGGGACTTCCACTGTAGTGCAAGCCTGAAGTAAACAATTGTGAGTAGGTTGATAAGAAATGTTTACATAAATTACAGAGTCCCTCATTTTTCTGCTTTCCTCGTTCATAAATAAATTTAATGCACATGCGTGCTTGCGATTGAAAAGTTGAATCAGTTTTTTTCGCCCTGCTTTGGATTCACTTTCATGACTGGGGTGGGGGGGGGGGGGGGGCTGTTTTTCACGACAAACAAACAGGCGACTTTTCCATTCCATTCTGCAAGGCATCAGATACAAAAGCAAGGCCCTTTGGTTGTTGACGATACACTTATCTTTAATCGCAGCTGACTGAAAATGCGACTACGATTTCCAAAGATATAACATATTTGACGTCTCACCTCTTTGTGATAAAAACGTTCCTGGAAAACAGAGGGTGATTCAAACTTTTTCGTTGAGTTTCTGCAATGTTTATGCACAAGTACAGTAAAGTGAGTAAACCCGTTCGATCGGTGTTTGCTGGGTTTTGATGTTCGATTTGCCGAAAACTGAAAAACCGCCCAGGCCAAGTCCATGGACTACAAAGTTGTTTGCTCAGCTCTCCTTTTGCTACTGTATTTGTAGTTTCGTATGACACATGTGTTCCCATGCAGAGAGAGATGTCAACCCACTGGGTTGAATCAAAGGATATCCATAAATTATCCATAAATTATGTGACAACAGCACAAAATGTATTTCCAGAGCTTTGTCCAGAAACAAAAAATATACATTTTAACATCCTGCACCTGAGGTGGCGCTTTTCTGGACCAGGAACATGGTACGTCATAATTTCATTAAGTAGGAAGGCTGCTAAATGAATGTGTCGGTAGACCAATCACTATTTCCAACGTGCAGTCCCAAGGCTGCACGTTTAAAATACGAATTGGTCTACCTCCAAATAATGAGTATATACTCTTCTAACTGCCGCCATTGGAGTGACATGGAAGATACACGAGGTTCCAAAGGGTTAAGACACATGAAAATTTTATCCTGCCTGTAGTCAGAATACACACTCTGAAACTTTTAAATTGGTGATGATGTGAGCACTAGTAAAAGTGAGAGCATTTTTAAAAAATAATTATTTGTTTTTTTTATTCAGTTATATATTCTTTGAAAACAACTGAAACAGTTCTTGGGTAATTGTTTAAATTGAAATAAAATTAAAAAGTAACCAAAATTTAACCGGAATAAGATTAACAAATTTTCAAGTTTCAACTGAAATAATACTTAAAAACTTAGCTTTAAAACCAGAACTACTTAAACCGGTTATAAACCAACAAGATGAACTTGCCTTTTGTGACAAACTGGTGAAAAGACAGGCGCCACATCTACGGTACAAAATTTTGCAGTCAGACACTATCACAGACAAATGTAACAACACACACAAGAAACTCTGTGAGAACTAAATACACATTCTGCACGCGAGTTGGAAAATGCTGACACAGTGAGAAAGGGAATTTTCTGTCAACAGATTTTGACATTGTTAGGCATTTTTTATTATTATTAACCATTTTGAACCCAAGGGACGTTTTTCCGTATCAGGTTCGTGAAGCGACCTGACTGCAAAAAGCAAATAGTTTCTCAGTGAATTTGGGTGGTAGACCAATCGAGATTTTTTCAATGTACAGCCCAAAGGCTGCACGTTGGAAATATTGATTGGTATTCCCCCACGTAACGACGAATGGTCCTTCCAAGTGATGACACTGAACCGCCGTGAAAGTTACCACCATGGTTCAACGGGTTAAAATGTGTTTATGAATAATCTAGCCCCTCAACATTCTTCATACACAGCCACGATTATACAAGCCAACCCAGTTTGGAATATACAGGTTATTGCTTTTGTATAACATGAGCATGCCGTCAAACACTTTCACATACATTTAATACACAAACTTGTCGAACCAATTAACTGGATGCACGATCTCCTACCTTTAGGGTACCTGCTTCGTATTCGCATTTTTCATAGGTTTAAGTCATGGTTGTTTTGCAGCAGCCACGATTTGATCGTGAAAAACCTAATAGAGTCTCTGTTAAACAAATGACCCTGAGAATGGATTACTGCTCAAGTAAAGCCTGAGGAGCTGGAATGGTTCATGATCTGAAATGTTCAAAGTTCTGATTATGTTTCTTATGGTTGGCGGAAGGAAAATGTATGCCAACGGTTAAAAGCCAAGTGCCCAGTCACGAGCGTAAGAATAATTTCGAACTTGCCGTGTGTTGGGAAGGGGGGGGGGGGTGTATGATGGTCTCACACACCGATATATATCGCTGGTGTCCCATGTATCCTTAGTGGACTGGTAGTCATACGATACACAAAGCTATGGTTGAGACTAATGTACCTTTATATTAAGAACGGTGTACATTTTGGCCCCACATTTATAAAATTTCCTCAATCGGGCTAAACTATTATTTCAGCCCTGTTAGGATTTTGTTAAATATAGAACCAAAAATGTTCACTTTTCTAAACTTAATAGGATATTCAAGAGACGAACAATTGGATGGAATCGTCGGCCGCATTTTAAGAGTAAAGGATGTGTTCGTCCTGCTAATTTCCAATACGTAATAAGGTAATAGCAAAGAGAAATTCAAATTTCAGGGGATGTGTTTGGGGCGTGAGCCACCACCCCACCCCGATTCTTTATTTGGGCGGCATTATGGTCTAAAAATATTGGTCATCATAATGTTGGCAATGAGGCTTGCAGTATCTCTCTCTCTCTCTCCGCAGTTTTTGGAAAGATTGTTGGCGAGCACTTGCCCCCCGTGCCTCAGGGTCCCTACATTCCTATCTTCAGTACTCCTAGGTGGCGTTTCTCATGGTGTGTGACATATTAATCAGCATAAATATTGAAGACACCAAGGTCGCAAATGCATCACAACGCCAGAGTTTGATATATTTCGTTTCATTAGTTCTTTCCTACTTACAGAGCATCCACATGGACTCTCGGGTGAAAGTAATTCGATATTACCATCTTTGTGTATGGTGGGGTTACTGGGTGATGTCCCAAAGAGTAGAAATGAGCCGTATGTGCAATACATGCTGAAAGCTTCTGGAAAAGAGGATGTACCTCCAACTATTCAAGACATTATCAAGGTCACCAATTTTGTGAAGTCTGATACATCTAGTAATCTGTCAATTATAATACAAAAGTTAAAACCATATTGTAATGTTATGTTTTCAACGCAAGCCAAAGAAGTCGAAAGATGCGTGACCGAAGCTGTCAGTGCAACTGTGCACATACTCAGGAGCGTCCACAGGCGAATGTTCCGAGGTGTTACTGCAGTTTTGTTAGGGTCTTCTGCGGAGAAAACAAAAATACATTTGCCAGATGAGTGGGACTTTATTTTTATACCTATTTTGTTCGAAAATCGCCAAGAACTTTTCCCAGTACCGCGACGTATGGCGGAGGATAAAATAGATGCTGAGAAGTTTCGATTACAGGAGCTGAATACCAAAGAGGCTGTTTTCGGTGATGCTCTAGCGCGCATTCTAGAATACGTTCACAGACATGGGGAGAAAAAGAATTTCAGGCGCAACAAATCTTACGTTGACTTGACTTTAAAAAGGTTTATTACTAATACATTGGTATCAGAAATGAAAGGCATGACATTTAAACATGTGTGTTATGGGCACACGGCTTCAGCTTTGACATTTACTCATAGCACATTCGACATCAAGATTGATATATCAGTTGGAATGCGTGATGAGAGTTCCGTTCCTGTTACAAATGATGCTATGCTTGTCAGACCTTTGGAGGAGCAACCAAGCTATGGTTTCTACATTTTGAGGGGCAGCTCATTTTCGGCAACATCTACTTTCAATGAATTGTTTTACATGCGAAGTTTATCAGACAACAAAAGGTTATGTTATCAACTTGCTAAATGTTTAATTGGACAGTGTATTCCATCAACTGAAGTATTTCGCAACTGCGAATGTATGAAGCCGACCTTTGCAACATTTCGTTTGAAGTTAATTTTTTTCCACATGTGTGAGTACTATGGTGATGAAGCATTCTGGGTGGAAGAACAGTTTTCAAACAGGATTCTCGAAATGTTCACTACCTACAGCATTTGTTTAGTAAAGGGGATATTTCCCGAGAAACCATACATACGACAAATGCAAGAGGAAAAGGGGGAAGAGCCAACACATGGACAAGAGGCGGTCGACACAAACGAAAATGCCCGTTTCAAGAATACTCCGAGAGAAACAAATGTGGCTCAATGTTTACATCGCCTCACTGTCCTCACTGAAAACAGTGATACAGCTGACGATTTCAAGGATTATATTTACAAACAACTCGAACAGGGAATTGTTATTCCGAAAGTTGGGATCATCACTACATTTTGTTCATTGCTTCGTGAACTGAAGGAAAAAGTGTTTTAGGATTTGATAAGAAGCAGAGAAACAGAGAGCATGGGATCACGTATAGCCGCCACGTTGCGATATAAAACATTGTTGATTCCTTGTGCTAATTTATTGCACATTTTGTATAATATGTTTTGGTTTCACATAATTACAAAGATTGTTTACTGGATGTTGTGCCATACGTTAGTAGCAATTAACAGAGGAAATGGCACTTCAGCGGCACATTCCAGACCGACCTGCATACTTTTTTGAAATACATCACCTCTTTTGTCTTGAGGTCATATTCAAATCTGTGAGGGTGTGCACCAAATGCTGAAGGTCATCGAACCAATAAGGTCATGAAATGCGTCTCCTAGGATATAATACGATCAGTTTGGTTGAAAATCTCGCAGTAATTTCCCACAACAAAACGAACTGAACGCATCCAAACGCGCAGTGGCGGAAAAGCATAGATTGCCACCTTTGGCCAACCTCATAGTATTTTCCCACCTTTTCTGTTTCACCAGCTGCTGGCGTTGTGAAGCAGAAAATGTGGGAAAATCCTGCCAGCCATGCTACAATAAATAGCAACAACTAACCCTTTATCCAACGTAACGGCCAAAACCGGCCTGTGCTATTCTCAAAAGTCGCCAATTAATTTTCATGATTTTTTTGTCTCCAAAACATAGGTTATGGCCCCTCATTGGAACGAGCTCGACGAGCTCGTCCCAATGAGGGACCATAACCTATGTTTTGGAGACAAAAAATGAAAAAAATTAGTTATTCAAGAATTTTTTTTGCAAGTGTCGTCTGCTTTTCATGTTAGGTAAAGGAATAAACAAGTGATCTCGCGATACGCGTTTAGTTTTGCTATTTAGTTTAAACAATATTTTATTCATGAGAAAATATGATGCATACATACAGTATAATAAAAAACGATGATTGTCATACAGAGTGCTCAAAACAATGGTATGCATTAAAGTAGCGAGTAAAGGACGAGATTTGTTGAAAGGATTCAGCAGTAAGCTTTTAGCTTGTATATGCCGTCTCCTTTGGATTGCTGACGAAATTTAAATGGTAGCAGCAGGCACTAAGTAAAATATTGTTTAAACATGAGAACCAGAGAGATTAAGGAGAGACATAGAGAGAGCAGGTGAATAAGATGGGAAAAGGAACAGGAACTTAACCCTTTACCGTACAAGTGTAGCTGATGACACTTGAAGAATAATTCATTAAATAACTGGAAATTTCCAATGACCGTCCCAGAATCACAGCTCATGACACCCCACCGGAACGAGCTTATCGAACTCGTTCCAATGAGGGGTCATAAGCCATGCTCCCGAGACAAAAGTTGAAAATATAAAAGGATTTAAATAGCGATTTTCATGGATATCACTGACCGTTACATTGGGCAAAGGGATAACTAGGAGACATAGGGACATCCTGAATTCAGCGTTCGCTACCAAAGGATATTCAATAGGGCAGCCTCGATGAAAATATGGGTAATGGTGTGACAAGTAACACCAGAAAAGTTGATGAGTGCACTGTTACTTATCAAAGCGTCCACTCAGCATGATGAAGTCCTGCACGGCTCTAAAAACAGTAAGGTTATCATCATTATTCAATCGTTCGGATCCAAATAGTAGTTTTGCTATTTATTGTGGCAGAAATTATGGTAAGACATAAGTGACAAGCCATTTATTATTTAGTTATTTATTGGTGCTTAAGGTCACATACTTATGCACAATGGCTAAACGTGACCGTGCCCTGACAGTTTTACGGGTGGAGGAAGCCGGAGTACCCGGAGAGAACCACCAAGCATCGACGGGCAACTGTCAGTTTGCTGGGAGGTTAGGAGCAAGATTTGTCCGTTTTTAATTTGAGTGGTTTTTGATCCCTTTTCTGGGGCAGATCATTGTCGGGTCACTCATGGAATAGGTGTGTGTGTGTGGGGGGGGGGGGGGGGGGGGGGCTCGAGTTTCTTAATCCATTTTAAACAGATCAGAGTACTAATCCATTTAAAAAGATTGCTTATCTGTTTAAAAAGGATTGAGTAATCTGTTTAAACAAAGCAGTAAACTGATTAGTATCACAACACTCAGGATCAGTCCAAGCTGCCCCGAGAAATAAATAGTTTATTCCAGTTACTTGTTTCAGTATTTTTCTGTTAACCCTTTGTTCAACATTCGCTAAAAAATCCCATCGTTAATTTCAATTCAAGCATAATTCCAGTCGCTGACAACGATTCTTGTAAAATTTCTTCATATATATCTCCGAATCCCATTGTCAGGACTATAGGTATTATCAATAGAGGCAAAAAATACTGGTCTCATTTGATTCAGGATGCGATAGATCTGCAGATCATGGTATTGTCCAGATGTACGTTGCCGAACGATCGCCCTCTACCCCTCTACCCTCACCAGTTCCTTCCGGGGATCAAAATACTTTTTTTTATTTGCATAGCAAAATGCTATATATTTTCCAAAAATATGTAGCATTTTTTGAAAATTGTCTAGCATTTTTATGTTTAAAATTTTTGTTCCCAAGAAAGCATTTGACACTTAGTTACATGTATATAGAGGATATGAAATGAGTGTTTTTCTCACATGATATTTATGAAACGAGTCTAAGAATTTTCCGTTTGGGCGAGCCTCTGGAGAGCCCCAAACGGAAAATTCGAACAGGTTTCATAAATATTCTACAAGAAAAACACTTATTTCATATTCTATTCATCATATGACACCCACTAAAAAATAAAGTTTTAAAACTGACACTTTCAAGGTGTTAAACCCATTCTAACTCTTAGGGTTTGATTTTAACACTCAAAGTGCAATGCTTTAAGCACTTAGACATTACAATCGTCAGACATCTGACACTTGAATGGATGCCACTTCCCATGTGTCTAGCATCGGTGGTTCTTCAAGAATCGTCCATAATTTGATTTGCGCTTGGTGTGTGTATATAATTAAAAGGACACAACGCAGATGACGCGGATCAGGCTCGAGAGTTCGAGCGTGATCCGCGTCATCTGCGTTGTTTCCTTTTAAGTGTCGCGACATAACACTTGTCAAGGGGTATTATTGCAACACCTGTCAAGTTCTGGGATATCTACACTTGAACAAAGTTCTAATTCAGCACTTAGTAAGTGTTAAATACAGCACTTCAAGTGTAGTTTTTAACACTTTAGTTTTTAGCGTGCACACATAAGTACAAATTAACGACTTAGTATACTTTTTAACCCTTTACCTAACGTCTGTTGCAGACGACACTTGGAAGAAACATCATCATATAACTAAAATTTTTCATTTTTTGCTACCATAGGTTATGACCCCTCATTGGAACGAGTGCGATGTGCTCTTTCCAATGAGGGGTCATAACCTATGTTTTGGAAGCAAAAATGAACATTTTTCGTATATAACACTGGCCGTTTTGGGTCGTTATGTTAGGTAAAGGGTTAATGCAATATAACCCAACCTAAATGGGACAGATAACGTAAATTCTTCCTACTCAAATTATGCAAATGTGACCCAGTTGTATATTGTTCAGCCAATCAAACTGTCCATATTTGAAAATGACCAATAAAATCTTTCAACCCCAATTATGCAAATTATGAAAATACGGCCCAGTTGTATTTTGTTCAGCCAATCAAATTGTCTAGTTTTGAAACTGACCAATGAAATCGCCGGAAGGCTTTATTTATCACTGATTAATATGAAAGCAAAATATCAAATGTTTTAAAGTGAACAAAACGGACGAGTCATATGATACACATGTATATTAGTGGTAGGCCTACTTGAAGAAAAAAATGCAAAGAAATGTATTCAGTCGGCAGCATTACCTGGGTCTGTAAATTTCTGTAGTGCCGCCTGGCACCAACAGATGTAGAATCTTTAACTCTTTCACTACTGTAGCTTTCAAAGTTTCAAGTGGTTTGATCCATGCATTACCGGTACATCTATGCACGGTACAGACATACTGATTTGGTACACTGCCATCGTGTGAGTGGGCTTCTCTCCCAAATTATCCCTTTTACTGTAGTGGATACTTGAGGACTTAAGAGGCAAATCGGCAGTTGATGGACCACCAGCTATTCTACCTGGTGGTCCGTGAACTGCTGATTTGCCATTGAGCCATCATGTTTCTATTAGACAAGCAGTTACAAGTTAGGACTAATGCTCATTGTCCACCATGACATAGAACTTTCGCTATATATATTTACTGATTGCATATCTTTTCCTGAATTTTAAATAGCGAAATCCGATACCTCTTATTTTGACCCCTGCTGCCTTCGCTCTGTCTCTATATTCAATTTATTAATTTTATTTTTTACTATAAATATATAACTTATGGCACTCAATGGAACCAGATACTTTCTGATGAGGTATCATAATTTTCGAATGGAAGGTAAAGATTATTACAAAGAAAGACCGAAAGTTTTAAATTAGGATTAGGAATGTGAGTAACCCTGAGCCGATTGGAAGACTTTGAGGAAAGGATTGAACGAGGGTGTGGATGACAGACCACAGATTGGGCTCATTGAAGCCACCTCGTGATGTAACCTCTACTCATGTAAGATACTCTGGGGCGCTCTCCTCTGATATGACGACCATCGGTAATATATCATGGCACGGTAATAGTTAGATGTTTTTTGTTTCGCTTATGGGCCTGAGGATTTTATATATTTCGCATTGCAACAAAATGAAGTACTAGAAAACACGGAAAATCAGTGGCAGTTCAACACAAAATCCTGTGTCGAAATTGTGTCCGAGTCCTTAAGTCAGTGTGTGATTTCAGTTCGAGTCCTCAATTCACAGACATCCATGCCATTCCACTCATATGGATGTAATGTGCAACCAATGAGTCGAGCTAGTTCAGAGATGGGGCGAGCGGTGGTCCAGTGATTACGACATTGAACTTCAAACAGAGAGGTCCCCGGTTCGATTCCCGCCATGGATAACTGCATTGTGTCCTTGGGCAAGGCACTTAATCCCGATTTCCCATGTGGGGGTGTCGTGTTTGAACCTTAATGGGCCGTACATTGTTTGGATATGGACTCGACTCTCATACTAAATTAAGCCCATTAAAGATCGAACACGACCTTCCTCCTAATTTTATACTTGATATGACAGTTAATAAAGCCTTCCTGGGAAATGTTAAACCGAGGCAATATGATTAAATTGCCACAAATTACACAGTTAATTAACTTTCCTTTTTCAAACGCAGAGGAGGACCTCGATTTCTTATGGGACGACTATATGGTACAACTTGACTGGGTTAAAATTCATTCACTGTAGAATCATTTGACTGTATGGACTCAGCCTATTCAAATGAAATATCTAAAGAGTCACTGTCAGAATCTGAACATACTGCTTTTTTAAGAAAAATCACCTTAAAATGAGATACGTTTCGTCTGATACTGTGACCATGTCTTTTAGAAACGATATAGGGCATTTAATGTCCACTTCATTATACGGTTTCGAACTAAACTTAGCAAATTGTTCCCTACACACTTGGGGTCGAACGAGTACACAATTTCAGACGGTTTGGTTTGTCTGCATATGACTTAATTTTAGGGAAAGAGTCGGTCCTGGAAAGATTCGGCTGTGGTAGTGGGCCTCTTCTCACTTTGAGTTTAATTTTTTGAAATTTATATTGTATTCAGTTACTTATAAAAGTTATTATTTGAATATATTTTAATGATTTTTGATAAGAATTTTATATATTTTGCGGAAAGTTTTTTTTAATGAGTTTTGATAAGAATGTTGTCTATTTTGTGAGAACAATTTCTTACCTCTTTGCTTGAATGTAATCAATTAATTAAAAGTTCAACATTAGAATCCCAAATATTAGAAACCGAAACATATCCAGTTACAACTAGAACTATTCCATCAATTGATTTGAAACACTTTATTCACTGTCTGCCGGAATGTATTTTTTTTAAACTTCGACACAATGAGAAATGTTCTTTGTTTTTGTCACTTGGAAGTTTCTGCCGAGTTTGTTTAGTTTGGGCTGTATTTTGCAAGTTGTTTCTCTCATTGTCAATGTGCATTTATTTTTATTATGATATTCTGTAGAGATATCTCGATTGTTGTTGATTGACCCTTGGAAGTTACCGCCGAGCTTGTTTGTTTCTTTGATACGTTAACCATTATTGCCCCCTTCAACTCTATGACCCCCCCCCCCCCTCCCCCCTTGATATACCGGGCGTCACATAACCTGAAGATTAATTAATAAGCAAATAAAGTTATTTGGGTCGCAAGGGATTTCAAATCCCCACACTGACCCAGTGCGCCTTCGGCGCGCTGAAATTTTTCATTCATCGGATTTCAAATCCCACATCGACGATGTGCGACTTCGGCGCGCTGAAAGTTTTCATTCATCATTCATCCCGAATATGAAAAATTGTGCGCCAAATATTAAAGGAAATAAACTGCAACTGACAAGGAAATAGATTCACCATGGGCCAACTATAGAGACGTAGATGTTAGAATGACCGAATCCCTCCATGTTTACGAATAAAATTTACAGACTTGGAAAAACTAAAAAGTAACTTTTGTAAATTACATCTGTATATACTATTCAAGAAAGTATGTGCTATTTGATAAAAGTGAGATATATGAAGAAATATGTTTATATTTTCATCAAAAAGACAGTTGAAGCATTGCACTGGGGCATCTGGTGAATGATTTCAGCGATAGTTGGGTGTCTGACAAGCACACATTCCACGCACTGAGCTGTAGAAGACATGGACGGTCACTCAGAGAATTTACCACATTCAGTCCAAGACCTCGACACCTTGTAAAAACGCGAGACAAGCGCGGAACCGACGTGGAATACTCTCCACCAAACGTACAATATCAGCTTGACTGATGTTATTCCATTCTTCCTGGGCCGGTGCCATTCAAGATCCGCACTAAACTTGGTAACATATTGAGGTGTCCAATCATGCGTATCCAATACCATTTTCCGAAAATATCAACATTAGTTTAGATATCCACTACTTTTTTTAAATAGTATATCTTGAAAAGATATACCTGCACCACCACCAGTGTTCTGTGTGACATGTATGTTGTATATTATTGCAATTATGAAAATTGTAAGGAAAATTGTTTACTTCGGTAAATCTTTCGTGAAAAAAGTACTAAAGGAAACCATTACATTGCATTACCAAAATAAAGTTTTGGGGGCAAAACCACCCACCTCCGTCTGTGGGGCGAAATAACCCGGGCCAAAAGTTTTCTGGAGCCAGAAGGGTAGGCGTAATCAATGGCGGTCCTCATTGCTCTTTCATGATCAGACCCAATAACTGGCTGAGTACAATATCGTATTTCAAACAGTCTCTTAATGAACACAGTGTTTTTATATCCAATAAACTTGAATCACTTTGTTGATTCACCAATTCTCAACTCCCAAGTGGAATCACATTTAAGGTGCAATATAAGTAATGAAATTTTGCTTATTTTGAAATTTCCACCTCGGATATTCCGTAAATTCATATTAAATATACGCAAATTATACATCAAAATGAAGGTCGGGAGGTATAGAACACGAAACATACATGAAATCAACTCAAAGAGCTGACAGCAGGCACAACTGGTTCCTGAACGTCTGCTGCCCAATTCATACCAGAACTGGTAATTCATTAATATTTACTGAGAACAATTTGTGGACAAATGTGCTTCACATATCAAAGAACAAAGCTAGGAATTCAAAACACTTCAGGATGCAGCGATAGGACTGCATTTGGGAAAAGAACAACACTGTCTGCTTTTTTTTTATTGAAGATGGATTCCATGTTCGAAAGATATGCGCAAATCACTCGATACCACTGTTGATAACTCGCCAGTGGCCGGGCTAGTGATATGCTCACCTTGTCTAATTGTTGTAACACTTCTGGTAATCTCAAACTCCTTCAAGTATACTTCTGGTAATTTTAGGAGGACTCGCCAGCAGAAGCGGCAGTATCCGCCGGATGATGACCACTGCTAACGAAATAACACATCTTGGAACACGACTTCATTATATTCCTGAAACAGGGGGATGTTCGATAGATGAGGGACATATTCAGGGCACGATGTCGTTGTGCACTCAGACCCGGACATGGAGTTTTCGGAGGTCATCACACTCTTCCCACTTTAAAAACAAGAAAATACAGCAGTGCTGTGCAAAAAAGGACGATGAAAATATGCCAATGTAGTTTTACTGAAAAGACGTGACGTCAACATTGACCTGTATGTTTTTATTCGCAATACATTTTGGGTCCGTATACCGAATTTGGTCAAAATGGGTTCAGTAGTTAGCCCGTTGCTAAGGTGGCACTCTGGTTGATAGGGAAGTCACGTGACGTCAACATTGACCTATCTGTTTTCATTTGCAATGCATTTTGAGTCCGAATACCGAATTTTATCAAAATCGGCCCAGTAGTTAGCCCGTTGCTAAGGGGGCGCTCTGGTTGCTAGGAAAGTCACGTGACGTCAACATTGATCTGTCTGTTTTCATTTGCAAAACATTTTGGGTCCGTATACCAAATTTGGTCTAAATCGGTCCAGTAGTTAGCTCGTTATTAAGGGGAAGCTCTGGTTGCTAGGGAAGTCACGTGATGTCAACATTGACCTGCATGTTTTTATTTGCGATACATTTTGGGTCCGTATACCGAATTTGGTCAAAATCGGCCTAGTAGTTAGCCCGTTGCTAAGGTGGCGCTCTGGTTGCTAGGGAAGTCACGTGACGTCAACATTTATCTGTCTGTTTTCATTTGCAAAGCATTTGGGGTTCGTATACCGAATTTGGTCAAAGTCGGGCCAGTAGTTAGCCCGTTACTAAGGGGGGAGCTCTGGTTGCTAGGGAAGTCACGTGATGTCAACATTGACCTGTACGTTTTTATTTACAATAAATTTTGGATCCGTATACCGAATTTGGTCAAAATCGGCCCAGTAGTTAGCCCGTTGCTAAGGTGGCGCTCTGGTTGCTAGGGAAGTCACGTGATGTCAACATTGACCTATCTGTTTTCATTTGCAACGCATTTTGGGTCAGTACACCGAATTTGGTCTAAATCGGCCCAGTAGTTAGCCCGTTGCTAAGGGGCGCTCTGGTTGCTATGGAAGTCACGTGGCGTCATGATTGATCTGTCTGTTTCATTTGCAATGCATTGTGGGTCCGTATACCGAATTTGGTCCAAACCAGCCCAGTAGTTAGCCCGTTGCTAAGGGCGCACTGTGGTTGCTAGGGAAGTCACGAGACGTCAACATTGATCTGTCTATTTTTATTTGCAATGCATTTTGGGTCCGCATACCGAATTTGATCAAAATCGGCCCAGTAGTTAGCCCGTTGCTAAGGGGACGCTGTGGTTGCTAGGGAAGTCACGTGGCGACACCATTGACCTGTCTGTTTTCGTTTGCAATGCATGTTGGGTCCATGTATCAAAATTGGTCAAAATTGGCCCAGTAGTTTGCCCGTTGCTAGGGGCGTGCTTTACTTGCTATGGTCGTCACGTGACATAATCAGTGACCCATTAACCTCACTCCCCCCCCCCCCTCCACACTCAATATATAGGGGTCGGTTGACCCTATGAGGGTGAAAGGAATGGTGGAGAGCCATCACTTGTTCTAGCGACCGAGTATCCTTGAAAAAATGTAACCTTATTTGTCCCCGGTTCCTTTGGGAAAAATCCCTAAAAGTTTAATCAGCCAGAGTCATTCTCGTGAAGTCTCATCTCGTTAACTACTTCCTACGTTAAAAAAAGTGTGAAATTAGTAGCGAACGTAGTTCGCGGCCGAAGGCCGCGAACGAAGAGAGCATAATGGTAACGTGTGTGTATGTGTGAAAATATAAGAAATTTAGAAGAATATTTCAGAAAAATGTATGTCTGAGAATACAGCATCCAATCCAAAAATCTGTGTCCGGAAGTAAACTCCATGGACAAAAAATAGAAGTCGAAGTTGATCAAATTGTGTTGTTTTCATTGGTAGAAATCGAATTAGATTTCTGAAAAAAGGAACAGGTGAGCGTGCAGGAAAAGCGTCACCTGGTTCTCGGTTCCGTCAAAAATCGAAACCTCAAAAGAAACGCACGCTGCTACATTAATTTTGTCGTTCAACTTTCAAACTCCAATTCTTTGTACAAAAATAAATCAAAATTGTCGAAGGCCACAAAGTGGCACGCTTGTTAATAAAATATCTAAGAACAAGTGTGTCTGCAAGAAATTCTATAATTTGTGAGTATTTTCCTTTCGCGAGACGTTTAAAAACGACGAGACGATGTTTTCTCGCATTTCTTATTTCTGATCCCGCTTTTTTGTAAACAACGGGTTTACCCCTCTCGTGCTTATGACGATTTCCGCTGGAAGATACGTAATATACAATTAAAAAAACAGGCACACAATGGGATTCCTGAGACTTTGCTCTTCATTGTTGGGTGCCGCCGTACATTTCGGATCATCAATTTTTTCCCATTTTTCTGACGCAATAAAGTTTTGGAACGATTCTTCCACATTAATATTTATCAGAAAGTTCTGTACCAGCACCTGCATGGTAATGATATTTCGAACACGATCTTTCCATTTTTGAAGTGATGCAGTGTTACACCCAAGCACCTCCTCTCCAGTCCAGTGGAAACTCCACAGAAAATTGTAACTACTTTCGGATTGACCCACTTTTGCGTCACGCGGAGATTCTTGTTACGTTGTAAACCAATTTTGGCAAGGAAAGACGGTTTTCCGTCTTCGGGCTGTGATTGCAAGAGAAAATTATCGATACACACGCAGTGTTAATACATTTTTGTTTTTGAATATAAAACCATTCAGTAAATAGTTCATGACTCATTCCTTCGTAAAATAAGGGAGATCAGAAGGTGCCGTTTTTGATCAGTGACCGAGTCCGATCCAAGTTACACTCAGTCAGTCTGCAAATGCATTTGCAATTTCAGGCGACCAGAAAAATGGGACTACACATTAAAGCGTGTGAATAAAAGTACTTAATTCTATAAATTTGATTACTTACACTCACTGATACTGAATTCAATTTCTATCTGGTCCAAAACTTTTTTACATAACGTTTAACAATCCAGTGGCGGCACCACAGGAGGAGGGATGGCTGCCCCCCCCCCCCACACTTTTCCCTCACCCCAATCAGATTGCAAATTTCTATCTGACCGTGGTTTCTCCACTCAATATCACACCGCAAACGACACACAACAATACACATTATGTAAGGTGTTGTAGAAATGCTCAGATATCGCTCCAGGGACTCCAATTATGGAAAACCTTCATGGGGAGACGCCCCCCCCCCCCTCCAGCTATAAGGCTTGGCATCTCGACCTTGGGCCTCCCCATATCTTAAGTCCCCCTCCAAAAAAAAAAAAAATGAAATCCTGGCGCCGCCACTGTAACAATCAGGTATCAAGAAAACTTGTGACGGAAAGACAATGGGCTGCATAAAATTAAGCTACATAATGTTCTAACCTTCTTGCAAGTTGAAAATACAACCACAGATTTGGGTTCGACGGGGATGATTGATGTCCCCCCCCCCCCCCCAAAAAAAAAATAAATAAAGAACCTTTCCAACCTACTTGAAACCTGAGGCGTTGAGAGTGGGTGAGTGTATTTGTTGCGCCACCCCCTCCCCCCCCCCCCCCACACACCTTTCAGAAAATGTTCAACCTGCTTAAACTACATGTACTTGAAAATACAAGAAGTGGAGGCAGTGTGTGGGACTGTGGGTATTTAATTGATGCCCCCACCCAAATGATCACATCACAGATTACTGAGTTATGAAATTATGAAATTTGAAAGTGATAAAAAGACAGAAATCTTCGCTAAAAAAATTGGGAAAACAATCTTTTTTTGCTACTGAGAATTCACCACAATTAGGAAATTTTCAAACACAAAAAGAAAAGATCCATTCAGAAATTCATACTCCCAAGACCATGAAAAAATATTTGAAAGGGGTAATAGCCTGCACGTAGCATTCTATCAAATTGTTAATTGTACTTTCTAAGGGCACTTCTAGAAAACCTCTGGGAGGATGGTGGGGGAGGGGGGTGGTGGCATAGAGAATAAACTAGAATTTCACAACAAGACCATAAAAATATAAGGAGTTGTGGCAATCCATTTGATTTTCTTTGTAAATAGTACTTACTGTGAACACTAGTTTGAAAATATGGGTTGTGCTGATGGGTGGGGGGTGGGGGGTTGTTTAAATTGTAATTTTGCAGGGCCATAATTTATTTGAAATAAAAATGTTATGATGGGCAACAGAACTTTTGCCAAATTGTATTTATTGATGTCATAAGTAGGAAATACCAGGGCTGTTTTGAGGCTGAAGAATTTTCTTATGCCGGATAATGGCTTCGTCTAAATCCTCCTAACCACGTTCCTGGGTGAAATCACAGCACAACAGTTTGAATTTATTCATTTTTTTGCAGGATACTATTTTTTTTAAGAAAGTACTGTATAAGAACTTGTAAATGTTCAGCTCATAGACCGCTTGCACCTCAGGACTTTGTTTTGTAACTTTTGTTGTTTTGTGAGTTCTGGTCTCAAGAAGTGTGCACAATTGTTGTAAAAGGTTTGTGATTTAATGGTGATCTACTCTCTCCAGGCTGTATCTCTTCTCCAACTCCATGCTTCGCCAATTCCCTCCTTGTTAAAGTCTCTCAAATAAGCCTTCAGCCTGGACAGAGTTTTCAGTCTGATTCAGGAGGGTTTTGCTCACCATAAAGGTGTTGAGAATTTCTATTAGCATGACACTGAAGTTCTTCTTGTCATCGCAAGGGTGTGTCACAGAGAAATTGGTGGTGTTTTGGCAGTGTGGTGGTGGTGGTGGTGGTGGTGGTGATGGTGGTGGGGGGTTGTTGATAAATGTGGTGACTGGTGAGAGCGATCTGTATTCCATATTCTAATTCTATATGTATTTTCATCCATTCATCAATGTCCTCCTGTTTCTTGTGTGAAATTTATTGGGAATATGAGAGGGAGGGGGCGTATACTCCTGTGACAGTCCTCCATATAATGGTACGGCGAGGACTAATAGTACAGGGTGGAATATTATACTGAAGTTACAAACTGACTTCATAATATTTCAAAGTGCCATGCATGTATCTTGGACAAATAACCTCAAAATTCCAAAATAACTCCAACTATCTGCAGCTAAGGAAAATGTTAAGAATTTAGTCCAAAATAGTGCATCATGAGAATTAGACTGCAGTCCAACCTGGTGAAAATGAATAAAAATAGGGGATCAAATCAGAATAATATGTGCATGCATGTAGTAGAAAATACAAAAGAAATATCAACACTACGGGTGTGATAATTTAGAACATAGGAGTAGGAAATCAAGTACTTTCCCGACTGATCACCATTTCCTTCTCCTGTTGTCTTTCTCACTCGTAGATTTATTGTCAGTCCCAGTCAGCAGCCTCTTTGGATTTGCACTGTTTCTCAAAGCAGTCAAACTTTCTCATGCAATGGGTGTTACACGTTCCAAACAGCACAGTAAGCACACTACTCTGGTACATATGGACAGTCCAGCCAGCTAAAAGAAAGGTGGCCAACTTTGAGAGTGGACTTTTGGAAGTATTAGTCACAACTATTTATTTATTTATTTATTTATTTATTTATTTATTAGGGTTTAACGACACTTTAACAGCCAGGGTCATACCATGTCGGTGACAGTTTTACGGGTGAAGGAAGCCGGAGTTCCCGGAGAGAACCACCGAGCAGCTGTCAGCTCTCCAAGATCGTAACTCTGCACTGCAGCACAGGCAGGGTTAGATTGGTTGAAGACATGCACACCATCGGCGTGCAGTACACCTTAGTACACAGCGTCATCGTACCTCCATACATAGGCAATCGGGGTTAAGTGCCTTATCCAAGGACACAACGCGGGGTCACCCATCCAACTACTAACCGCACTTGACGTTGCTTAACTTGGGTGATCTGGCGAGAACCGGTTACCGGGACGCCATCGCCCCCTCCCCACTCCCCCTTTAACATTATTTTCCCCACTGTGCAGGCTGACTTGTGCGTGAAATTGCAAAAAAATAGTTGTTGGTTTGAGCAATGAATAATAGTACAAAATGAAACCTAAATCAATAAATGTGCATATTTATTAAATAATAAATTTAATTTAATTGTATTTTGTCACCTCATGAAATAGGAGACCCATTATACTTTATAGGTAGGTACAAGAGCGTTTAGATTTTATTTTCCCGCGCTGACCGACTTTGGCCCCGTAAAATTGTCACGGTCACGATTAGCCGTTGTGCATCAGTATGTGGCTTGAACACCAAAAATAAATAATTCTAAAGGTTGTGGATTCATTACTTCATGCTATGTTGTGATCAGTTTTGCTTATTAATGTTAAATTTATTACCTATTTTTTCAAATTACACCCCTGACAAATAATCTGCTATGAATATTACCATTCACTCCTGGTTAACATCATTTCTAACCAAAAGGAAAATGAGAGTCACCCTCGAAGGAGAGAAATCAAGTGATGCACCAGTGGACTCTGGAGTACCACAGGGCACTGTCCTCTGGCCTTTACTTTTTCTATGTCACATAAACGACCTTCCAGATTCTGTCAAGTCATCAGTTCGACTATTTGCCGACGATTGCCAACTCTACAGAGAGATCAAGAGCTTCAAGGACCATACCACCCTCCAAGACGACGTGGTAAACCTTGAAAAGTGGGCAAAAAAACTGGGGAATGCGTTTTAATGCAAAAAAATGCTATGTCATGAATATTGGAAAAAAGAGTCAAAAATTCTACACACTTGACGACCACATCTTGGAAAGTGTGGAAAACAATCCCTACCTAGGCATCCAGATCTCCAACGACCTGAAATGGACAACCCATATAAAAAACATCACCAGGAAAGCAAGCTCCACACACGAAGAAATCTAAAATTTTGCCCACACGAATGCAGAAAAACAGCCTACATATCCCTTGTAAGATCAATCTTGGATTATGGAGCAACCATCTGGGATCCATATCTACAAACAGACATAGATAGATAGACTAGAAAGAATCCAAAGGAAAGCCGCGCGCTTCATCACAGGCGACTATAAATCAAGAGACGAGGGCTGTATAACAAACATGCTAGGGAAACTAGAACTTCCAATACTGAAAACCAGAAGAAGAAAACACCAGAGACTAACACACATGTACAAGGTGGTTGAGGGGCAAATACCGGCAATACCGTCATCCCTTTACTTCACACAGTCTAAACCTAAAAGGAAAATCAGGACAAAAACACACCAAGGTTTTAACACTAAAAACATTATTGAAAGGAGTGTAATAAACAACCCAAAAGGTTTTGTGGTTCCTGCATACCACACTGATCAATATAAACACTCCTTCTTTGTCCAAACTGTACTAGAATGGAACCATCTCAGTGAGGATACAGTTTGTGCCAATTCACTGGAAAGCTTCAAAAGAAGCTTATTGTGTACCACCACATAAAGTCTCTCTCCCGGCGAATTTTACCAGAAGTGGGCACTTCGCCGTATTATATACAGATACAGATACAGATTCTATTATTATTTTTGAAGCACAAATTTACCTGTTTTAAAGTGTTCAAAATGGTTTTGAGTACGAAATCGCTTGGGTACAAAATGATTTGGATAATGGGTACGGAATTTTTTGTTTGTTTGTTGGTGGTTAACGTCACATATGTATGCACCATGGCTAATCGTGACACAACATGGAGATGAAGTCAAGTTTAGTCAATCGTTGATCAACATGTTGCCCATTTTAGAGGACTTTCACCCCAAGCATTGGTGACTGGGTCCTATTTTACTAGTAAAGCGGAACTGGTTTACCACAGTAAACAAGTGCTGCTTACTTCCCGGGGTTCCCACGGGGAAGGGTACGGAATTAAACACACCCAATGACATCCTCTGTATAATTTTTATTCAAATTTACAAAATAACTACGTTCGCTCTTTAGGTAGCACCTATTTCATATTATAAAGGACTCACGAGTTTCGACGTCGGCTTCGCCTCCGTCGCAACTCGGGCGCCTGCGGCGCCTTCGTCCTTAAAAAAAAATAGGGGTTTGATGGGTTTTATGAATCGTAGCCTTAACCACCAGCGCTCACCTTGTTCAGTTCAGTATGAATAATAATGTATGACAATAACAGTCATCAATTTCACAATCAAAACATTTTATCAATATCAATATAATATGGTCATCAATTTTACAATCATAACATTTTTTTCCCTTTACCTAACATGAAAAGCAGACGACACTTGCAAAAATAATTCTTGAATAACTAATTTTTTTTTATTTTTTGTCTCAAAAACATAGGTTATGACCCCTCGTCGGAACGAGCTCGTTCCAACGAGGGGTCATAACCTATGTTTTTGAGACAAAAAATGAAAAAAATAATGAAAATTAATAGGCGATTTTTGAGAATAGCGCTGGCCGGTTTTGGCCGTTACGTTAGGTAAAGGGTTAAATTCTCTTTTTATTTTTTTTGTTTTTGTAATTCAAAGGGAGGTGCTACATACCATATTACACATTGTTTTACAGGAGGATGTGATACATCCGAAGGGTCTTAGTAGAGGAGATATTCAGGGGGTGGTGGAAAGGAGTGTGCCTAAGAAATGAAATGCGTTGGGCAACATCACCAACATATGCAGGGGTAGACACATCAATACCCAGTGGACCAGAGAAGTAAGTGGAGTCAGTCTCCACCAGCAGCCTGTTATCGGGGATCGCCTGGAGTCCCCTAATCTGCCTGGCTGAAAAGCAATAACCCTTCACCACCAATAGCAGTTGCCGAATGCAGTGGACCAGTTCGCACCACATTGGCATCACCGCAGGAGCAGTGAAGGTGAATGATCTGTTGTGGATTGCAGTTGCGACCTAACCTGGGGAAGAAGAAACTGGATGGTTTGAAGATGCTGCTATAGAAAGACTGATGGCAGATTACTGAGGTGTTTTGTGCACTGACGGCAGATTACTGAGGTGCTTTGGGCGCAGACTTATGGCTGTAGCAATATGTGGGTTAGGGTCAGGACCTTTGGGGGAAGTGTCTGGGTCGCAGTATACTGCGACACCCCCTACAACATTAACAGGGACCTGGGGAGGCCGTGATCTGCCAAGATTCGAAAAGGCTGTTGTGGATAGGTTGGGAAGGGCCAGTCTTTTACGAGATCTATCCACATAGAAGTGAGAGTCCAAAGTGTCAACCACTGGTGCAGTGGGTGCCAAGGGAGAAACATGTGGGGTGAAATCCATCAGAGGTGGCATGGAAGAAGAAAGAGTAGGTGCACCAAGTCCAGGTGGAGGTCGGGAAGCCCCGGGAACAGAAGATGACTGTGATGTTAGTGGAAGTGTGGGAACTAGTACAGAAGAAACTACTCCGGAACAAGAGTATGGTGTGGGTGCAGCGGTCAATTCTGAGGGCTGTTGCACAGGCAAGACCACAGTGAGTGACTCACAAGATGACGCAGAGGATGTACTGTGCTGGATACAATGGTGAGCGGAGCTACACCCGATTTGGACAAAGAGCCTAGTGGGCATGGGAGTTACACCCTTGGAGATGGTGAAAGTGGGGCGGCTGGCAGTTGATAATCCAGCCAAGAAGAATATCAAGGGTCTCCAATACAGCAATGCTGCCCTGAAGTTCATGGAAGCAAGTGTTGGAAGGTTGGCGGCACAGGCCACCCTTGGTGCTCAGAAAGAGCCAACATGCATGTACAAGCTGCCTGAGATGGCTCTGTGTTTCAGGATATAAGGCCACAGTTATTGACTGTCTCCACCATCTCATCAAGGGAGAGTATGAGAGCTTGGGACAGAAGTTCCAAGCCTTTCACCTATCAGATGGGTTAGAGGGGGGGGGGTCTGCAGTATCTGGCTCCCAGAAAAAAGGATGAAGGTGAGCAGCCTGACAATGCTTCGACGGGGACCTGGAAATTGTCTTGCATTCAGGGAGGGCAAGTCTGGGGGCTCTTCCTCTCCGACGTCGCTTGTGGGAGGCCTCTGCACTTCCGACATCAGTGGTGGACCTACATTGAGTTTCTTGCAACCTGAGGAGCGGGATGAGGTGAGCTAACAGGGCGCTTCTTAATTTTGTTGGTCCCCAGGCATGGGGAAGCTCAGAGAATATAATTGGCCTCTTCCTTTAGGGTCAGATATGTCCATATCTAGTAAACTAGGGACACTCCCAGAAACCAAACCCAGCACCCTCCCCTTCCCAACTTTTGTGGTGATGAAGGCAACAGTCTGAACAGGGGTATTTGTAATTAACCGCCGAGAAGCAGTTTTGGTGGGCGTACCCACCAGAGAGGTGGTAATACTTTGAGTAGTGGACGGTGGTGAATTGGCGGCATTAAACACCACCCCAGAAAGTTGGGGTCCTGCTTAAGACGGAAATCGACCGGGACCCATGGTGGCACTCTCTGCAGTTTGATTATTAGGCTGCCATGACCTTTTGCCCGAAGGGCTCTCTTCCGATTCAGATTGCATCCTACTATACTACTACTGCAACTATACCCGTTGAGTCTCACACTGAAAGCACAACAGCTAGTGTCCCATTGGGGTGATGGCATTTTTCACAACCAATCAGTGAAGAAACAGTCTTTTCAATGAAACGTGTGAGTGAGGAAACTTCTTAAAAAACAAGAGGCCCCAAGGGGCCTGAGGGCGCTCGCCTGACATGGTAGCCTAAATATCAACCCAGAGAATTGATTTCAACAAGTTGCATCTGCTCCTCCTAAGAAAAGCTTATACCAAATATCCAAAGATTCTAACCAGTGGATTTTTAAAGAATACTCCTCATACAGAACTAAGTTATAATTCAGGCTCCCACAGGGAGCCCATATATGAACTCAGGGCCTTGGTCCCCCCCCCCCCCGGGTCTCCCCCCCCCCCCCCCCCCCCCCCCCAGGATGCTGCACACCAAATATAAAAAAATTTCCGACTGCTGGATCTGAAGAAGAGGATTTTTTCAAGAAAATTCATCATTTTGAACTAAGTTACAATTCAAGCTCCCACAGTGAGTCCAAATATGGACCTAGGGACATGGCTTGAACAAACTTGAATCTCACCCCCGAAGGATGCTGCATACCAAATATCAAAACATTCTGAAGAAGATTTTTAAAGAAAATTTCTCATTTTGAGCTAAGTTATAATTCGGGCTACCACAGTGAGCCCAAATATGAACCCAGGGACTTGGCTTGAACAAACTTGAATCTCACCCCCTAAGCATGGTGCATACCCAATATCAAAAGATTCTGCCAGCTGAATCTTGAGAAGAAGATTTCAAAGAAATTTGCCTGAAATGCACTAAGTTCAAATTTGGGCTCCTATACTGAGCCCAAATATAATCCCAGGGGGCCGATTTGAGCAAACTTTAATCAGATCCACCCCACAATGTTGCATACCAAATATCAAAAGATTCTGACTGCTGGATCTGGAGAAGAAGATATTTGAAGAAATTTGCCTGAAATGCACTAAGTTTCAATTTGAGCTTCTATAGTGAACCCAAATATAAATCTAGGGAGCCGATTTGAATAAATTTGAATCAGATCCACCCCACAATGTTGCATACCAAATGTCAAAAGATTGTGCCTGCTGGATTTGGAGAAGAAAATTTTTTAAGAAATTTGCCTGAAAGCACTAAGTTCAAATTTGGGCTCCTATACTGAGCCCAAATATAAACCCGGGGGGGGGGGGGGGGGGGGGGGGGGGTAGGGGGGCGATTTGAACAAACTTGAATTAGATCCACCCCACAATGTTGCTTACCAAAGATGAAAAGATTCTGCCTGCTGGATCTGGAGAAGAAGATTTTTTAAGAAATTTACCTGAAATGCACTAAGTTCGAATTCGAGCTTCTGTAGTCAGCCCAAATATGAATCTAGGGAGCCGATTTGAACAAACTTGAATCAGCTCCTATACTGAGCCCAAATATAAACCCGGGGGGGGGGGGGGGGGGGGGGGGGGGGGGGTAGGGGGGCGATTTGAACAAACTTGAATTAGATCCACCCCACAATGTTGCTTACCAAAGATGAAAAGATTCTGCCTGCTGGATCTGGAGAAGAAGATTTTTTAAGAAATTTACCTGAAATGCACTAAGTTCGAATTCGAGCTTCTGTAGTCAGCCCAAATATGAATCTAGGGAGCCGATTTGAACAAACTTGAATCAGATCCACCCCACAATGTTGCCTACCAAATATCAAAAGATTCTGCCTGCTAGATCTGGAGAAGAAGATTTTTTTAAGAAATTTGCCCGAAATGCATTAAGTTTGAATTCGGGCTTCTATAGTGAGCCCAAATATGAATCCAAGGGGCCGATTTGAACAAACTTGAATCAGATCCACCCCACAATGTTGCATACCAAATATGAAAAGTTTCTGCCTGCTGGATCTGGAGAAGAAGATTTTTGAAGAAATTTGCCTGAAATGCACTAAGTTCGAAATCGGGCTCCTATACTGAGCCCAAATATGAACCCATGGGGCCGATTTGAACAAACTTGAATCAGATCCACCCTACAATGTTGCATACCAAATATCAAAAGATTCTGCCTGCTGGATCTGGAGAAGAAGATTTTTTAATGTTTTTCCCATTGCCTACGGTGTTAAAAAGTGCTGACTCAGCACTGTTTCAAAGTCCTGAAAAAGTACCTTGTGATCAAACCGATAGGGATTTTTTTAACCATTCTATTCTACTGGATAAAAGTAAGCTTTATACAAAATAAGAATTCTCTGTGCCGTGTAGTTTTGGAGATATGGCAGTTTTAAGGTTTTTCCTATTTTTAGCTCCCGAGGTTCCCACAGGGCAATGAGAAAAATTTTTTTTGCATCAATCAACTACTTATGACCCATTATCATCTCATATCAAATTTGGTTCAAATCAACCTCACGGTTCAGAAAATAGAAATTTTAAGCGTGGCCAAAATTTTTGCCCCTCCCATAACGAAGGCAAATAATGACCGACAAACTTCTCTTGAACAAACTTGATTCTACACCTCAAAAGGAAGCTGCATACCAAATATCAAGTCTCTGCTACTGCTGGTTCATGAGAAGAAGATTTTCAAAGATTTTGGTGCCCCTTGGGGGCGTGGCCCCACCCAGGAGGAGGGGCAACTTCATTTGAACAAATCTGAATTGACATTAGGTAATAAACATTTACCCAACATTTGAAAAATATTGGGCCAGTGGTTTCTTCGAAGAAGTTGGTTTTGTAAAGTTTACGATGGACGACGGACGGAAAGCGATTAGTAAAGCTCACCCTGAGCTTCGCTCAGGTGAGCTAAAAATAATAAAGAAATAAACAAATTAATCCTGTTTCATAACACATCATGGACAGGTATACCTATCCAATTGTTCCGTGTCGTGCTCATTTACATTCACACAAGTGCCATGGTATCATTCGAGGCAAAAATCACACTGGATCGTGAAGCTTCCATTATCAGGCTGGCGACATGAACAGTACAATGGAACTGCAGACCCAAAGCCTGAGATCTTGATACATGTCTTTCTATCCAAAGTGGTAAAGTAGTGTCAGTGCAGAGTTTCAGTTTATCATGATGGATGTTACATACCTTATTAGGAAATTGAATTTTGTAAAGATAAGGTATTACCTGAAGAATGATACCCGGGCGTTGCCAGAATGGGTTGATTTTTTCGGTTTCACCCTTCTTGTTACCGGAATTCAAAACATAAACTACATCATTTGGTTTGTAACTGGACATCCTAACCTGTTTTTCATAAGACAGCTTCATAAACTTTTGCTGAGATTTCAAGGTGGCTCGACCAGCCTCATTAGCTATCCGACTAGATCCTTACAAGGTAGTCACATATTCAGGTATGGTGCCTGCATCTGGTTTTGATGAGCACCCAAAAGCAAGGTTTGTAGGGTGGTACACCTCTCGACCCAACGTCATTTTATTTGGGGGTGTCGATTCACGGATGAGCTCAGGGCTCCAGCTAACTGAGCGAATTGTAAATCCAAGTAAATTGTGTTCGACTAACAAAACAACGCACAGCATCCACGAGTGTGCGATTATATCTTATCACGTGACACAAGAAAGTACAAAGAAGTATGCGAGAGATGTTTTAATCGATTTTTATGTGTACCCATACCATGTATGGTACACATAATGCCGGCATCCGGGGTGGCCATCCGTAGACATATGGGGTTTAGGTGGCTATTTGTTGGTAGAAATGGGGGTTAGGTGACTACCGCAATTTATGTGACTAGTCGCAGTTAAATGTCATTATTCTAGGGTGGGGGTTTAGGATTGGGGTGGGGTGGGGTGGGGTGGGCTTAGGGTCAGCAAAGGGTTATTGGTAGGGGTAGGGTTTGCTACCACCCCAAAAATTTTTCACCCAAAAAGTTGTTTTAATACAATGGACATGCTTTTTAGTTAAAATAGACTAGGAATATATTGAATTTTCATTAGTCTAGGGTGGGGTTTAGAACTGGGGGTAGGGGAGGTAGGGTTAGGGTCTGCAAAGGGTGGGGGTCAGTCTTTGCTACCACCCCAAAAATTTTCCTAAAAATCACTTCTTTTAATATAATGGACATGCATTTTATTGTAGTCCCATAAAAATAGCCACATAACTACCAATTGTTAGAATGTCTGTCTGTCTGTATCCATTTCTTTGGCATTCGATAACTTGAAAAATATTGCTTGGGTTGTCAAGTTACTTTATATTTGTGTTCAGGTTAGCGATGTGCCAAGCTGTATAGTCTTTGGTGTAAATCTGATAAATTGATCCTCAGATATTAACTCTTTATCCTTCAAATTGAGAATTCTTCCAATCCCTTTGGCATGAGATAACTCAAAAAATAGCGATCCGATTGTCATGTTACTTCATATATGTGTTCAGGTTACTGATGTGCTGTGCTGTATAGTTTTTTATGTAAGTTTAATAATTTGATCCCGAGATATTAACCCTTTATTCATCAAATTAGGCACTCCTCCAGTCCATTTCAATATGTACCCATACCATGTATGGTGTACATAATGTTGGCATCCGGGCTGGCCCTCCGTCATACAGCTTTCTACTAGTTGCGTGTATGGGTACACATCTGACGATTTAATCGGCCTATTTTTAATGTAATCAACAGTTCTATGTGATGGAGAAATATGGATGGATGTGCCTATAGTATAAATGTATACTGTACGAACTTCTGATTTGGACTCTCACTCGAAGGACAAACTTTAATAACAATTTTCCGTTCATATGTCAACGATAATTGAGGAATCCAAGATGGTGACGTATTCAAAGAATAGCGAAACCGTGGCACCACTGAGAATGCGATCTGCTTCCAGCTGCGCAAAGCCGTCAAGTGACTTCTGCGGTACCATTACAGACGATGTATATGACTATGTTCTGGAAAATGAAATTGGTAAGACACATCCCCAAAAGAAGAGGCTACAGAAACAAAGAAATTGTCAATGACACTGTAGCTCAACTTGTGTGTAAGACATGTACATGTATAGTATGTGACACAGCAATGACAAACATCTGGGTAATGACCTGATAACAAAGGTACATATAAAGTATTGTAACAGTCTGTACATAAAAGCTGACCGTAGCCTGTAACAAATATATAGGTAAAGTATTGTAAAGGTGAGCGACAGTTAGATGCTAAACTAGAAAAGAAATCTTTTGAGTCCCAGAGTGGGTCTGACTGAACCCCAAAATATTTGTTCTCATAGCACAGTGATAACAAAGGCACCCAAACACACTCGTTCTCGTCCCAAGGTGATAACAAAGGTACCCAAGAAGTTTCGTGGAGATCGGTTCATAAATACAAACTCTGGCCCGAGCCGAATTGACATGTGCACTTACTGTGTATAAGTAGCACTGAATATATCAAAATTCAACTTCTCTCGATACAGCATCAGGTTCGGGCGACCTTTGCTTTGAAACGACATTGTTTTTTCTCAACCACGTTACGTTGTGCTGAATCAAAGAGCAAAGATCCTCGCATGAACGTGAAAGCAAAGTGAATTGAGAATATGGTCAGGTGTAGTAGGATTTATAACGATGACTTACATATAGCTTTGCAACATGGATAGGATACAGACCCAGATTTGACTCTGAGTTGCCATAAATACTGTGTTGAGAAGTATTTGCACCCGAAGAATGTGAAGCAAGCAAGCATTGCTCATAGCACATCCCTAGATTCTGATGCTCGGCCCGAAAAACAACCCAAACGTTCACATGACGAATTTACTTTCAGGCGTCATTGCCTATTTTGTGGTGATGACTGCATAGTTGACTGGGATACGAAGAATCCTTCAAGGTGGAGGCCCGCCTACCTGTTTCGCCAAATAGGCACACATACACCGCATATGTCAGTTAGTGATGAAATAATTGGCATTTGTTGTCGTAGGAACGATAAATGGTCCGAAGAAGTAAAGCTTAGCGCATGTGGTGCTGTTAGCAACTTACATGCTGCCGATGCTCAGCACCATGTTGACTGTAGGTCGAAATTTACGAATCCAAAATCGGTAGAATCAGCTGCTAAACAGAAAATTGATCTTTCGTCACCACATAGTCAGGCCATACAATCTGTCATATCTTACATGAAAAATGACACATGCCCCACGTGGAGTTCTGTCGAATTATTTGATCTTTATCTGCAATCCGGTGGGACTTACAATTCCCATCGATCATTTGTGTCTGATCTGGTCGATAGCTGCAGAGATGACATTTTGGCGTTGTCTTCCCCGGTAATCGCCACCGTTTTGGCAGACAAATCCAGAGCTGGCACCTTACTTAGGCACGTTAAAGACTCCGATGATGACAATGTTGACAGTTCCATAAAGATTCTCAGTAAAGCAATTGGCAAAGAAATCAAAGATATGGATCATGACAAAGATAACTACGCCACTGATGTTAACAGCGAGAGGGTATCCTCGTTTGTAAGTGGTACACTTCTCACATTACTAAGTCATTTAGCTCCACAGTTGGACCACACATTACCTGCTCTGATGATAGGAAACATAGTGACATCAGCGTTGTGTGCAAAATACACACCGCTTCAAATTTCGTTGGCAGCGCTGTTAAGAGATTCTAAAGAGTTGGTAAAAACCATACATGAATTTGGTGTTACATGCTCATATGACGAGCTATTGAGATTCAAAATATCTGCGGCTGCTCTGGCTGCAAATAATGCAAATGATACTCCGATTTTGGATGCCAACAATGGCCTCATACAAGTAGTTGTTGACAACTTTGATGCTAAAATTATTTTTCAAAATGGGAAGATAACCACCCATTCATTGGCAATCGTGATGGCTCAAAAGGACAATAATGATTCCGTTGAGTCTCAGACGATCCAAAGATTGAAGAAGTCAGATATGACAAAACCAACAGAGTACGAATTGGATGTTGTGCGTTTCAATGGACCCAAACGACCCGACATGCCCGCATCACATGTATGAAACACTGTTCCCCTTCTTTCATTGTGTCGCAGTGCAATGTCATTACGCAGAGCGATAGAACTTGACTTCGCATTTTAGAAAGATATGGTCAGTGACCAGAACTGTCCGGAGTTCAATGGGTATAATACCCACATGACGAGATACTCGGGTCAAGCAACGAACCCAAAAACGAATGCAGCATACCTCCCTCTAATAGACATGACACCTGCTGATCCAGACACTATCATGACAGCTATGGAAAAGGCAGAGCAACTATCGTCAGATGCAGGACAGCCATTCACTATATTTACTGCCGATCAGTTATACAAGATAGCAGTTCAGGTGTTATGGTCTTATCCAGACAAATTCGCGGCATTTGTTCCTCGATTGGGTGGTATGCATTTGCTCATGAGTTTCATTGGTTCAGTTGGAACGCTCATGGCCAATACTGGACTTTCAGATATACTTGAGTCAGTATTCGGTAGGGTTAAAAAGATGTTGACTAGGAAAAAGTTTCCAATGAATATGAGAGCCATGCGTTTGTTATCAGAAGAACTTTTGCGTACAGCTTTCGAGAATAATGATTTGCAATGTGCAGAAGATTTATTTGCATTGCTAGAAGAGAACGCGTGCAAAAGTCGCCCAACAAAAATGTGGGTTGATGCTTTTTTGAAACCATGCTTCATGATGTTGTACATACAAGCGGAGAGAGAAGGTGACTGGCTTTTGTACATCGAAGCTGTGAAAAGCATGCTTCCTTATTTCTTTGCTTCTGGTCATGCATATTATGCAAGATATGGGCTTTACTATCTGCGGCAGATGCAAAATATGCCACCGGATATTTTATCTCATTTCTTGAAGGGTCAACATGTGAAGAAACACATACCTGATCTATGGAATGGTATATTGCGCGATATGTTTATCGAAACTACCTTCATGCGATATGGCCATGGCAAATCCGGTATAATAGGGATCGCATTAAAGCCAGAAACACTAAAAACCTGGGCACTGAGTTTACTTGCATGCGGAAAGTCAGCTATTGGTATATCAAATTTGCGAGAAGATCGAGATAGTGACAAATTACAGATCGCACATAAGGAAGAGGCCAAGTCTAGAATTGAAAGTGATTCTGTCGACCGTATCAGTCTGGGATCTAAACTAGGAATGTGTATCGACCCATTGGATCCAAACGGACACCCCGAGACCATAATTAACAATTATTAGGATAGGTCCAACGTCTGTCAATGTCGATAAGATTGTCTGCCTCGGAGTTCAGAAAATGACGGAATTTGAAGAGGCCTTCCCGAGTGGATTTTATGAGTCAATTTCGAAACCAGTAAAAACTATGACAATGTTGAAAAAGTCGCTGAAAGTTGGGGAGGTCAAAATATATGACACAAATCTCATTTATTCCAGAGTTATCAGACTTTTATGTAGTTCACGTGAATTAGATATCAAACATATCCTTTCCTTTGAACTGCCACCACTACCAACCGCCATATTTGATGAATCCGGGGATATGCGCATGTGCACATCAAAGTCAGTATTGAATGAAAGTGTCAATGACACTGTAGCTCAACTTGTCAAGACATGTACATGTATAGTATGTGACACAGCAATGACAAACATCTAGAGCAATGACAAACATCTAGGTAATGACCTGATAACAAAGGTACATATAAAGTATTGTAACGGCCTGTACATAAATACTGACTGTAGCCTGTAACAAATGTATAGGTAAAGAATTGTAAAGGTGGGTGACAGTCAGATGCTAAACTAGAAAAGAAATCTTTGAGTCCCAGAGTGGGCCTCTGAACCCCAAAATATTTGTTCTCATAGCACAGTGATAACAAAGGAACCCCAATACACACTCATTCCTGTCCCAAGGTGAAAACAAAGGTACCCAAGAAGTTTTGTGAAGATCAGTTCATAAATACGAGCTGTATAGAAGTTGTGACAAAAAAATGATTGGACCTAATTTCGGTACAATATGGCCACTGGCAGCCATCTTGAATTTTGGACCGCACTCAGAATCACTTGTTCTTGTCCCAAGGTGATAACAAAGGTACCCAAGAAGTTTCGTGAAGATCGGTTGATAAATACAGCCTCTAGCCCGAGCCGTATTGACATGTGCACTTACAGTGTATAAGTAGCACTAAATAAATAAAAAAATCATCAAATTTGCATAATGTCTGCACGAGAAAAAAAACCTGTACTGTATCTGATGTATTCCAATTTACTAAACATTCATACAAAAATTTATTCAAATCAGAACTTTCATACAGAAGTACTGTACAAAAGACTGATTGCACTAATTTTGGTACAAAATGGCTGCTGGTGGCCATGTTGAATTTCGGACCACACCCAAAATCACCCATTCTCATCCAACAGTGATAACAAAGGTACCCAAGACGTTTCGTAAAGATCGGTTCATAAATACGGCCTCTTGCCTGAGCCGTATAGAAGTTGTGTACAAAAAAACTGATTAGATCTAATTTCGGTACAAAATGGCCACTGGCAGCCATCTTGAATTTCGGACCGCACTCAGAAACACTCGTTCTCGTCCCAAGGTGATAGCAGAGGTACCCAAGAAGTTTCGTGAAGATCGGTTGATAAATACAGCCTCTAGCCCGAGCCATATTGACATGTGTACTTACTGTGTGAAAGTAGCACTGAAAAAATCAAAGTTCATCTCATTTGCATAATTTCTGCACGAGAAAAAGACCCGTATTATATGTGATGTATCCCATGGTACTAAACATTCACACAAGAAATTATTCAAATCAGAGCTTTCATGTGGAAGTTCTGCGCAAAAATCTGATCGCCCCAAATTTTGAACAAAATGGCTGCCCCGGCCATCTTAAATTTCGGACTTCACCCAAAAACACTCGTTCTCGTCCCACGGTGATACCAAAGGTACCCAAGAAGGTTTGTAAAGATTGGTTCATAAATTGGGCCTCTAGCCCGAGCCATATTGGCATTTGCACTGACAGAGATGAAAGTAATACTAAATACATCAAAGATAGTCTAAAATTTGCATCATTTACGTACCAGGAAAAAAAACCTGTATTATATGTGATGTATCCCATGGTACTAAACATTCATACAAAAAATTATTCAAATCAGCGCTTTCATATGGAAGTTCTGTGCAAAAAACAGATTTCTGCATCGTCGGTACAAAATGGAGGCTGGCAGCCATCTTGAATTTCGGACCGGACCCCAAAACACTCGTTCCCGTCCCACGGTCATAATAAAGGTACCCAAGAAGTTTCGTAAAGATTGGTTCATAAATACGGCCTCTAGCCCGAGCCGTATTGAATTGCTGACGGACAGACGGCCAGATGGACACGCCAACATTTTGGGTTTATGGGCTACCAAAAAAACATTTTGTATGTCCAAAACCGTATTTTACCCAGAACCCCTCCACCCTAGAACTTATATTTAATCCTAACCCCACCCCTCCACCCCAAAACCACACCTTAACCCTACCCCACCTTGACCCTAAAAGCCCACCCCAGAGCCTAACTAACACCCACCACCTCCCCGACCTAACCCTCCCCAACCTTAAGCCCTACTCTGGGGTTACCCCTAACCCCACCCCACCCATGTCCCAACCTCACCCTAGCCAAACCAATAGGATTAGGAGCTATTTTTCGGTTTAGGGGCTACTAAAACTAAAACCCCACCTCTAACCCCCCCCCCCCCCCCCCCCCCCCCCGACCTAACCCTCCCCAACCTCAAGCCCAACTCTGGGGCTACCCCTAACCCCTAACCCTAACACTACCTTAATTTGGAGGTAGCCCCTAATAATAATATCCCCTAAACCCCCAATGTTGGCCTGGACAGACGGACAACTGGCCATGGCATAAGCTCAAATTTGGCTTCGCCAAAGTTGAGCTAAAAATAGGCCGATGAAATCGTCAGATGTGTACCCATATGCGCAACTAGTAGAAAGCTGTACGATGGAGAGACACCACGGATGCCGACATTATGTACACCATACATGGTATGGGTACATATAGAAATGGATTGAAGGAGTGCCTAATTTGATGGATAAAGGGTTAATATCTCTGGACCAAATTATTAGATTTACATAAAAAAACTATACAGCACAGCACATCAGTAACCTATATACATATATAAAGTAACCTGATAATCGGATTAATATTTTTTGAGTTATCGCATGCCGAAGAAATGGATTGGGGGAGTTTTCAATTTGAAGGATAAAGGGTTAATATCACAGGATTAAATTATCAGATTTACACCAAAAACTATACAGCTCGGCACATCAGTAACCTGAACACATATATGAAGTAACATGGCAATCAGACTGATATTTTTTGAGTTATCTCATGCCAAAGGGATTGGAGGAATTTTCAATTTGAAGGATAAAAGGGTTAATATCTCGGGATCAAATTATTAGATTTACACCAACAACTATACAGCTTGGCACATCAGTAACCTGAACACAAATATAAAGTAACTAGACAATCCAAGCAATATTTTTCAAGTTACCGAATGCCAAAGGGATTGGACAAATTTCAATTTGAAGGATAAAGGGTTAATATCTCAGGATCAAATCATCAGATTTACACCAAAATCTTAAAGCTCGGCACCTCAGTAACCTGAACACAAACATAAAGTAACTTGGCAATCCAAGCAATATTTTTCAAGTTATCGAATGCCAAAGGGATTGGAGGAAGTTTCAATTTGAAGGATAATGGTTTAATATCTCAGGATCAAAATAAGAGATTTACACCAAAAACTATACAGCTTGGACCATCAGTAACCTGAAGATATATATAAAGTAACATGACAATTGGATTGATATTTTTTGAGTTATCTCATGCCAAATGGATTGGAAGAATTCTCAATTTGAAGGATAAAGAGTTAATATCTCAGGATCAAATTATCAGATTTACACCAAAAACTATACAGCTCGGCACATCAGTAACCTGAACACAAATATAAAGTAACTTGACAATCCAAGCAATATTTTGCAAGTTATCAAATGCCAAAGAAATGGATACGGACGCCGGACGGATGGACGAATGGCCGCCCCAGATGCCGGCATTATGTGTACCATACATAGTATGGGTACACATAAAAATAAAACAGTTGTTTAGAAACCAAAAAGAATGTCTGGCGTGGATAAAAAATCTGCAATTGTTATCGATGGCTGTGCACTGCTCTGAATACCTCATTGGCCCATGTCTACCAAAACCAGACCGGTAACTGTTCTAGACTTCTTTACAGCGTTTAAAGACAACATCAAACAGAAGTTGCGATTGGGTGATGTGTATTTGGTATTTGATAGATATGTTGACTACAGCACCAGGTGCGTGACAAGGGCACACAGAAAGGCCGATAGCTGCCTGGTGTTTCAACTTGTGCCCACCTCCCTGCTACCTCCACAAAAACATGTGTTGACCATAGTGGAGAACAAAAAGCAACTGATCTCCATTATATGTGATCAACTCACCACGGACAAAAGTTTTCATGAGCACACACAAACTTGTAATTACTGGCCAACATGATGTTCCAGTCCAGGTTAGTTGTGGATCGGTGACAGATCGAGTAGATATGGCAACTAGTCACGAGGAAGCTGACAACATTATCGGTCAACAGGCAATATTGTTTGCTGCAGCTGAATATAATAACGTTGTGGTTGTTGCTGGCGACACTGATGCCTATTTGTTGCTGCTGCATCACTATCTTGAACAGCACTTGACGGTTGCAATGCCTATGGAGTCACCAATCCATGGACGGGTGGTGATAGATATACCTGCCGCAGTTGAAACACACAAGAAAATTGTTCCTCAATTGCTCGCTGCTCACGCACTGTCCCAGCCCTGGGAATTTACCGTGGCATTCGGCAGTGCCGTCGTAAATGCCGATGAAAACGCCAATGACGGCAATTTTTTTGCCGTAGTATCAGTTTGATAAAAAAACACATCTGTCCACTTCGAAAGGTGCGAGATAATGGATTACGTAGCACACGTCGGTGGCGTGTGGCAGCTGCCTTCACACGCAAGTGAATAAATGATCGCCCCGAATTGACTTCATTTGGAATCAATGAGTGGGTTTTGGGCCGAGTCATGGAGTGTGCATTAAGCCGTGAAAACTAGATACAACAGCGAATACACATTTCGTTCCGGTTCGCCTGACCGTGTGCATGCTATTTGTTGTTTCCGGTACAAAAGAGTTATTTTTTCAGATAAATTGCAAGCGTGACCGAGAATTATAAGTTGTGTGACGTGGGTCGTCGAAATTGAAAAATAATTAAATACAAGTCAGTGTTTCATTTGACCGCATTCAAATCATGGTCAAAACAAAAACTGTTGAAGGCTGGGGATTCGGGGATATACTGGGGTATGATACGGACGGAGAAAACGTAATCCAAATTTACCGCAAAGTATGCAGAGACTTTTACAGTGAAACCAATCACTCAATGAATGTCAGCGTCCATGGGCGTGCAGAGGGGCAGTTGGATAAATTTATTAAAGGAACTAATATCATTTAGAAAAACAATTTTAGTGATCATGTGTCGAAATCCCAGCAACATAAAATTGCTTCAGCCAGATCTAAATACACGAATAGCAGGGGTGACCCAGGTTCAGAATGTTCTCCCTCAACTGCGCCCAAGCAGACGACAATAACTGCTCATGTACGTAAACTTACACAATTAAGTCATGCAAAGCTTGTGAAAAAATTTCAGTTGGCACACTTTGTCGCAACCAGTGGAAAGGCATTTTCCCATTACGAATCCTTAACAAAGTTTGAAAGAGATGTTTACCACACTGATCTGGGAAGTGGATACGCTGACAGAAAGTCAGGTGCAGAAATGATAAAAATATTTGTCACTAAGTAATCGCCTGAAAATGATAACCGAGCCACTGAACAACAATATTGTTCACTATTACAGTGTCCACTCGGATGGGTCAAGTAGTGCCAAAACTATGGATGAGAAAGAACTTTTTCTGATAAAAACGTGCGAGGAGGGGAGGCCAAAATTTACTGTAATGAGTTTAGAAGAACCACACGATACAGATGCAAATGGATTGAAAACTGCGATGGAGAATTCAGTTAAGAAAATGGAATTTAATTTTGACAGAAAAATCAAGGAGATCGGTCTTTGCACGGATGGGGCACCTGTGAATGTCGCATGCTATAACCTCGTCAAACAAAGTATTGGTGACCACTACGTATCTGTTCTCTGCCCTGCACACAAATTTGAATTGTGTATCAAAGATGCCTTTTCTGCATCAAGTTTAGGAGCATCCTGCCAAAAAGACCTCAATGATGCCTATTACCTTTTCAAGAAGGCAACACTTAAATGGCATTTAATGAAACGCCAATCGATTTTTATGGACATGCCAATCAAACGGTTTAAACGAGACACAGGTACTCGTTGGGTTGAACATCAAGTGGCAGCTTTGGGATCGTATCTCCAAAACCTGCCAGTGTACATTGGCTTTCTAAACCAACAGATATCCTCACCGTATAACAGGACAATGAAATCTGCTGTACCACAGCTACAGGGTGTGAAGAAAAATGTCTCCTCTTCAATACGCAGTGTGTATCAGGCAGTGAAATATGATGTCCTTATGATCATTCAGACCTTGAGCAAAGCTTTACAGGACAGTGAGCTCTTGTCACCTGCATTTATCACGAAATGTTCAACTACTGTTTCAAACATCCACAAAGTTAGACAGCTCTTAGAAATTAGAGGGGAAGCAGCTTTTAAGGAAAAGGAGATTTTCCCCCAAACCTGCAAACTTTTGGAAAACCTAATGCCGGCGGAAAATGCAGACATAATTCCCGAACGCCAGACACGTAGAACAGAGCATACGACAAACAATGAGAACAAAACAATTTACATGGGCTACCTGATGAATGGAACTTTGGACGAGGCCTTATATAAAGTTAAATCTGAATTCATAACCATTTTGGACAGCCTAGAAAGCTCAATAAACTGTCGGTTTTCAAACATACTAGAAGATTCAGTCTTCTGGTCAGCAGCCATATTCTTGGACACAAAGGCCTATCAATTTATTGAAGTGGACATGTTGTTTCAGTCCGTAAAAGTAATATCTGACAAGTTCCATGATGTTCTATTGGCTAATGCTTGTAATCTTGAAAGTTTCAAGAACGAGTTGGCTATACTTCACACGCATGTTGTCAAATTCTTAAACCAGTGGAGCTCAGAAAAGTGTTGGCCGTTACTGTTCAGAATGAAGGAATCCCTAGGAGTATCCAACATACTTCATATTGCCGAGATAGCCATTGTTCTCCCCCTTTCAAACGCAGAGGCAGAGAGAGTATTCTCTTTCCTATGGAGGGTATTTACCAAGGAGTGCCACTCATTGAGTAACTCAACTCTTGAGGATTTACTCCGTGTCAGAAATGATCATAACTTTGATGAACAGCGTTATGAGCATGCAATTGAATTATTTCTGACAGCATATCCTGATGGCACAGCCAGAAAGAGAGCTAGGCATCATGGGGGTCATACCTATCCTTCAACTAGAAAACCCCAAAAGTGCAAAACTCTTGCTTCAGTCACGTCCATTCTGGCCAATCTCGTTCCTGGTAAAGAATCCAATCAGACAATGGTGATGATCACACAGATGCCGGGCAAGATGGCGCTTGTGCTAAGCTTATAGAAGATATAGATATGGAGGACATGTCTTCTTCCGATTCATCCAGCGAAACAGACAGTGATTGCTAGGTTCATCACTGACAGACTTGAGTTTAACTTGTTCCTGAATTTTATTAATTTTATATTTCTTTCATTTGCTACCATTAACATGACGAGTGAACACGAGGTAACCCTTTACCTAAACGCTAGTGGCATACGACATTCTTAAAAAAATCGTGTACCCCTAAAATGTTTTCATTTTTTGCTTCCAAAACATAGGTCGTGACCCCTCATTGGAACGAGCGGGACGCTCTCGTCCCAATGAGGGGTGACAACCTATGTTTTGGAAGCAAAAAATGAAAATGTTTTAAAAATTGAATGGCGATTTCCTTGTATAACGCTGGCCGATTTACACCGTTAGCTTAGGTAAAGGATTAAAAGGCCATCGATTTTTTTTTGTCTGTTTGTAACCTTACTATTCATTTTCAACTCAAGTCAGTGATATGGTTCAGTAGGTCAATTATATGTAATCATTAATCAGTAGATTACTGTCTAGTAATCAAGTAACTAAACATTACTTTGAAGAGATAAAAAACAAATATTAAAATTAAAATGTGTTCTTTATTTAACTGTTACATAGACTTAGCATACATAACAGGGCCATATCCAGGACGTATTTGGTGCCGGTATACCGGTTTGGGCGCCCACATTCAGGCGCCCAAATTCAGAAAACATGGCAAATACGGCAGGGTCTGAAATAGCAGTCGGACATTGGACATGTCCGACCAAATTTTGACCAGGCAAAAATAATTTGGGTTCGCGCCTACGAGCCCTACGACGTTCGCGTTTCGGAGTTCCACTATTCAACAGTATGCGTAATTCAACGTCATATGTCATATGCGACTCCATTTCGTTAGTCAACCCCCCCCCCTCTAAAATTTACACGCCCCCCTTATTTCGAAATCCTGGCGCCGCCACTGATCAGTTGACATAGGACGCTCTGGTTATCACACGACGAAATGGCACACCTCTGATCATTTACTCAGTAACTGATCAGACGTGTGCCATTTCGTTGTTTGAGAACCAGAACGTCCTTTGTCCCATTGGGGACATAGGATGACCCTCTGGATCTCACATGACGATTTGTTTGAATTTATTCATTGACAATTTGTCAGGATTCGAATTTCTTTCAATAACGATTGCGCAACGCAAACTTAAAAGCAAAACGCAAGTTGAATCAGAATGGCTCTGTTAATTAGCTCCCTTGATGTGCAACATAAAAACTGAATGATGATTGGTCATCAAGCACCGACGGTTCAGAGGACACTCTCAAACCACGATGCACCACATTGTCAAGTGAATTATAATATTGTTTGCTTCGTAGTTACGAATGGGCAGACTGGGCGGACGCCCAGGGCCCCCATATTTGACAGGGAATTGTGTCATGTTAACACTAGAAGTGAGGTTAGTAGCTCCATTTTTTTAATTTCTCAAATTTTACCAACAAAAATACTGATTTCTCTGTTGAAATGTTCCACAATTTTGGAGCTCGGTGTGCCGTCAGAGACCACCTGAGAGCCTCCAGAAATAAAAATTTTTCCAGACCCCCACCAACGAGGGGGGGGACACCCCCTCTCGAGTCGTGCTCTCCCCCCTCGCCGCTTCGCGGCTCGGACGATGCTTCGCATCGTATTTGGACTCCCCCCCTACCCCCACGATCGACCTGCCGGATTCTTACTGGTGTCCCCAAATTATTCCTGGATATGGCCCTGCTATTACTAACAGTAACTGGCTTCGTTATTTTCAATGAGAAAAAAACCTTCACTTCCTTATTTTACGTTTCCAACCACCTGTGGAAAAAATTGCCGTAGACAATCTTAAAAATGTTAAAATTGCTGTTGAGTTTGATTTGACGACGGCATTTATCTGCCGTAGACAATTTTCCTAATTCCCAGGGCTGCTGTCCGGTGCGATAATGTAGGGGGATACTTTGGTGTCGGCAAAGGGCAGCATGTACTGAAGGTTCTGCAAACTGGTGGGACACTGGAATCACTTGGTGTGAATAACGAGGAGATATTGGATGTTCTAGAACAAGCCACCAAGTTCATAGCATTATGCTATAGATCTCCAAAATCAACATCAATGTCCGATGCTCGTTTGTACATATGGAGAACACGAATTGGGAATCCGACTGCAACATCTGCTCCTAAATTGTGCAGCCTACCACCCACAACAGAGGCTTTTACTTTTATGGAAGCATGCCCTTCAACCTAACCCACCGCAGATGGACCCAACTGTATTTGGATTCGAGAAAGACGTGAATACAAAATCTTTGAACCCTGTGACAGTCGCATCCAACGTCAAGCTAGCACCTGATAAAATACTGAAGATGATTAGGTGCACATGTTCGAGTAAAATGCCATGCGAATATTCGAGGTGTAAGTGTAAGGCAGCAAACATGGCGTGTAATATTTTCTGTGCGTGCAGTGTTTCAGAGGACTGCTGCAATGAACAGACATCGCTGGCAGTAATGCTTAGTGATGAGTCAATCTAAGGAACTACACAGTCATTCAACTTGCTATTCACTGCATCTTGTGTGGTCCTTATAAAGTACTTCACCAATGATATTTGCAAACATCTCTCTTGTGACAATTTCTCATACATTTCAGTTCCCACCTCCGCTTTGGAGTCTTTAACACTACTGCTGAAAATGGGAAAATGTTACTAATTTTGGTAGCCATTTTGATCTTTTCTGGAAATCCTGGGGACAAGCTGTCCCGCTTTGTGACCAACACAATCAGTTGGAAATGGCGTGCTGTACTGAATTATTTAGTAAAGATTTTTGACTTTCAATTTCAATATTTTCAGGAGTATCGGCGGAAACTTGAATTTGGGGCCATCTTAGGTTTTGGCGGTTATAAGGAAATTGATCAACCCTGTCAGATGCCCAGTAAAAGGAATCGCATGAGGGGAGCATATAGTTATACGATATAGTGATACGGTAATACACCGAGAAAAAAAAAACAGGTTTAGTGTATTGGCGATTGGACTATGGGCAGATGAGTCTAGACTGTAATTGCTTTGTTACTTTTCCAATTTTGGGGGCATTTTGGACGCCATATTGGGTTTCTCAAACAATTCTTTTGATCATTTATAACAAAAGAGCATCACCCCATATGGCTAATTCATATCGGTAATCATGGTTGGACATTTCAAAATAATAGCGCCTAATAGCCGCCTATATTTGTAAGAAATGATGATTTTTTGCCATGTTGGACGTCATCTTGGGTTTTGAGTGAATATATTTCATATGACACATGAGAGTAACAGTTGGTTCATGAAAATGTGCCGATATGTGTATATACCTTACATTGTTTATACATATAATATTGGTTAATTCCGACGGACATAACATAATTCGTAATTTTTTTCGGATTGACTAGGTTATACCGGCGTTTATAAATAACGTGATACAGTGAGCAACAATCCACTTCTGGTGGATATTAGAGTACCAGTCTTGCAGAAATGGCCCTTCTGGTAAATAGAATTATATAAGCATGCATATTTGTCAACATCTTAGCAACAATATGAATGATACGTGGTGAAATTTCAAAACAGGAGGCCCCAGGGGGCCTGAGGGCGCTCACCTGACATGGTAGTCTAAATATCAAACCAGGGACTTGACTTGAATAAGCTGCATTCGCCCCTCCTAAGAAAAGTATATACCAACTAGATGAAGCGATTGTGCCCACACAATACGCTGGCTTTTCCTTCTATTTTCAGTTCCTGCATTTTTACGTCCCAAAATTGAGATAAATGCATAAAAAACAGACTTTTTTCCCAAACAAGATATTTTCAGCCTAATTTTTTTTTTTCTTCTTAAAACGCATAAAAAACAAAAATAAATTTCTGGATTTTGGTCCAAAATTTTCTAAGTCCAACCCAGACCCCAAATTTTCAGTGTAAAAAAAAATAATTTTTTTTTCTCTTAAAATTGACCAAAACGCATAAAAAACAAAAAAAAAAATTTCCGAATTTTGGTCCAAAATTTTCTAAGTCCCACCCGGACATCAAATTTTCAGAGTAAAAAAAAAAAAAAAAATTTTTCTCTTAAAATTGACCGAAATGGATAAAAAACACACAAAAAAAAAAAAATTCCTGATTTTGGTCCAAATTTTTTTAAGTCCTACCCGGACCCAAAATTTTCAGTGTAAAAAAAAAAAAAAAATTTTCTCTTGAAATTGACCGATAAGCATAAAATAAGAGGCCCCAACGGGCCTGAGGGTGCTCAACTGACATGGTAGCCTAAATATCAACCCAGAAAATTGATTTCAACAAGTTGCATCTGCTCCTCCTGAGAAAAGCTTATACCAAATATCCAAAGATTCTGACCAGTGTATCTAAAAAAAAAAGATTTTTAAAGAATATTCCTCATATTGAACTAAGTTATAATTTGGGCTCCCACAGGGAGCCCATATATGAACCTAGGGACTTGGCATTAGCAAACTTAAATCTCACCCCCCAAAGGATGCTGCACACCAAATATCAAAACATTCCGACTGCTGGATCTGAAGAAGTTTTTTAAAGAAAATTCCTCATTTTGAACTAAGTTACAATTCAAGCTCCCACAGTGAGTCCAAATATGGACCTAGGGACATGACTTGAACAAACTTGAATCTCCCCCCCCCTCCCCCCCCCTAAGGATAGCATATCAAATATCAAAACATTCCAACTGCTGGATCTGAAGAAGATTTTTTAAAAAAATTCCTCATTTTGAACTAAGTTATAATTCGGGCTTCCACAGTGAGCCAAAATATGAACCCAGGGACTTGGCTTGAACAAACTTGAATCTCACCCCCTCAAGCATGGTGCATACCCAATATCAAAAGATTCTGCCTGCTGGATCTTGAGAAGAAGATTTTCAATCAAAGACATTTGCCTGAATTGCACTAAGTTCGAATTCGAGCTTCTATAGTGAGCCCAAATATGAATCCAGGGGGCCAATTTGAACAAACTTGAATCAGATCCACCCCACAATGTTGCATACCAAATATCAAAAGATTCTGCCTGCTGGATCTGGAGAAGAAGATTTTTTTAAGAAATTTACCTGAAATACACTAAGTTCGAATTCGAGCTTCTATAGTGAGCCCAAATATGAATCCAGGGGGGCGTTTTGAACAAACTTGAATCAGATCCACCCCACAATGTTGCATACCAAATATCAAAAAATTCTGCCTGCTGGATTTGGAGAAGAAGATTTTTGAAGAAATTTGCCTGAAATGCACCGAGTTCGAAATCGGGCTCCTATACTGAGCCCAAATATGAACCCAGGGGGCCGATTTGAATAAACTTGAATCAGATCCACCCTACAATGTTGCATACCAAATATCAAAAGATTCTGCCTGCTGGATCTGGAGAAGATTTTTTAATGTTTTTCCCAATGCCTACAGTGTTAAAAAGTGCTGACTCAGCACTTTTTCAAAGTCCTGTAAAAAGTACCTTGTGATCAAACCGATACAGATTTTTTTTAACCATTCTATTCTACTGGATATAAGTAAGCTTTATACAAAATAAGAATTTTCTGTGCCGTGTAGTTTTGGAGATATGGCAGTTTTAGGTTTTTTTTCTATTTTTAGCTCCCGAGGTTCCCACGGGGCAATGAGAAAATTTTTTTTTTGCATCAATCAACTATTTATGACCCATTATCATCTCATATCAAATTTGGTTCAAATCGACCTCACGGTTCTGAAAACAGAAATTTTAGGCGTGGCCAAAATTTTTGCCCCTCCCATAACGAAGGCAAATAATGCCCGACAAACTTCTCTTGAACAAACTTGATTCTAAACCTCAAAAGGACTCTGTATACCACATATCAAGTCTCTGCTACTGGTGGTTCATTAGAAGAAGATTTTTAAAAAATTTGGCCATTTTTCCCCCCCACACCTCTGCTCAATATGAGCCGAAAGCTATTTTGGATAAAAATCAAAATGCCCCTATATAATCACTACTTACATGAAATTTCATTGAAATGTGGCCAGTGGTTTAGGAGAAAGAGGCTCAAACACCACCTTCATGCAGGACGACGGACAAAGAGTGATAAGAAAAGCTCACCCTGACTTTCAGTCAGGTGAGCTAAAAACAAAAAAAAAAAAAAATTCTGGAATTTGGTCCAAAATTTCCAAGTCCGGAACAGGGCCCCAAATTTTCAGCCTAAATATGAACCCAAGGACTTGGCTTGAACAAACTTGAATCTCACTCCCCTAAGGATGCTGCATACCAAATATCAAAAGATTTTTATTGGTAGATCTGAAGAAGAAGATTTTTAAAGAATATTCCTCATACTGCACTAATTTAAAGTTTAAATTAAAACATTTGGGCTCCCATAGAGAGCCCAAATGTGGATCCAGGGAACTGATTTCAATAATCTTTCAAAGATGTTATATATGAAATTTCAAAGCTTTTGGAGCTGTGGTTTGGGAGAAAAGTAGTCTTACATGTTTTTCCCATTATCCACAAGTGTTAAAAAATGCTGACTCAGCACTTTTTCAAAAGTCCCCAAAAAGTCCCCATGATAAAACCGAAAGGAATTTTTTTTTACCATTCTATTCTGTTGGTCAAAAGGAAGCTTCACACCAAATAAGAATTCTCAGTGCTGTGTAGTTTTGGAGATATGGGCGTTTTAATTTTTTTCTATTTTTAGCTCCTGCGGTTCCCATTGGGAGATGGGGAAAAAATTAAGTACCTATGACCCAATAAGCCCTCATATCAAATTTGGTTCAAATCTGCCTCTCAGTTTGGAAAATAGAAATTTTGGGAGGGGCAAAAATTCTTGCCCCTCCCATAATGAAGGCAAATAATGCCCGAAAAACTTCTCTAGAAAAAACTTGATTCTAAACCTCAAAAGGACCCTGTATACCACATATCAAGTCTCTGCTACTGGTGGTTCATTAGAAGATTTTCAAAAAATTTGGCCATTTTTTTCCCACACCTCTGCTCAATATGAGCCGAAACCTAATTTGCATAAAAATCAAAGTGTCCCAATGTTACCACTACTTACATGAAATTTAATTAAAATGTGGCAAGTGGTTTAGGAGAAAGAGGCTCAAACACCACCTTCACGTAGGATGAAGGACGACGGATAAAGAGTGATAAGAAAAGCTCACCCTGACTTTCAGTCAGGTGAGCTAAAAATGAGAAAAGTGTGACACATTGGTGGCCATCTTGGCCGCCATATTGGATTTTGGTGATCTTATTTTGGCCAATAAGTAACAATCATATATGTGTACGATGAATCAAGAAGAAAAATCTTCAAAATTCCATATTATCTCACCAAAAATTCCGATCCAAGTTATATGGTGATATTGTATTTTTTCATAGCGGCCACCTTGGTGGCCATCTTGGATTTTGTCGAATAAAAAAAATTGCTCAACACTGTCAGCTGTCCAGTAAGAAAAATCTCATCAAGGAGACCCTATAGAATAATAATCCTTAGAGAAAAAAACTTAATACAACAAAACCAGAATCAGTGCCTCTGCGACCGAACTATATGTGATGTATTCCATGTTACTAAACATTCAGACAAAAATTTATTCGAATCAGAACTTCCATACAGAAGTTCTGTACAAAAAACTGATTGCACTAACTAAAGTACAAAATGGCTGCGGGTGGCCATCTTGAATTTCGGACTGCACCCAAAAACACTCGTTCTCGTCCCATGGTGATAACAAAGGAACCCAAGAATTTTCGTAAAGATCGGTTCATAAATCGGCCTCTAGTCCGAGCCGTATTGAATTGTTGACGGACTGACGGACGACGGGCCACGCATAACCTCAAATTTGACTTACGGCAAAGTTGAGCAAAAAACTGACAATCGCAGATGACCCAATAATCCATAAACAGAAGTGTAATGTTTCTGGGAAATGGGTAAAGAAACCCTGTGGTGTGGACTTTCTAGTCTCTAAAGACAAAGTACAGTTCTGGACGGAGAAAATTACTGAGCTATGTAGTATTGATTATGAAATTGTATTTAAAAAATGTCTCCCATACCTACAGAAAACTCAATTTATACGACAAACAAGACGGATCGAAATTCGTTTGTATCGATGTGTATCATATGGACACCATCCTGATTCAGGGTACTGATAATTGTGTTAAATGGTTGGACGACCATTTTAACAATATTGAATCCGCCGACTGTGATAATTTGTGTTCGTCACCAAATTCCAAAGCAAAGGGTGGTCTGAATAAAACAAATAAATGGGAATTATGTGATTTTGTCAACAAATGATGGTATGTCAGCAAATAGAGACAGGTGTAAAGCAGACTTTGGGGCAAACAAAGGATTGCAAATCTACTACAGTAACTACACCAGTTGTGTGTAAACAAAAAAAAAAGTTGGATTCTGGTTCATTAACACCTCATGGGAAGGTTGAACTTCGAGAGAGGGCAGAAACACTAGCCCCGAAACATGAAGGGGCAGTTTCAAACAATAGAATCAACGTTGGCACAAATTATCCTTGAAATGAGTGACCTATCAACTGGGCGCAGAGAATTGAGAAATATGACAAAACTACTTTCTTCCTTCCAGACGAATAGTGTAGAGTCTAATAAAGTACATAACCCTCCAAAATCGGACCAGGTTCTGATACAGTAATGGACGGAAAATGTGATGGAACAATTGCAGAAGAAACTAGATAACGCATTGGAATATCGACTGACACACTTAAATGATTCCAGACTTAACCCACTATGCGACGCGCTAGAGACAAAGTGCAATAAGGTGAGTGTATTGGAAGATAAGATAGATTTCTTGAACTGTGAAGTCAATAAATTATCCCCTGCGGTTGGCCCAATTACTTACGTGGAAAGGGGTGTCAACACAGACTCTATCGAAAGTGATGGTATGAATGCACAAGAATCTAGCATGAACGGCAACAAAACAACAAGTGATATGTCACAAAATCACGCCAACGAAACTGAAAACAAATCGAAACTTTATTCGGAAGTTCTGCAGTCAGCGGTCAGGGGGAAAGGGCAACCGGCTCCATGCACAGACCTGAAAATAAGCAATCTGACTTTTCCAGAATGAGGTCCCCAGAGGGTGAATTTGATGATGCTATCCCATACAGTGGGCCAATTTATCCTCTGGGTACCGCTTTCTGTTTAGTTTTGAGACCCTGATTCAGATTGAGGTTCACAGAGGGTAAATTTAGGCGACATGGAGCTGGTTTCCAGCAATCTCGATATCATGAGAATGTCTCACAGGTATCTCGATATCGCCATCGGCCTGGTCGCTTTCCCAGACAAAGAGTGAATAGGCGACCAGGTTGCCGGCTCTGTATCACCACAAACTGAGACTAATGGTAAGCTGACTGAGCTAACACTCTAATTCAACATATTTCAGCCAACACATCTAGAAATGGTGATTGCTTTAATAGTTAGATAAAACACTTTCTCAATATGGACTATTTTCAGAAGTTAGAATAAGCTGCTTGAACATTCATGCTATTAAGGACTCGCTGGGCCAGAACAAACTGACGCCAGACAGATTTGTAGAAAAATATGTAGCAACATTTTTTGGAAACGTGGTCTGACAACTCTACCCCTATCATAAACTTCAAGGGTTACACATACTTCAACAGTAATAGAACGGTAAACAAAAGGGGAGGAAACCTTGTGTACTATAATTCAACGTTTACTAGCACTATCCAACAGTTGAAGTAAAATAGCGATGATATCCTGTGGCTTGAATTATGCAAGGAGTTCTTCAATACCGACGATATATTCCTCTGTAATGCATATTCCGGGCAATCCATCTGTCCACGTGGATACAGTAAGGACACTTTTGATATACTTCTAATGTAAATTGCCGTTTACACAGCATGTGGAAGTGTTGTCGCACGGGGAGATTTAAATGCCTGATCTGCAAGTATTTCGGATTAATTAACTAATGACGAAAACTCAGATAAATTTACCCACATTCCCAACTACACCAATCAATCAAATAGCCGTGGTAAATTACTAAGATTTGTGCATACAAGCTGGATTGCGTATTCTTAATGGTAGAACACAAGGTTATTTTATGGGAAAATATACATCCTTCCAGCCGCTTGGTTGTTCAGTGGTAGATTATGTGGCGTGTTGAGAACACCTCATCCCAAAAGTCTCGTACTTCCACGTGGAAAATCCCACAGTACATTGGGATCATTCTCAACAGTGGTTTATGATTACAGTTGGTAATTTCACGAGAATCAAGGGTAGGAATCCACAGGCTAATACGAACTGTTTCCCTGAAACCCCCGAATCCGATGATATTAGATCAAATTTGTCGAGTACCCAACAGTACGAGGTCGCTATTTTACTGCACGAAAACAGTATTATAGGTCTCTTAAACTAAAACGGAGGGATTATAAACAACAATAATAAAATCAGAGTTTAACCAGCCATCTGACCAATCCTTTGTCATTCACCCAGATGAATTTATTTTATCAGCACTTCAGAAATCTCGGTTAACCTCCCAATCCATCAGAGTTTAATGAGAACTTCCGAAACCTGGAGTGCCAATCGTCTCGTAACGACACCCTTGACTACCGTGTTACTGGAAATGATGTAATAAAGCCAATCTCAAAGTTAAAATGTGGTAAAGCTGAAGGACCAGGTGGTATAAAGGCTGAAATGATTAAATAAACCCGACATATCATAGTACCTGTTCTGATAAAAATACTGAATGACATTCTGACATCAGGGATATTCCCTAAAGCATTGATTGACTGCGGTTTATATTGTACCTATTCCAAATTGCAATTATTATTATTTATTTGTGTTTAAGGTCACATATTTTTGCACACTGGCAAATCATGACCACAACGTGAGTATCATATACAGGCCAGGGATGAGTGTTAATAAGCCATGCTGCCCATTTTAGAGAGGGTTTGCACCTCCCAAACATTGGTTACTGGGTACTATTTTACCAGTAAAACAGAGCCTGTTGCAAAATGCAATAACCCGATAAATGCTGATCAATTCAGGAGTATAACTGTCACCAACATTCCGGGTAAGGTGTTTCTCAATACCATGCTTGAGAAATTAACACTACACACAGGTGAGCTGGAAGTTCCATCCCAGTATCAATGCGGTTTTAAAAAATGATCATAGGACGACGGATAATCTCTTTATAATCAATAATCTAATAAAGCTTCGTAATGAGAAAAACAAATGTCTTAAAATGTGTTTTAATAAAGTCTTTGATCAAGTATGTCGAGACGGTTATTGTATCGCTTAGCCGCTCTGGGGATTGGAGGTAAAATGTATAAAACTATTAAGAATCTCCTGACTGATACAGAGTCAAGTGTAAGGGTTGATAATAATTTAACCCTATCATTTTTTACGTCTCGCGGTGTGATGCAAGGGATTAACTCAAGTCCGTTACTTTTTTAACTTATTTATAGATGACATCGCTGATGAACTTCTCGATCAGGATAATGATTTATGTGACGTCATGGCTATACCCATTCGGTGTTTGATGTAATACTATGCCGATGACATGATCCTGATGTCAGAGACTGCGACAGGTTTACACAGCATGATAGATTGCACTCGTTCTGCTATGATTGGAAATTACCGTAAATACGGAAAAACCAAAACAGTGATATTTAATGAAGCGGGGAGGAAATTAAACCGGGCCTTCAAATTTGGCAATACAATTTAAAGTTCATCTCAGGTCCATAAATATCTTGGGACTAAATCTGCCAGCCTTGGGAAATCTCAGTTATGCGATATCAGATTTTAAGAACCGGGCTACTTTTAAAGTTCACATTTCACTTGGTGGCAATGATATGCCCGTCCCCATCATCACGAAATTATTTGACACACGCATTAAGCCGGTGTTAAACTATGGCTGTGAGGTTTAGGGTGTTTGATGTTTTCTGATGAAAACAGATGAAGTGGAACACTTCCATATCCGATTTTGTAAACGCATCTTAGCGTACATCGAAATGCATCAACTGTCGCATGCTTTGCAGAACTCGGCAGATTCCCTATCAAATTTGAATTTCTGAAACTCCTAACAAAATATTGGCTCAGATTAGAATCACTGCCTCTGGGCAGGTTATTATATAAAAGCTACATGGACATGTAACAGCAGAATTGGCTCGCAGTGGTTCAATCTTATAAGGGAGTCTTTTCAAATACGTCTTTGGTAATGTATGGGAAACACTGTCCATTGTAACAAGAAAACATTCCCAGATGTTTTTCTCACTAGGCTGCATGACAACAATTTACAAACGTGGAAAAATGTAGACATTGTTGGGAAGTCGCAAAGCAGCGGCAAAATGAGGTTCTATTTTGATTAGTATTCACCTAGAGGTCTGCTATCAGCTTCAGCCGGGGGCGTGGTGGCTCAGTTGGTAGAGGTGCAGGCTGCAAGCCGAGAGGTCCTCGGTTCGAATCACACCTGCGGCAACCGCGTTGTCCTTGGGCAAGACACTTCACCCCCATTGCCCATGTGGGGGCACGGTGACGTTGTGTACTAAGGCGTACTGCACGTCGATGGTGCACCTGTCTTCAACCAATGCTAACCCTGCTTGTGTGGAGTTGGTATGTTGGGGAGCTGACAGTTGTTCGCCGTTGCTCGGTGGTTCTCTCCGGGTACTCCGACTTCCTCCACCCGTAAAACTGTCGAGGTCATGATTAGCCATTGTGCAGAAATATGTGACCTTAAACACCAATAAATAAATAAATAAATAAATATCAGCTTCAGACATTTTAAAAAGGCGGCGGCGCAAACTGAGTAGAAGAAATGTTTCTTGGTAGGGGATAGAAATTCTGCTGTTGTGCACGTTAAAATATCCAGATTTTCCCCATTTCTGTCCCAATCCTTTTTCGAGAGATTTTGTGGTTGACTTGAACAAAAGTGAGTGCATGCCACAGCCAGACAACAGCATTCAACGTGTTTTAATGTGCGAGAGTCATGTCGATTATTCATGTTTTGATCCCATATGTTTATTTATAAGTGCGACATACCATCTCAGTATAGTATATCGTAAAGTTAAGATCTGCAGCTCGAGAAAATAAATAGTTACCAGTTGTGCAAGGCGAAGCCTGAAATCAAGCCAGCCGAGATATGGTTTATTTTATGGGGCACTACCAACCAAATTGTCCGTGTCTTAGTCTGCTGTTGACTTTGAGGTGATTTTGTAGTAATTACCCTCAAAATATGGCAAAATCAGGTGTTAACCAAAATAGGCACTCGAACTGGCGCTCGATAAATGTAATGTATATGGAAACAATAGCAGGTGGTAGTCAATTAATTTGTTCTGAGCCCACTATATATACAAGACTGTAAGGGTTTATTAGGTTGCAGGATGTGTGCCTGTGTGTGGTAGGATGTGTGTGCGAGTACTGAATGTTTATGTGTGTACATCCTGCAGCTACATAAATCCGATTTGCATATCATTTATATGATTGTTATTCTTGTATTTTATTGTTTTCGAAATTCTATTCTGTCTTTCAACTTGGTCACAGTCTGATGGTCTAAAAGCTGTGGTTCTGGCCTTAAATATGAGTAAAGCTTCACATATAAGGGTAAATAACTTACTTTCAAAGTTAGTTCCCCTTTCTGTAAAAATCTGATTTGGGCACCCAAAACGGGCAAAAAACTCATTTACTGCCGCAGTGGCTGTTACTTTTGCTGTTTGGCAGGGGAGGATACACTTCACCCACTTAGTGAACTGATCCACCATCACTAGGATATATTCATTTCCACGTTGTGCAGGGGGTAACGGTTCCAGAAAATCAAGAGGGTCCCGTCCACGGGGAACCAACATGATAAAGATTTAAAGGATGTTCTGCATGCCTTGAGAGTTTTTTCCACTGATTACAAAGTATTCAGGACTTGACATATTGTTCGATGTCATCAGACATCAGAGGCCATGATATTTTGTTTGAGCCATTCAATGGTGGCCTGATGCAGGAATGTCAATCCCAAGGGATAACACTTCTTTCTGTAGGGAATTGGGGATAACTAACACAATCTTTTCATCGCCTGTGTAACAAGCGATTATCGAGATGGAATCTTTGTCGGTGTGTCCAAACTGTTTTGGCGATTGGGCTTGCCAGAAGTAAGGTAGAATCAGGGGGGTTCTTCTTTGGATTACAACCACTTGATTAGGAATGTTAGGTCATGGTCTGACCATTGTTCTGTCATAAGTTCATTGTGGGAGTGGCATGTAACACAAAGGCCAGAGCTATTTGTGGCTGTGTGGGTAGCATAAATGGGAGGGATGCTAAGGCCATCCCCATCAGAAAGGCCAAAATGTGTTCCATTATCAACTGTATGGTGCTGACTAGGGCATTCCAAGGTGGAGGATTCCAGCTTTCCATCGTTCACCCACAAATCTAAACCATAACTGTTCATGATCCCTTCTGGGTCAATTTGCTCGTAGACTGCTTTGCTGATGATTATGTATCTGGAGGTAAGAAGGTACTTAAAGGAATCACATTATCCACTTCAGTGAAAAAGTTCCACCATTCCCTATCATTTTGGGAGGTGAGAGAGGGCATCAGCATTGACATATTTACTTCCCTTTCGATGCTTACTGGTATTGGCAGAGCTCCTCGAGCCAATGGGCAATTTGCCCTTGTGGGTTCTTAAAATTTAGAAGCCAGGTACGACTGCTATGGTCAGTTCGGGCTTTGGATGTACAGCATAACAGTAGATGTCTGAACTGTCTGGTGAAACACACCACTGCTAACAGTTCTTTTCAGGTGGTCCAGTATTTGCGCTGCTCCGAGCATAAGACAAAACTGCCATAGGTGATAACCTTTTCCTGGAGTTGTAAAAGCTCTGTTCCAATGACATGACCTGAGGCATCAGCACCAGAATGAAGGGGTCACACTTATTTGGAAATGACAGGAGAGTGGGAGAAGTCGAGGCCGACTTAATTTCAGTGAAAGCTCTGCTTTCATCTCCACCCCACCAAAAGGCATTTTTTCCCGTTCTTTGATACAGGGGGCAGCAATTGTGGTGTAATCCTTAATGAAGGCTCTATGATAATTGTAGATTTTGGTTCTGGCCATTCATATATAACTTTGGTGGCCTTATTCCAAATTTCCAATCCAGTGGGAGAAATTTGACGGCCCAGAAACTCAATTTGTTTTTGGAAGAGTAAACATTTTTTTGATTTTAACTTTAATTCATACAGCCAGAATCTACTTAACACAGTTCTTAAATTGTGTATGTGATCTGCAAAGCTATTTCCCAAAACAATAATGTCGTCCAGAAAAGCTGAGGCTATCTCCCAATTTACTCACCTCAGTACCAAATTCATCACACGGGAGTAACATGCAGGTGCGTTACATAACCCAAATCCCATTCTGTTGAATTCATACACCCAATACCTGGTAATATAGGCAGTCTTTCTTGTATCATTTTCCTCAATATGAATTTGCCATTACGCCCGGTTAGTATCCCATTTAGAAAAACACTTGTTCCCGGCTAAAGTATCTAAACAGTCCTCCCCAAGGGCAATGGGTAGCTATCCTTAACTGTAATAGAATCTAACCCTCCAAACTTGAGACACAAACGCAATCCACCACATCTTTTTCTTATTAACACTGGGGCTGTGGCCCATTCCAAAGTGGAAGGGCGGATAATGCCAGCATCCAACATCTTCTGAAGATGGGCCTTTTCCTCATCAACAAAACACACTGGAGTATGACGCATGCGTAACTTGATTGAGTTTGGATGAACCGGTATCAATTGAATGTTTGATAACCGTGAAATTTCCCAGATGAAACTTGGCGAATGCATCCTGATATTCTACTAAAAATTCAGTGAAGATTGAATTTCCTCCAGGTTCACCACTTAGAGGATCTTTCCAGCAGGGCTGGGGTCAATTACATTCGAAGTAATTAATTACAATTACTTGGGAAAAATGCCATTACCATTACAATAATAATAAAAATAATAATAATATACACATTTACATAGTGCCAAAATTATAGTTCAGAAGAAAAAGAACCATATTCTAAGGCGCTGTACATGTTACTGAGCTCGTGCAAATATACAAACGGAATATACACAGTATCTTACAGGCCAGAACATCACTTATAGGCTTTTTGAAACGGGTATGTTTTGAGAAAAGGTTGACATTTGACAGTCTTTTTAGATGTTCGGGTAAATTATTCCACAAGTGACGGCCAGCAAATGAGAATGACCTATCTCCAACTGTCTTACACCTATGTTTTGGAACATGTAGCAGCATTTTACCATCGGACCTCAGGTTGTATTGACACACATTTTTGGTATTAAGGAGTTCTTCTAAATAGGCTGGTGACATGTTGTTTTGGGTCTTAAAAACTAATAATAAAGTTTTGAAAATTATTCTGTACTTAACTGGCAGCCAGTGCATATGCCTCAGAACAGGAGTGATGTGTTGAAATTGTGATACCCTGCATACCACACGGGCTGATGCATTTAGTACCATCTGCAGGCGAGAGTACTGATATTGTGGAAGGTTGAACTGTAAGGCATTACAATAATCCAAATGTGAAGTTACAAAGGCATGAACTAGGGTTTTTGTTGATTCTTTGGTGAGGAACTGTCTTATCTGTTTAACTTTGTATAGACCTCTGAAAGCCTTATTGCACATATTTGTAACATGTCTGTCCATAGACATGGTAGAGTCGAAGAAGACACTAAGATTACGTACACTGTTACTTGCACTGATGGCGGAATCTCCTACCTTCACTGAATTGATGTCAACTTTAGTGAGTTGTTGTCATGAACCAATTATTAAGAATTCAGTCTTATCATCATTTATCATTAATTACTTGTTTTTGAAAGGTAATTAATTACAATTACTTTTTCAAAAGTAATTAATTACTTTCAATTACTTTTCACAATTACAACACATGGATGGTGGATTATGACCAAATCATCCAGCAGGTGTAATTTCCATCCATCATAAAAATGAGCTTGTTCTAATCATCCTCACATTTGTATAATTTTATTGACAAAAAAACAAAACAAATACCTTTAGCACAAAAATAATTCATAACAAAATTATGAGATGCTATTTTGTTAATTGAATGACAGAGATGTGGCCGTTATTGGAGCAAGCTCTTTGAGCAAATAGCTTCAGCACTATAATTAATCACAGCAAAATTAAGATATGCAATTTTGTCAATCACACATACATTTACCAGAAATAACTACTCAATGAAATATTATTACCTCATGACAAAATGCTGAGAAAAATTCTGAAAACTGTTTTAAGATTGAGAGAAAATCTACATGGAATGAGCCCACATGGGAACATAATTTGTAGTTTATTACACAACTTAGATTAGTGTTAATCCCCTAATTAAACTCAAATTGGACAAAAGAAACTAAACATTGTTATTCGAAATTTAAAAAATTTATAGTAATTTATATATTTTTTATACTTACCAATGACCCAGACATAGCTGGTGCTAACTCTTAAAATATAGGGCCAAACACAAATTTTGCCCCCCAATCCCCAAAATTTGCATCTAAAACTAAAGAAAACATGTCCTGAAAGGCCCTCCACACTTCGCCCCTACTGCGCATGCGCAGTGTCAAGGACGTTCCGAAATTGGCGCCATTTATCATTCTAATAACCAGTGCCTGGTAAGCGCTATGTACTCAGCGGGGAGGCAAGAGTTCCCAACTCCTGGGAGGGCCATCCCCGTCTGGGTCATTGGTAAGTATAAAAAATATATAAATTACTATAAATTTTTTAACATTTTTATACTGTACCAATGACCCAGACATAGCTGAATAGTAAAAAGGCTGGAGGGCCAAGGACATAGAGCAAAATGGAATACGCTCAATAAAATAAAATAGAGTCATCCCCTGTAGGGAAAAGAAGTAATAGGCCTTACATGTATCTTTCTTATTTATGATAAATTAGAAAGATACAACACCTTCCAAAAATTGAGCTTCATACATCCATGTACTCTATTAATATCCAATAATCCTTATACTAATAATTTTTAAAGTAAGCCAATAATAAAGTAAGTCTAGAGAATAGAGACTCTTATACTTCTAAAAGTGTGTGAGAATTGCATAATCATGTCCGTTGACATATGCAATATTCAAAGGCTATACTTTAAAAACTAAGACTTGAATGAATTTTATAAACTTAAACTTCTCACTAAACAACCATCCCAATAACAGCTCAGAATTACTAACTCCGGAGGAGGTATCCCCTTGTTTTCATAGTAAAAACAGGTGACCCAAGGGAACACCCTCCCCCCCCCCCCCCCCCCTTTTTCTTGCCCTGGGTCAAATAGCCCAGAGCGAAGAGGGCAGCCGAACGGAGACACTGCCGAAACAGACAGCCTACCTAGCTATAGCAGCAACTGTTAAGTGAATGACATTCTGAGCAGTAGATAATAGACCTAACAATAGAGGCCTCCAGAAATGGACTCGATATTTCTGAGATAAAATTCATGAATGGATGGCTGAGCGCAATGAGCAGCCTTCAAAAATCTATAATAGCAACACTATTAATGTAAGCCCAAGAAGTAGAAGAACTCTTACTTCATGAGCCGAAATCTTAAGCACAACTGCTAAGGTAATGATATACCATAAGCAGTACGCTAGTTAATAGAATCCATTAACAAAAAAATGGAGCGTAACGTCCTTCTACTAGACATCAAAGACAGAAGAAGCTTACGCCCTTGTAATAAACAGATATCTGTTTATAAATACATAAACTGTACCCGGAAAGAGTAAAGGCCTATGCCCATACGAAGACGGAAGGACCTTAAAATAATAGGTTCCGGATAATAGGAGCCTAACTCTTATGCAACAATCCAACCTAAATAGTAACGGAAGTATTGATTCCGAAACTATGAAAGTGAAAATCATCCATCGATAGTGCATGAAACTCACTGACTCTACAGTAAAAGAGAAACCAACAGAATTACTGTCTAAAAGGTCAGAATTTGAAAACTACTGTTTCCAGAGGCTCAAATGATTACTTAGCTAAATAAGAACCGAAGTTAAAATCCGTATAGGAATTTAATCTAAAGATTCTAAGTCTATTTATCAAAAAGTTACTAACTGACTTAGATAAAGAGACAAAAGACTCAATTGTAAACTATAGTAGAGTGCATAGGTATGAGGTAACATAAACCTATAACCTAAATAACACAGGCTGCAGTAGATCTTGTGAAACAAGTATACTAAAAAATAGCAATGAGTAGTATGGAGGGATCAACCATATGAACATAATGATCCCTACACCACGACGGAAGAGCCTCCACTTTAGTCGCATAGAATAGCGAAGAAGAGGATCTCCTATAGTAAGAAATCGCGTCCAAAGCTCGTCCAGTACAGTGCTTACAATGCAATACGGACCACACAACGGAATACATGAAGGTTGCGACCTTGCTGGTTGTGATAAAGATGACACGATTGACCCAGTGAAAAAAGATCCTCACATAGAGGAAGATTTCACGTTAAGATCCACAGTAGACAAGAGAGTAAATTACTCATGATCTCTGTGAAGATAGAGATGCTATCAACAGAAATGTATTGTGGTTGTTTATCTTAGCAATACCTGCTAAAACAACAGCGCCGGAGGATACGCGTATCCTATCATTCCGTCCTATAGATCAATAGAGCGTTAACAGTATTAGCTCTGAGATCTGGACAAGCCAACACATACGTCTGCAATTGATTAGCAAGCTGTGTCATAAATAAAACATCATTGGGCGCTCCCATAGATAGCAAATCTGATTAAATACTTGTTTGTTGAGAGTCCATTCTGACAGCAACAAGCGACCCGTAAGAGAACGGGAGTGCGATAAAACAATCAGACGACCCAGAATATGACGGACCAAAACTGAACTTGGTGTACTATAACCAACAGACGGATTCTTTCCATTAAATTGAATAACGGAAACGAAAGAGTGCCTCCCTGGTTCCGGAGATACGCCACTTACTGTCGAATTAAAGGACAGGAATTTGGGCATGCGTTTCTGAATAATGTTCATGCAATGACATAAAGCAAGCCTAAAAAACATTATTCCGCGGAAGTTAAACTGATAGCTAAAAGACTGCGGAACCCAAAGACCCTGGCACTTCGAATCCGTAGGGATCAGTATATATCCCAATCTGTTTGACTGGCAACCGTCATAACAGCCACACTCGTGTCCGGCAACTGCGGCGGCACTCTCTGAGTCAACCACCGAATGTTTGCCCCAGTCTGAATCTCTTGTAACACTAGATAGACAAGAGAATGTATAATTCAAGCAATTCATGGGTTGCCGGAAAGTTGCCGTCGAAGAGAAGCTCCTCCGAGAACGAAGCGACTCTGAGAGAGTTCTTAACCTACTATCCACGCGTGGATGTAGCTAGGGCTGCATCACGTCTAACCAACTCCAATCAGCCACTGAAGGGCGGAGTTATACGTGAACAAACTACTGCCCTCAAAAGAAATTACATTGAGAATAATATCTCGTAAATCTTTTCTTGAAGACGTAATGATAACGCCTCAGTAAGGCGGATTACGTATAATAAAGCGTCTAAGTTAAGTCTACTATACATAATGTCGTTCCCAACATTGAAATTGGAAAAGACATAAACGGCGAAAAAGAATATATGCAGTCTTTAATCACCGTCTAGACGCATATGAACTCTCGGTATGCCCTGCTCTGCCAAAATAAACTATATGTAAAAAAGATAAAATGGCAGAAATGAGCCACGCGGACAAGAAACTAAACTATCATGCTTAGTAGCAGGCTTGTATTTGTAATGACAATATTGGACTGCGTCGGTAAGTCAGGGACAAAGTCCCTGTACCGATCGAAAAATCCGAGTCCAATGACGCTATAAGTCTCTTATCCAAGATCGCAGCAATGAAGTCCGAAAAATAATCACTGGAAGAAATGCCAGAAGATATGAAAGGCATCTTCCGATACTACTAAAGGGAAAACTCGAAATCTTTCGAATCCCTTTCGCCATCCTGTCGGACCCTATAAAGCGTTCGGTCGTCCGTAGCTTGATGCAACCGCGGACCGCACCGACCCAGCGCCGTCGGATAATTCCTGATTCGACCGAGAAACCGTCAATTGCTGGGATGCTGCGAAACAACTGTGCTAACTCGGATAGCACGTCCGTCACTGAGGCCTGAGGAGCAGCGGTCTTACGATGCATTGCCGCAGGAAGCTCCGAGATCGTTACCCCGTGCATACTTCCAATATGCGAGCGAACGGAGTGTATAAGCCTCGTGTCCCTTGGCTACCGGATGGCGCGACCTATTCGCTGTGGAATCACTGAATGCCGAAACTGATCGGATACTCGAGGTCACGTAGCCAATGTGCGGTCGTGTGCCCTGCTGTGAGGATGAGGAAGCATTAAAGACAGTCTCTCGGACTGTCAATATAACGGAGCGTCCCGAGCAACGGACATATGCTCCGAATGTAAAATATCTGAACCACAACATGCGGTCCCCTATGTTGTTGGCCTCCTCCGATCTGTCCTCAATCTGCCGTCACTGGGTGAGTACTAAAGTAATTAAAGTGCTCGCATCACCCAAATCTCCTTCCTAGACCGCAACGGACGAACCCGGCAGCCGAACCATTCGATGAATGTACGCTACACCGGGTGAGCTAGCGAATGTCACTCCGTAAGCGATAGACATATTCCATGAGCACTTATTGCCGCTAACTCTTCATTAACTATGACGACAGAGGCACACTTTTGAAAGACATCTCCATAACTCTTCGAACAAGAAACCAGAAATGCTTGGATAGCAAGCATAAAATAATAATATATATAGCGTCGTTCAATAATTCGATAGTTTGTGTGACATTATTGGACTATGTCGGAACTGAGGGACGATGTCCCTGAACCGAACCAAAAATTTCTAAGTCCACCGACGCTATCAGTTTCTTATCCGGCATCGCAGCATATGTTGTTCCGAAAGGGAAAGCTTGAAATCCACCGAATCCCTTTCGGTATCCCGTCGGACCGGATGAAAATTTTCGGACGTCCGTACCCGCTTCCGCGGAGCGTCCCGACCCAGCATCGTCGGATAAAATATATGCGACAGATTCAGTTGATGCTGGGATGCTGCGATAAACTGTGCTATTAAGGAAAGCACGTTCGTTCCCGAGGCCTGTGCAGTAGCGGACTTACGATGCATTGCCGCTGGAAGCTCCGTGTACGTTGACTCCCGCACACTTCCTATGCGAACGTCCGGAGTCTGCAGGCCTCGAGTCCCCAGCTACCGACCCAGCGCTGTCGGATAATTCTCGATCCGACACCGTTTCTGTCGGCTGCTGGGATGTTGCGATAAGCTGTGCTATGTGCACAAGAATGTCCGGCGTCGAGACCTGCGGAGGCGCAGACTATCGTTGCTTCGCCGAGGGCAGCTCCGCATCAGATGGCTCCCGCATACTTTTCCTATGCGAACGTCCGGAGTCCATCGGTCTCGAATCCCTGGCTGCCGGATGGTGTGACCTGGTCGCCGAAGAATCCTTGATCGGCGAAGCTGGTAATATATCGGCGGTCACGCAGCCAAGGTGCGGTCGTGTGCGCTGACGAGAAGAGGAAGCCTTAGCAGTCTCAGCGGACTGCCTATACAACGGAGCGTCCCGAGCGACGGACGTATGCTCCGCTAACGACACATTTGTACCACAACATCTGGGGCCAGATGTTGTTGAACGAGAGAGGGGCCTCTCTCGCTTGCCGTCCGGATGGACCGGAACGAGCTATGAACCGGACTAAAAGGCTTCCTCCGTTCTCCCTCTGATCCGCCGTCACTGGGTGTGCATTAAGTTAATTTTATAGTGCTCGCATCACCCCAAAATTCCTTCTAGACCGCAACGGACGAACCCGGCTGCCGAACCATTCGGTGAATGGACGCTACACCGGGCGAGCTAGCGGACGTCAAAGGCCGTCGAACCTACTAGGGTCCTCTTAGGCAATTGGCGTATTACATGAGCACTTTTCCGCTAGCCCTTCATTAATTGTGACGACGGAGACACACTGTTGGAAGACATCACAGATACATCACCCTAATCTTGATCGTCTGAAATAGAAATTGATAAAGTAGAGTGACCCTGCGGGGAAAGGACCGGAGTGTCCAAATCCCCAACAACATACCGTGACATACGCTTCCCATATTGTCATCGAAATCATACGATACAGAACAGGAGTTAATGCGAGTACACTGACCACATATAGAATGATAATAAGGTCAGAGGAAGACTTCCTCTTAAAACAAATGATCAATATCCTTTCAATGTGAAAAGAAAACAAGTCCTGGTACTCGCACTAACCCCTGGCAATCAAAATACATAATAATAATATGATCCATTAATATAGAAAAAATAATTGAAATCAAAATATTTTGAAAAAATATTTTTTCAGAACAGCCCAAGTTTCTGAAAAGTAACGTTGAGCCCCAATGGATCCCAAGCCTAAGTGTGGACAAAAATTTTAAAAATATTTTAAACAATTTATTCAACACTTACGAACAATAATAATGTATCTAGTTATGATTAAAATAACATAAAGATATTATTATTTAGAAATCCCCCCCCTCACACAGAGGGCTGTTGTAAATGTAAACAATGAGTGTAAAAACACTAAAATAAGACTCCAGGCACCCAGGCCCGAAATCAGTTACCAAAAATACACCATCTGATGCAAAACAGAGACTTCCAGGGAAGAAACTGCAGAACATCAGATGGTAGATGCAGAACACAACGCCTAACCACCCGTAGGTGAAGACGTAAACATGGGGAAAGAACAGAATTCATTCTGTTATTATGCTAAAACTCCCAAGAAATTTTAGTAATAATAATTACAGAAACTATGCCAAAAGCATGGGAGAATAGCAAGGGGGAACTTAAAGGACAGGGAGAGAGGAAAAACACTTGAAAAAACAGTGTAACTAAATAATCAGAATGACAACAAAATGGCTGCTGCCTTGAAAATAGGTAACTTAACATAATTTCATTAAAAAATTTTAAGTTACAGCCCTGATAATATTCTGTCACACATTCTTTTCCTCTCCTCCTTTTCTATCCTCCTTAGAATCACCATTTCACTAATATTTATGTGTCTGGCATCATTTAAACTGAGATTTAAAAGCACAAAGATCAGTCAGATGTTAACTGATGAAGGGCCAAACTTAGAATGATAAATGGCGCCAATTTCGGAACGTCCTTGACACTGCGCATGCGCAGTAGGGGCGAAGTGTGGAGGGCCTTTCAGGACATGTTTTCTTTAGTTTTAGATGCAAATTTTGGGGATTGGGGGGCAAAATTTGTGTTTGGCCCTATATTTTAAGAGTTAGCACCAGCTATGTCTGGGTCATTGGTACAGTATAAAAATATTTATTTTTCATTCCAATAATTCTCTCAGCACTTGCACAAACACTCCAAATAATGTTATGGTTATCTAAACATACCTTTGCAAACAATTCATCAAACAAGCCTCAACACCAGAGATACTAGTCCTGTTAGAAGAGAGACATAAATATTGAATCCCGGACAACTGCCCCACGAAGATTTGCCCTGCATCCCTTTTCAAGAAAAACGGACATTTGCCACGATCGGTGAATTGCCCTGCAGACATTTGCCCTGATCAGCAAATTGCCCCATTGAAATTTGCCCCGATCAGGGAATTGCCCCGCAGATATTTGCCCCGATCAATGAATTGCTCCCAACCTGGATATTTGATAAGAAAAGAATGTAGAACGTTAATATAACTTTTATTTCATAAACAAATGAAATGGTTTAACATAGACTTGATGTTTTTGAATAAAAAAAAAATGGAACTTCAGTTCAACAACAGTTAATAACAACACCAGTATTCCGTGGAAAAAAGATTACTAAACCAGACAGTACCATATAAACCGTTTGTCGGCATATTGTCAGCATAAGGCTTGTTTCTGAACCCAATTTACTTTGTGTTTTCACAAAACCGTTTGTTGGCATATTGTCAGCATAAGGCTTGCTTCTGAACCAAATATTTCTTGTGTTTTCATAAAATCATTTGTCGGTATATTATCAGCAATTCATAGAACCGTTTGTCGGCCTGTTGTCAGCATCAACTCATGATTCATTCGGGGCATATGTCCGCTTCAGTATCGGGGCAAATATCTGCATCTCATTTAATAAATTGGGGCAAAGTCGTGCGGATGCCAAAAATGAAATCAGGGCAAACGTCCGGATGCCAAAAATGAAATCGGGGCAAACGTCTGCATGCCGAAAATGAATTCGGGGCAGATGTCCTCGGGGCAATTATCCGTATCCCATGAATATTGAAACTTACACCAAATGTGCTGGTGGATTTTTGAACACTGAATTAAGTTTTGAAAACATTTTTTTGATCAATGTAATTGAAAGTAATTTAAAAGTAATTGCAATTACAGTAGAATTTTCAATGAAATTAATTAAATTACAATTACATGTAATTGAAAAATTCCTTAATTACCAATCACAGCCAAAAAAGTAATTAATTACAGGTTATTACAATTACCAATTACCCCAGACCTTGTTTCCAGGAGATCGACCAAATGATCCAAGACTTGTTCTTGAAGGCATGGATACAGGCCTATCTCAGCTGGAGGAAGGGGCTCGCCTTCCACTGCTTGTCCAATAATAGTTCCTTTTTTCCGGGTAACAAACTGATCACTTGGATTCACAAGGACAACTATTGGTGGATTTTTCTCAGAGTGAGCTGTTCTGGGTGTCAGTAAATTTGAATCGAGATCAGGCTCAATTATGTATACTGGCATTTGTTAGGGCAGACTACACTGCACCCGGACTACTGAATTGGGAGGCATCACTGCGAAACTGTAACTGTTTGGATTGTTTGGAATGCCGAGTCCATGTGAACTGAATTTCTAACAATTACGATCCAATTTGAATTTTATTATGGGCCAGAACAATCAGCATGTCATGGTCACTGATGAAATTTAGTCCCAACAGCAAGTCATCCTCTATCAGAGTCACGTACACCTGTACCTTGTAAATAGTTTGTCCCAACTTTAAATGTACCTGACCAATAATTTTACCTTTCACAGAGTTCTCTACTAGCAGTAGGGACAGTCACTTCTTTTATGACTGGTGGTACTTTATCAAAATAATCTAAGAGTTTATCAGAAATGATGGTGACTTCTTCTGCAGTATCAATTATGGCACTCAGGTGAACATTCTCCAATTCAGCTGGGATGAATACAGTTGAGCGAGACCTAAGGCGACACAGAGTAATACTTTCAGGTAACTGAACATCAGTGGTGTAGCAGAGGCCTTTTTCTTCAAGAGGAGTTGAGTCCAGTACTACTGAATCGACCCGTTTGAGTTTAAATATTTAGCAAATGATACGGAAGCAGGAATTTTACGGTCTGCAGGTCAATTGTTTTCCCTTTTGGATGGGCACTCTCGAGAGAAATTAGATGGGGACCCACATTCCCAGCAGACTCTCTGACTGGGAAAAGGTGATCTACTATTAGATCTATTTCTCTCTTGCCAATCTGCTGAAGAGTTTTGAGTTTCCGACATGAATAAAGTGATCACATGTTTGAGAGCATTGATATCTTAGGAGATAGTTTGCATTTCTTCGGAGATATTGGTGGACATTTTTTCCACCTGTGTTTAAAGGCATTGCATTTCAGTGTCATTGGATCAAATAGGGGGAAAGGACTCCTTGAAGGGGGGTTGCAAAATCGAGTTGGGGATTGTTGCAGCTTGGGCTGGGCTGTATCCCCTATTACAATCAGAACTTTTGTATTCTTCCCCGAAGATATGAGTTTGGGGAAATATTGGGGTAAATGCCCCCCGGGCTAGTTGTACTGGAACTGTGTAGCTGAGAATTTGAACCAAAAATTGCCCTATTTGTATACTGAAACCACTTTGCTTTATCATTTGCATCCTTAAGGGTAAACGGGCAAAGGTTGGAAACATACTGGCCAGCATTTTTATCGTCCAGCCCATGGCAGAATTGCATCATAATCTACTGGTTCATATGGTCTCCGGGCAAATGGCCAAAGGCATGAATTGTCTCCACCACAAACTGGTTGTTCAGTGTTCAAACAGGCCAAAACCACCAAGTCCCGCTCTGTCAAAACAGCTGTATCAGCCTCCTTTCATTCCGGTGTTTCTTCTGACCAGTGGAACAATGCGCTCCTCTCCGTCCATGAGAACACATCATTGCGTTACTTCTAAGATGTTCTTAAATGCAGGCAACCAACAACCTCCTCGTTTTTAAATCCGGTGCTGCTCAAATTTATCACTGTCGGCTGAGGCTATGCTGCAGCTGCCCAAATTCCCATTTATATGAAAATCACATAACATTTCATCCCTTCTGCACTTGTGGAGAGTGTGAGACATCAGAACACTTTCTCTTATTCTGTCCTATGTTTACAACTGCTTGCAATAATACAATTAATGTACTTCCATTTGCATCTGATATACTTCTTTTTGGCTCCGAGCTTTTGAGTAAGAAGGAAAATAGCCTGAACTTTGAGATAGTACGTGACTTCATTTTAGCAAGCGTGAGTTTCAAATGATCCCCGCCTCTCGTTGATGTGATCATTCTTCTTGTTTCAAATTCTTCTAGCTTACATTCAGGTTCGCCACCATTTGCATTTGCATGTGGACCACTGTCCTCATAAATTATTTAAGCTGCTCCTTTGAAATTGCTTTTTCTGTCATATCTTAGGATGAAATTTTATGTATGCAATCTAGCAGTTCCCTTTTCTCATCACTTTTTGGGTCTCATTTCCTATTTTCTTTCTATAATCTCCCCTTATCATATCCCATACTGAGTTTAAACAATCTCATACACCTCTGATTGGTGGCGTGAGCCCAATAGTCAACTTTGTTTTGGAAAAAAATGAGCATCCTCTGCCTCCAGGAGTTGTGACGAAGTCTTTTTTTTTCCTGTACTGCAAAGGGTTGTGTGTAGAGCTAACATGGTTCAGTGCTATGTGAAAATGATGGTTATTTCATTTTATTGACCCACACTCTCAACTTTGGTGAAGGACTTGAGTGCGTGGGCTGCAGTCTAGCTTAGGGTGAGATGCTAGGTGACAGCTTTGACAGAACAGTATGAGGTGGAGCTGTCAGTCCTCAGACTTTGATATACGAGCCTAGCGCCATGATTTCTGCCATGTTTTGAAGTCAATTTATATTGAGCTTGGGAGATGACTCACTTAACTGGTAGAGTGCTAAATTATTTTTGGTCATCAGAATTTGTTCACCACCCTTTGCCTTGTTACAATTTAAGGGAGAGTGCCTGTGGGCACTCTCCCTTAAATTGTAAGGCAAATCCTTGCAGACTAAATAATTTCATGTAAAAGATATGAAGCATGTCCATTGAATACGAAGCCTTTGTTTGGGGTCACCATGGATTGGATTAAAGCCCAAATGTGGGCTTCCAGCACTCTACCAGCTAAGCTTGACGCTTCCTGTCGAATCCCCCATCTTGTTAGTAACTTGTCAATCATTACACTGTGTATGTCGGTATTTTGTATTATCAAATCCTTTTTGCTAACTATGAATCGTATACTTGCAACATAGTTGTCTAAGAATAAATATTGTTTAAACTAATATGAGTTCAAGTAAGAAATCAATAGGAGTGCAAGAATGAATTTGATATGAGTAAAAAACATGAACTCAAGGATATATTAACCCACTGAATGGTGATGTCAAAGTAAGACCTGCTAACTGTCATGATTTCACCAGGAGTCTCGGTTTGTTGAAGAATCTCCAGTCCTCAGGGTGACATCATATTATTTTTACCACTTTGACACTGTACAAAATAATTCTTCAGTTCAGAAATGCAAGTAATCTGAAGAGAAGTTTGTGTGAAACATCATCACTGACACTAGCTTCTTTCTTTAATGGTGGCCTTGTGGTGTATTTTTAAACAGGTACAAGCCACCAAGCACATCAAAATATATGCACTAGTCCCATGGGAAACATGATGGTTGTTGAAAGTGATATCAAAGATTTGCCTTTCTCGGATATAAAATTAACAGTAGTATTTGATGGTAAATCAAATGTTATTAATTGAGCGCAGTTTCAACGTGCAATCAAAACCACAGATTTCATTCCATCAGAATTTTATTTATTTTATTGTGCAACAGGACTAACAGTGATCGCCCTGCCAATGATGCCCCCGAACAATGGCCAAATAGCCTATAATACTGAAATGAAAAGTTTTGTGCTGAATTTAGTGCTCACTATAGTCTGTAAGGTTTTGAATTTAATAAAATGCTTTTGCACATAGTAGCCAAAAGCTGTATTGACCTTATTTCCATAAAGTCAATACAACCACTAATTTGTTGGAAATTTCTCAACAGAACTATACTATATGGATGTCACTTGAATTGGCATAAAGTCAAAATAAAGTTGTAGGATAACCGCTATAAGCTATGTATTTTTATCTTCCGACACTGATAATACCAGAATCTAACCTCATTTATTGAAAAGCTCTCACAGAGCTTTCTAAAAATGATGTGCGATTCTGGTCTTGCCAGTGCACAAACAGCAGTATACTTAGTTTATTGCAGTGTTATGTTGCCACACCTTTAAACGAAAAAATTATTTAAAGTGGCGGTGTCAGTTGTTAAGGATGAAAAACCAGACTCTGTGAGAGAATTAGGTTTTCACATCCCTGTGACCTTGACCTTTGTCACTCGAGCATCATGTAGCTATGCAATCGACCTTCCATTGATCTTTACCCTTGTGCGAAGTTTCATGGAAATCCACCCATGTATTTGCTTCCTTCACCCTTAAAACTGTCATCGACATGATATGACCCTGGCTGTTAATGTGTCATTAAACCCTAATAAAAAACAAGAGGCCCCAGGGGGCCTGAGGGTGCTAATCTGACATGGTAGCTTAAATATCAACCCAGGGAATTGATTTCAACAAGTTGCATCTGCCCCTCCTAAGAAAAACTTATACCAAATTTCCAAAGATTCTGACCAGTGGATCTGAAAAAAAAAAAGATTTTTAAAGAATATCCCTCATATTGAACTGAGTAATAATGTGGGCTCCCACAGGGAGCCCAAATATGAACCCATCGGACTTTGCTTGAACAAACTTGAATCTCACCTCCAGTGGGATGCTGTATACCAAATATCAAAAGATTCTGACTGGTGGATGTGAAGAAGATTTTTTAAGAATATTCCTCATATTGAACTAAGTTATAATTCGGGCATAGGGAGCCCAAATATCAACCCAGGGACATGGCTTGAGCAAACTTGAATCTTACCCCCCCCCCAAGGATTATCATTCAGGCTCTCACAGTGAGCCCAAATATGAACCCAGGGACTTGGCTTGAACAAACTTTAATCTCATCCCCTATGCATGCTGCATACCAAATATCAAAAGATTCTGATTGGTAGATCTGAAGAAGATTCTTAAAGAATATTCCTCATACTGCACTAATTTAACCATTTGGGCTCCCACGGATTGCTTAAATATGGACCCAGGGATTTGATTTCAATAAACCTGTGAAACAATCTTCCAGAGATGTTATATGTGAAATTTGAAAGCTTTTGGGGCAGTAGTTTGGGAGAAAGGTTGCCTTAAATGTTTTTTCCATTACCCACAGTGTTAAAAAATGCTGACTCAGCACCTTTTCAAAGTCCCCAAAAAGTACCCCATGATAAAACCAATAGCAATTTTTTTTTTTACCCATCCTTTTTTGTTGGTCCTAAGGAAGCTTCACACCAAATAAAAATTCTCAGTGCCTTGTGGTTTTGGAGATATGGGGATTTTAATTTCTTTCTATTTTTGGCTCCTGCGGTTCCCATGGGGCGACGGGAAAAAAAATTGGGGCATAAATTACTTAAGACCCAATAAGCCCTCATATCAAATTTGGTTCAAATCTGCCTCTCGGTTTGGAAAATAGAAATTTTGGGCAGGGCGAAAATTGTTGCTCTCCCATAACGAAGGCAAATATAGCTCCTCGAACTTCTCTTGAACAAATCTGAGTCTACACCTTACAAGGAAGCTGCACACCAAATATCAAGTCTCTGCTACAGCTGGTTCATGAGAAGATGATTTTTTTAAGATTTAAGCACACTTTTTGGGCGTGGCCCTACCGAGGGGCGAGACAACTTGATTTGAACAAAATCAAATTGCGATGTTATAACAAACTATTATCTCAAATATCAATTAAATTGGTTCCGCAGTTTGGGAGGAGAAGACGCAAACACCATGTTCACGGATGACGGACGGTGAGTGATCACTATAGCTCTCCTGACTGAAAGTCAGGTGAGCTAAAAAAAAAATATAATAGTGACTAGTGATTACTTTCAGGGTGATTGTTTATCACTTCAATTGCCCATCAAAGGGAACAAAGTGATCAGAGTTAATGATTAACTGAATTAATTCAAAGTAGCTGATGGTTATATTTATCTTCACGCATAATTCGATCTGCGTGTCTTGCCAGCTGAGGATATATGCCATACATTCCACAAACTACAAGGTGCATGATTCTGTCACTACTGTGCAGTTTATGGAGTACGTGGAAGAGACATGGTTTTGTAGTCAGCTCTGGGATATCCCTTCATAGTCAGTGTTTGGTAGATCAAATTGAACAAACAACGACCTGCGGGGATGACACAACTGCCTAACAAACATGCCAAACAAGGACATTTTTTTTTTTTTAATCTTCTAATCAGTCTACTCCACTCGTAAATGTGTGACATTCCAACAAGAGTAAAGGTGGTAAGGGAAAACTACGACAAAATCAGTAAAAGAAGACACGGCAAATACAAGGAAAGCTTATGGAATTATGGTAGAAATATATGAAAGTGTCAATGACACTGTAGCTCAACCTGACAAACTTGAACTTGGTAAGTTATAAGTGAAATGGCAAAATTGAAGATCATTGGTACCAATGTTATTTGGGGAAATTTCAACATAACGGCATTGTGCGTGCACAACATCAGAGTAATCCATGCATTGTTAAATGTAAACTGGAAGACTGGCTAAAGGGAGAATGTTGATACACAAATGCAGTAACTTCAGAGGTTATTGTAAATGGCAACTTTTTTCACATAAATGAATGCTAATCAATAGCTCTTATCTAAAGGTCTTGCCTAATGAGCACACCAAGTACAAAAACAATCCTATGATAAATGTGGCCTGTAGGCCATATCAAAGAATGCTGATGCACATACAAAATGCAATAAGTTCAAAGATTGTTGCTAACAGCAACAGTTTTTGCTGGAAATGAAAAGAAAATCAATAGCTCCTATCTTTGTCACCCTGCATAAGCATACAAACTTTCAAATCAACCTGATAATGAATGTGACCTCTGAGGCAAGCCAAAGGAAGATGTTAATGCACAAAATGCACAAATGCACTAAGTTTGAATGTCCTTACTTGTGGCAATGTTTTTTTTTATGGAAATTCATAACTATACCCTGCAGAGAGTGCAAAATGGATAAGTTGATGCACAAATGCAGTAAGTTCAAAGGCTGGTGATAACAACAATTTTTTATGGAAATGAAAATGAAAGTGTCAATGACACTGTAGCTCAACTTGACAAACTTGAACTCGTTAAGTTATAAATGAAATGGCAAAATTGAAGATCATTGGTACCAATGTTATTTGATGAAATTTCAACATAACAGCATTGTGTGTGCACAACATCAGAGTAATCCATGCATTTTTAAATGTAAACTGTAAGAGTGGCTAAAGAAAGAATGTTGATACACAAATGCAGTATGTTCAGAGGTTATTGTAAATGGCAATTTTTTTTTCACCGAAATGAATGCTAATCAATAGTTCTTATCTAAAGGTCTTGCCTAATGAGCACACCAAGTTCAAAAACAATCCTATGATAAATCTGGCCTGTTGGCCATGTCAAAGAATGTTGATGCACAAATGCAATAAATTCGAAGATTGTTGCTGACAGCAACAGTTTTTGATGGAAATGAAAAGAAAATCAATAGCTCCTATCCTTGTCACCCTGCATAAGCATACAAAGTTTCAAAACAACCTGATAATGAATGCGCCCTCTGAGGCATGCCAAAGGAAGATGCTAATACATAAATGCACCACGTAGAAGATCATTGCTTGAGGCAATGTTTTTTTTTTATGGAAATTGATAAATATACCCTGCAGAGACAATAATTTTTTATGGAACACACATACCAAGTTTCAAAATGATCCGATCATAAATGTGCCCTAAAGATTAAGTTCAATGGTCAGCGGAAAGATTTTTTGACAGAAATGGAAGAAAATCGACAGCTCCCATATAGATGTCACCCCACACAAGCACACCAAGTTTGCAAGCGATCCGATCATAAATGTGCCCTGCAGGGTGTGTCAAAGGGAAATGTTGATGCTTAACTGCATTAAGTTTTTACTATGTTCATTGAAGGTCATTGCCAGTGGCAACATTTTTTTACGGAAATCGAAGGAAATCGATAGCTCCCATCTAGAGGTAACCAACCCCAAACAAGCATACAAAGTTTCAAACCAATCTGATCATAAATGTGCCCTGCAGGGCATGCCAAAGGAATATATTGATGCCTGACTAAACTAAGTTCAAAGATCGTTGCCAACGGCAACATTCTGACAGACGGAAATGAAAGAAAATCGATAGCTCCCATCTAGAGGTCATCCCAAAGAAGCATGCCAGGTTTCAAAGCAATCCCATCATAAATGTGCCCTGTAGGGTGTGCCAAATGGAAATATTGAGGTTTGACTAAACTAAGTTCTAAGAATGTTGGCTGCGGCAACGTTATTTGACAGAAATGGAAGAAAATCGATAGCTCCCATCTAGAGGTCACCCCTAAACAAGCATGCCAGGTTTCAAAGCAATCCCATCATAAATGTGCCCTGTAGGGTGTGCCAAAGGGAACAAGAGCTGGACTTTCATCAGGTGCATACCCCCACGTGGTGTACCGCCTAGTGTGGGCATACCTATGACCAACAAATATCATTTATGAATATTCTCGTATGGACTGACGGACAGATGCACAGATGGACGGACGCAATCCAGTATACCCTCCCCCCTCCATTTTCTTCGAAAGTTTTCAACAATTTCTAAGTCAAAAGGTATGGTAAATTGTTTGGTGTTTGGAAGTTTTATGCAATGGAGCGAAGCCTTTGTCATAGGCAAACTGCATGCTATATTTCACTGAAATCTGATAACCCCAATCCAGTATGCACCCCCCCTCTCCCATTTTCTTCGAAAGTTTTCAACAATTTCCAACAATTTCTAAGTCAAAAGGTGTGGTAAATTGTTTGGTGTTTGGAAGTTTTATGCAATGAGGCAGAAGCCTTTGTCATAGGCAAACTGCATGCCATATTTCACCAAAATCTGATAACCCATACCTGAGATACAGGCTGAACAGACAAATAATGTCTATTTCCTACAATTTCTAAGTCAAAAAAGGGGGATAACTCTAAAAAGGAGAACGTGAGAAATAGCGTTGAATCATTGTTTTAAAGCCTATACCATAAGCAGTGTTCATGGGAAATTTCATTGCAATAGAACATTCGATACCCGAGATATAGGCTGAACAGACAAAATTTGGCTCGGACGGACACAATTTCTAAGTGAACAAATAATAAAAAAAAAAAAATAAAAAAAAAAATAACTAGTGTGGGCATACCTATGACCAACAAATATTATAAAAAATAAAAATTTACTTAAGTTATGAATACTTTCGGACAGACTCACACTCGGACGCACAGATGGATGGACGGAAGGACGGATGGATGCATGTAATCCAGTATACCCCCATTTTCTTCGAAAGTGGGGGTATAAATATTGAGGTTTGACTAAACTAAGTTCTAAGAACGTTGGCCGTGGCAACATTTTGTGACGGAAATGGAAGAAAATCGATAGCTCCCATCTGGAGGTAACCCCAAACAAACATACCAAGTTTCAAAACGATCTGATCATAAATGCGACCTGTGAGGTGTGCCAAAGGAAATTGTGGACGTATGTACGTACTAACGTACGTACGCCGACGGACGAGAAGTGATGGCAATAGCTCACATCTAGAGGTCACTCCGAATACACATACCAAGTTTCAAAGTGATCCGATCATAAATGTGCCCTGAAGGGTGTGTAAAAGAGAAATATTGAGGTCGGACTAAATTAAGTTCAAAGATCAGCGACAACATTTTTTGACAGAAATGGAAGAAAATCGACAGCTCCCATATAGATGTCACCCCACACAAGCATACCAAGTTTGCAAGCAATCCAATCATAAATGTGCCCTGCAGGGTGTGTCAAAGGGAAATATTGATGCTTAATTGCACTAAGTTTTTACTAATTTCATCAGAGGTCATTGCCAATGGCAACTATTTTTGACGGAAATGGAAGAAAATCGATAGCTCCCATCTAGAGGTCACCCCAAAACAAGCACACCAAGACTCAAGGCGATCCAGTCAAAAATGTGCACTGCTGGCTGCCCCAAAGGGAAATATTGATGATTTACCTGCATGAAGATCATTGAAGGTCATTGTCAGCGGCAACATTTTTTGACAGAAATTGAAGAAAATCGATAGTTCCCATATAGAGGTTACCCCAAACAAACATAGCAAGTTTCAAACCATTCTGATCATAAATGTGCCCTGTAGCGCGTGCCAAAAGAATATGTTGATGCCTGACTAAACTAAGTTCAAAGGTCATTGCCAGTGGCAACATTTTTTGACCGAAAATGGAAGAAAATCGATAGCTCCCTTGTAGAGGTCACCTCAACAAACAAGCATGCCAGGTTTCAAAACAATTCGATCATAAATAAGCCCTGTAGGGTGTAACAAAGGGAAATATTGAGGTCTGACTAAAGTTCCAAAAACGTTGCCACCGGAACATTTTTTGATGGAAATGGAAGAAAATCGATAGCTCCCATCTTGAGCTCACCCCAAACAAGCATACCGAGTTTCAAAGTGATCCAATCCAATAATAGATGTGCCCTGCAGGGTGTGCCAAGGGGAAATTTTGATGCATAACTACACTAAGTTCATCAAAGGTTGTTGCCAGCGGCAACATTTCTTGGCAGATATCGATGAAAATTGATAGCTCCTATCTAGAGGTAACCCCAAACAAGCATACTAAGTTTCAAACCGATCCGATCAAAAATGTTCCCTGTACGGTGTGCCAAAGGAATATATTGATGCCTGACTAAACTAAGTTCAAAGGTCATTGCCAGAGGCAACATTTTTGGATGGAAATGGAAGAAAATCAATAGTTCCCATCTAGAGGTCACTCCAACAAGCATGCCAGATGTCAAAGCAATCCAATCATAAATGGAATATATTGATGCCTGACTAAACTAAGTTCAAAGGTCGTTGCCAGCGGCAACATTTTTCGACAGAAATGGAAGAAAATCGATAGCTCCCATCTGGAGGTCAACCCAAACAAGCATTCCAGGAATCAAAGCAATCCGATCGTAAATGTGCCCTGTAGGGTGTGCCACAGGGAAATATTGCGGTCTGACTAAACTAAGTTCTAAGAACGTTGGCCATGGCAACATTTTTTGACGGAAATTGAAGAAAATAGATAGCTCCCTTCTAGAGGGCACCCCAAACAAGCATACCAGGTTTCAAAGCGATCTGATCATAAATGTGACCTGTGAGGTGTGCCAAAGGAAATTGTGGACGTATGTATGCCCGGACGTACATACGTATGCCAACGGACGAGAAGTGATGGCAATAGCTCAGCTTAACTTGGTCAAGTTGAGCTAAAAAACCAGACAATTCCTACAAATAGACTATTCAAAGAATGTGCAAAGTTGTATGCCCCATGCTAGTGTTAACTTTGTAACATATGTAAATTTGTATAAACAAATTGTGGTATAAACACACTTAGAAATTAACAATACTTGCTCTTCACTGATGGCATCAAATTTTGGCATTATTTCACGGGAAGCCATTTCTGGAGATAATGGAAGAAGCTGATGCTATCAGTGACATGAATTATATTGCAAAATACTTTCTTTCATGTACATCATACATTATAATTTCTTTGTGCATTTATATAATACTATAAATTATTTGATAACAATCTTCTACAGTGCAAAACAAAAGAGGCCCCACGGGGCCTGAAGCGCTCATCTTGTACAGAACACAATTTAAACAGAGTCCAAGAATGAGTCCACATTAAGCAAGCCATCTCCATAGGCTACACTGCCAATCCTTGAGTCCCTCAGGAGTGACAAAAATAATCTGGGCATCATGCCTTTTCTTCAGTCGATCATAAGTAAAATGTAGAGCTCCCCTATGAAGCCCCTTGATACAACCTATGTGGATTAATCTTAGTACCTCTAGAGGGTACTGAATACAAAATTTTGAATTCTTCAGCAAAATGGCCAATTCCGGCTCCCATAGAGAGCCTGTAAAGAAATTTCTTCGAATTGCACTAAGTTCAAATTTGGGCTACCATAGCGAGCCCAAATATTAACATATGGATCCGATTTGAACAAACTTGAATCTGACCCCCCTAGAGATGTTGTATACCAAATGTGAAAGCATTCTGACAAGTGAATCTGTAGAAGAAGATTTTTGAAGAAATTCCCTCATATTGTACTAAGTTAAATTTCATGTTCCCATATGGAGCCCAATTATTAACCTAGGCACTCGAATTGAACAACCTGGAATCTGACCCCCCCCCCCCCCCCCCCCCCCCCCCCCCACCCTAGAGATGTTGTATACCAAATATAAAAGCATTCCGACTGGTCGATCTGAAGAAGAAGATTTTTAAAGAAATTTCCTCATATTGCACTAAGTAAAAATTTGGGCTACCATAGTGAGCCCAAATATATACCTAGGGATCTGATTTGAACAAACTTGAATCTGACCCCCATAGAGATGTTGCATACCAAATATCAAAGCATTCTGACTGATGGATCTGAAGAAGAAGATTTTTTTAAATTACCCTCCATATTGAACAAAGATAAAATATGGGCTTCCGTAGGAAGCCCAAATATTAACCTAGGGACTTGGTTTGAAAAATCTAGAATCTGACCCTCATAACAGTGATGTATACCAAATATTAAAAGATTCTGACTGGTGGTTCTGAAGTAGAAGATTTTTAAAGAATATTCCCTATATTACCCTATGTTAAAACTTCGGGCTCCTGTAGAGAGCCCAAATATGAACCAATGAGTTTTATTTCAACAAACTTTTATCTGACCCCCCTATGAATGCTGTATACCAAATATCAAAAGATTCTGATGATTGGTTCTGGAGAAAAGATTTTTTTAAATTTTTGCAAATATGCTGACTCAGTATTTTTTCGATGCCCATCACAGAACACCCTAACATAACCGATGGCAATTTTTTTTTACCATTCAATTCTACTGGTCATAAGGATACTTCATACCAAATAAAAGCTCTCTGTTCCGTGGGGTTTGGGAAATATGGGCGTTTGAAAATATTTCTATTTTTAGCTCCCAGGGTTCCCATGGGGATGCAGGAATTTTTTTTTTTGCATGGGTCAAGTACTTATGACCCAATACTACCACAAACCAAATTTGGTTCATACCGGACCATCGGTTCAGAAAATAGAAATTTTGGGCGGGGCCAAAAATCTTACCCCGCCTATTACAAAGCCAAATATTACTTCACGAACTTCGTTTGAACAAACTTGATTCTACACCTCATATGGAAGCTCCATAGCAAATATCAAGTCATTGTACACACTGGTTCTTGAGAAGAAGATTTTAAAAATATTTTGGAGCATTTTCCCCCACTCCCTCCCTATGGGGCTGGGCATGCTGAGTTGAACAAAAATGAAATGCCCCTTTGGGACCATCATTCACACAAACTTTCACTTGAATTGGCCCAGTGGCTTTGGAGGAGAAGACCAAAACACGGTGTTGTCGG